>SJYA01002591.1:311125-638481 GCA_006410615.1 Neotragus moschatus
CCCTCCTTACTGTTGTCCTAGCACCAATACAGAAAATCTCTTCAATGTTACATATTGGCAGGCACTTTCTAAGGGCCCTGTGAGGTAGGTGTCATCTCTATTTTTCAGATGTTAAAACTGAGACATGGAAAGGTTAAGCAACTTGTTGAAGGAAATACAGCTAGGAAGTGGCAAAGTTAAGCTTTGAACCCAGGAAGCCCTCCCTTCTAACCGATACTGCATGCCGACTTCTACCACCATCCCCTGAACCACCCCCTGTACCAACACCACCGTGTTAAGAGGGCTCTGTGGAGTGGAAACGGCAACCCACTCCAGTGTTCTTGCCTGGAGAATCCCAGGGATGGGGGAGCCTCGTGGGCTGCCGTCTGCGGGGTCGCACAGAGTTGGACACGACTGAAGCGACCTAGCAGCAGCAGCAGCAGCAATGGAGAGGCTGGAGAGGGACTAGACTTGTGAGAGGTTGAATTGCTAGAGAGGAGGCACAGAGCCTCCACAGAGTGTGGGGTAAGAATAACTGTAACATGGAAGATGGTGGAATCGGGTGGATGTTTTCCCCGAATAATTTGATGGAGCAGCTCCCTGGTCAGGCAGATGGGAGATAGTGGGCCTAAGTTGGTTGTGCTGCAAGGAGGGAGTCCTTGTTCAGACACACACATAGCTCAGTTACTTGATTCCCAAGACCCTCAGGCTACTCTGCTAAGAACAGTAGTGCTTCCGAAGGAGTCTTGGTCCCTGGTGAGTGGGGACAGGGCTGTTTTAAGGGAGTCTGTCAGCATCTGACTCTCATGGGCTGTGTCTCCTGGGAGGCGGCATGTGGTTTAGGTCCTTCAAACCTTCCCGTACCAGACTCCCAAGGCAGAGCACTGGGGGGTCGAATGTCCTGAGTCCAGAAGCTGAGGGTGGCCAAGATCTTCCCAGTAGACCCAAAGCTGGTCAGTCTCAGGCAGCTTCTTGGTTTTGTGAAGGCAGCTTGCTTAGGGCTGGTTTGTCAGAGTAGCTTCCTGCCCAGACAATCACGTAGTAATCTGGATGAATTGTTATTGAAGCTGTGAAGACTGTGTGAGCCTGGCTGCTGTCTGAAGTGACCACAGAGTGTAGTGTTGCACAAATAATTTCTGGTTGGAAAGCTCATCTTTTCCCTCTCACTCTATTCTAAGTCTTCTTTTTTGCAGTCTTCCTTGGACAGGCCTGAATTGAGGCTCCCTCCAGGGCTGCTCCGGTAAGCTCAGTGGACACTAACTACACAGAGGTGCCCGACGAAGGGGGCAGGCATGCCTGCGATCCAGCCCCCAGCCAACTTGCCAGGGTCCCCACTGCACACTGGCAGAGAGGTGCTGATACGCTAGCTACAGCCTTGCCTTGGTTCTCTGATACTGGACCGAACAAGTGTGTCACAGTGCAGGGCTGGGCTGTGGGCTTCTTTGCGTCCCCAGAGCCCGACATAGGTACACAAGACGGCTACTAAGTCAGTGGTTGGGCTGAGAGGCTGCACGGAGTAATATTTAAGGGCACTGACCTTGGAGTCAGATCCCCTGCATTTGCATTCTAACTCTGTCACTTTCCTACTGTGTGGCCTCTGTGCCTCAGTTTCCTCATATACGAAATGGGTGTAATACTACCTACCACTCAGAGTTCAGTTGAAATACATTAATATGAAAGCATTCAGTAGAGAGCCTAATACCATGAGCGTGATAAATATTTGCTGTTACTGTATTGGAACTTTCTATGTAAAACAAGAACTTAAGATACTGTTGTCACCAAAAAAACCCCATTCTGATTCTATTCCTTTTTCTAATACCAGCTTTTCAGAAATCTTTCTGCCCCTACCTAATAAACATAGTGCAGAGTAACTGGGTTAAAAATACTGCAGCTGCTGGTTCTTTGTGTTGGGGGTGGTTCTGTGCACTGGAGCATGTTCAGCCGCATCCTTGGCCTCTATGCCCTTGTTGCTGGCAACACCCAACCTCTCCCCAACCCTGGCCATGACATCAGAATGTCTCCAGATATTGTCAGTGTTCCCAGGGGGCAAAAAACCATGTAAGGACCTCGAAACCAGACTATTTAGTTTCTCATAACTCAGTATCAGATTTCCAGAAGGAGAGAATCTGGTTGGCTCAGCTTGGCTCTGGGTCCGATTCGATCCAATTAACTATAGCCAGGGCTTCAGGTCACATGGCAGAATCTGGCTGCCAGGAGGAGGGGCCGCATCCTACTCCCAGATAAGAGGGATGGACAGATATTCTAGGAAGGTCTTTCCACTTCCTTAACTCCAGCAAGCTGTTCTGGTCTGATTCTCTGTATTGTATTTGTAGGAGGTTTAGGGGGAAAAAATATTGCAGTTGCTTATTGATAGGTTAAGTAGCAGCTGTTTCTCATTTGTAGGGGTGAAAGGTCCTGGCATGGCAGAGGGTGGCCCATGTCCTGCCACAGGCTGGTTCTGCTGTTACGTAAGTGTGGTCAAGTGAGTCAGCTCACTTTAAGGGGGCACTGTTTCTTGGAACTCTCAACTTCTCTTTTGTCTCAAACAGGTTGAGAGTCAAATTTCTGCTTTTGAGAACTTTTCTTCTCTTATGAGTGTTTCATGAGAGGCAGCATGTTATAGACAGCAGAGCACTGGGCTGATTTATTGGATAATGTTGTCATTTTGAATGTTTCCTGAATGTGCTTTTTTTTCACAGTACTGCACTGGATATAGAAAACCTCCTGTGATGTTTGAAGTTCTCTTCCTCTCTGTTTTATTTTACATAGAAATGTTGTACATCCCTGGTGCTCACCAGTAATATTTCTCAGTGCAAAATGATTTCCCTCGTGATTTATTGGGTTTAAGATGTGTGTTCTAAAGATGTGGTCGTTGAGACAGGATTAGTCTATCATTCCTGGGCTTCCTTTGGGTTTCCTGACTTTTCAGGGCCCCTGTGAGCTGTTATTTTTGTGGACTCAGGTTGCAGTTTTTCTATTATTGTGTGAGTGATTTTAAAACAACAGCAGCAATAGCAAATGAATATTCTTTTAAAGGTGAATGTGCGTGCAGATATAAAGAACAAATTAGTGGTTACCAGTGGGAGAGGGAAGAAGGGAGGGGCATGAGTTACAAACTATTGTGTATAAGCTACAAGCATATATTGTACAACTTGGTAAATTTAGCCGTTATGTTATAATAATGTAAATGGAGTATAATCTGTGAAATTTGTGCATCATTTTATTGTACACCTGTAACTTACATAATATTGTATACCAGCTATACTTCAATTTGGAAAGTCTCTGTGTAGATTAAATCAAAATAAAGAAATTTCAATTAAAGAAAGGGTGGTAGCATTTTCTTGGATTTTCAAAATTAGCAAGGACTTTTCTTTCCTAAACAACATTTCAGTCACTGTTGATTTGCTTGAAATGAAACATAGTGACTTTAGGTCCTCAGTTTTATTCAGATGTGCAGCCCTGTGTTCAAACACCTACTTACAGTAGAATAGGGATCTGCTGGGCTTTAAAATAATTCCTTGAAGGATATATGCCCAGATTAGTTTGGGGAAAAGTAAAGCCCTATTTCTACCCTCCCTGACCCCTTCCCCATCTCCTCAGTCCTCTTCCTCTCTAACTTTCCTCATGCCACAAATGCTTATTCTTTTAACAGTAATTTTATTAATCTCCTTGATTATTATAATTAACACAATAGCAAATCGGTCACGATTTGCTGTGTTACAGTTTTTAGCAAATAGAAAACTGGCAGACAAGATAGATCAAGATCTCTTCCTATGTCAGCCATCCAGTGCATGCCATGAAGTGATAACTGTGCATCAAATCCTGAGTTAACCCAGACTTTTGGTCACTCAAAACTAGAGCACTAACAGAAGTAAAACTCCCAGTGAACATCTCTGACTCACAGACCAGTATCTTTCTGGCCAGGTATGCCTTCTAGAACCCAGTGGCTCAAATCAGTCAAGACTTGCTCAGATTTTTTAGTTTTGAGAGGAGATCCTAAATATTTATTGTTTTATGATTTTAAGTAATTATTCCATCGGAAAAAGTGCCAAAGTTTATTTGCTCAGAAAGTTTTCCCCCAAAGTGTTCCATTTTTTGTTAAACAGCAGGGAATGTTTTCTGTGTAATTAAAACCTTAAGAGACTCTGAAAACTGTAACACGGAGAATACAATTTCTGCATGAAAACTCGTGGGGAAGGAACCCTTGTTTAGGAAAGTGAGCCAGGAGAAGGATGGAGGGAACTGATGAGGGGCCTAAGGTGTAGGGGGGCAGGAGAACCTGCTTCCTGCACGAAGGTGGCAGCAGGAGAATGTCCAGGACATGATGTCCTGCAGGCCTCTGCCACCAAGCATCATTAGCAAACATGGGCTCTCTCCAGTTCCTCTCTCAGTACCACCTCCGTAATGAGGCAGCAGTAGAGGAGGCGCTGTCCCAGGAGAGGAGGGGCTTCTGCCATGTGTTCGTTAGATTTCCACAGAGGGGCCAGGAGATCCAACAGCCTTCTGGTGAGATTTTTTTTTTAAAACATATCTGGTAATAAGTCCATTTTATTACTGCCATTTGTCTCCATGGGGTTTTTGAGTGCATCTAAAATAAGAAATTCTGCTTCAAGTTACAGCTTTACAATATTGAGAGGAACTTAAAAAGTGCCTTAAAATTTTTTATAACTCTGCCTGGAAGGAGGAAGAGAAACCATCCCAGGCCAGGAATTCATGATAGCTCATGGTGAGTGATCCAAGGTGGCAGGGCTGCCCTGTGGCACCTTTGAGCTCCCAGCTGAGGGCCTCCAACAAGTCACTTTTGTGGGGGACACGGCCGCTTGTTCCTCAGGTACATTCCCAGTGCCCTGCCCTGCCAGTGAAGTCACCTGGTGGGCCAGGCTGCAGAAGGTGCTAGAGGTCTTTTGCATCAGCCCCCGCTGGGCCCCTCCTTTCTGTACACCCACCTTCTCTGCCTGCCTAGCACCCAACAGTGAGAAGCTATGGGCACACTGTGGGTACCGAGGCCTCTCCCACCTAGTGGGATGAGAGGCACAAAGACAGAGCACATGCTCATGGGTTGGGGAGGGGGTGACATCACCTTTGACCTCAAACCCATTGCTGTTGGGGGATTTGTAAGGCGTAGAGAGATGTTTTGGTCTACAGAGGCAAACCCCAAATCAGCAGAGGGTCAGCCACAATTACAGAGTTCCAGATTCCTGACCTGGTATGCAGCGTCATACTTTAACCTGCAATTTCAGTTTGATTAGACTGTTATTAGGTAGCTTACAAATTTGCTAGGGGAAAAGAACTCTTAGAGCAAATCTTGATGAAGGAGCAGAAAAATTACAGAGATATACATTTATTAATAAAATGCCAAGAAAGGCTTCATTGAAAAGCTTCAAGTTGAAGATAATTCCATTGACAACAAACTTAAAAACAGAATCATAATTTTTATGTATTTTGGATAATCTTCAGATTTCTTATGATACCACTGGTGATGCTGCTGAACCCTGGTGAACAGGACACAGAAAGTGAACAGAGCCAAAGCCCAGCCTTGGATGGACCAGCTGGCGAGGGTGTGGTGGCACTGTCGACAAGTCCAGAGTTGACTGCAATGATGTATTCAAACAAGCCCCACCTCGGTGTTTTATGTCCAGTCTCTCCTGGTTTCCAGAAGTTCCTTAGAACAATATCTGAATTTTATCAGCACGCCTATCAAGCACAAGCCACTGGGCTTCCCTGGTGGTTCAGACGATAAGGAATGTACCTGCATGCAATGTAGGAGACCTGGGTTTGATCCCTGGATTGGGAAGATCCCCTAGAGGAGGGCATGGCAACCCACTTCAGTATTCTTGCCTGGAGAATCCCCATGGACAGAGGAGCCTGGCGGGCTATAGTTCATGGATCGCAAAGAGTTGGACATGACTGAGTAAGCACATCAACCACCAGACAAAACTTGTTAGAAATCGGGGGTCAGTGAACCAGTCATTTACCTGCTGGCTCAGGTGTGTACTCTGCAAGTAGCCGTTACAGATGCAGAACACAGATGCCGACAGAAAGGCGTAAAAAGGCACGGACTTTCCTCCTTTGTTCAGACACAGGAATGTCAAGGCCCATTGCACATAGTGGACGAGAAAAATGGCCAGGAGGATGCAATTGGGCTGGTCACTGAGACGCTTGACAGTGCCTGTGAGGAGCAATGGGGCCAGCGAGGGCAGCTCCCGTACAGCCTAGGCAGCTCCAGCCAGCAGCCGAAAGGTGGAAAAGATATGTAACAGGTTTCTTGTCACTTCTCCCCCTTGTGCCTTTGGCAGAAACCACTGTTGATCACAGAACCCTTTCCCTCTGAGCAGGGATGAAGGCTCAGAATTCTCCATGCAATGTATTTTCCACTGTCTGGGCCTGGTATATATATAGTGAAACCTATTTGCTGTTCTTGATACAGATAAAAGGTGACAGATGTGAGCAGGAGAAGGAAATACTTGGGCTGAGCTTAGAAAGGTGATATTTAGACAGATACAGAGAAAGGGGCCGATTGTGTGAGCTGGCTCTCCATGTGGAGAACAATGTGGACAAGGCAACGGGATAGAGTTCTGCTGCTCCCAGGAGCAGGGGGTGCTGGCCTGGCCAGAAGGGAGGATTCTGTTGGGTGTGGTGGAGATAATGGGACAGACAGGAGGGTGGGGCTAGATTAAGGGAGAAATGGCCACCGGACTGGAAAAGATCAGGTTTCAGTCCAGTCCTAAAGAAAGGCAATGCCAAAGAATATTCAAACTACCGGACAATTGCGCTCATCTCACACGCAAGCAAAGTAATGCTCAAAATTCTCCAAGCCAGCCTTTAACAGTACGTGAACTGTGAACTCCCAGATGTTCAAGCTGGATTTAGAAAAGACAGAGGAACCAGAGATTAAATTGCCAACATATGTTGGATCATCAAAAAAGCAAGAAAAGTTCCAGAAAAACATCTGCTTCATTGACTATGCCAATGCCTTTGCCTGTGTGGGTCACAGCAAACTGGAAAATTCTTCCAGAGAAGGGATCACCTGACCTGCCTCTTGAGAAACCTATATGCAGGTCAAGAGACAACAGTTAGAACTGGACATGGAACAACAGACTGGTTCCAAATCAGAAAAGGAGTACGTCAAGGCTGTATATTTTCACCCTGCTTGTTTAACTTACAAGCAGAGTACATTATGAGAAATGCTGGGCTGGATGAAGCACAAGATGGAATCAAGATTGCTGGGAGAAAAATCAGTAACTTCAGATATGCAGATGACACCATCCTTATGGCAGAAAGCAAAGAACTAAAGAGCCTCTTGATGACAGTGAAAGAGGAGAGTGAAAAAGTTGGCTTAAAACTCAACATTCAAAAAACTAAGATCATGGCATCCAGTTCCATCACTTCATGGCAAATAGATGGGGAAACAATGGAAACAGTGAGAGACTTTATTTTGGGGGGTTCCAGAATCACTGCAGATGTTGACTGCTGCCATGAAATTTTTTTAAAAGATGCTTGCTCCTTGGAAGAAAAGTTATAACCAACCTAGACAGCATATTAAAAAGCAGGGAGACTACTTTGTTGACAAAGGTCTGTCTAGTCAAAGCTATGGTTTTTCCACTAGTCATGTATGGATGTGAGAGTTGGACCGCAGAGAAAGCTGAGAGCCAAAGAGTTGATGCTTCTGAACTGTGGTGTTGGAGAAGACTCTTGAGAATCCCTTGGACTTCTAGGAGATCCAGCCAGTCCATCCTAAAGGAAATCAGTCCTGAATATTCATTGGAAGGACTGAGTCTGAAGCTGAAGCTCCAATACTTTGGCCACCTGATGCGAAGAGCTGACTCATTGGAAAAGACTTTTATGCTGGGAAAGATTGAAGGCAGGAAGAGAAAAGGATGACAGAGGATGAGATGGTTGGATGGCATAACCAGCTCTATGGACATGAATTTGAGTAAACTCTAGGAGCTGGTGATGGACAGGAAAGCCTGGTGTGCTGCAGTCCCTGGGGTTGCAAACAGTCCGACAAGACGGCACAACTGAATTGAACTGAGAGTAAGGAGACCTTTGGATTCCAGGGATTTAGACTTTTTCTCGAGAACCATGGAAGCTCCTGAAGGTTTAAGCAGAATAATGACAGGAGAAAGACATGTTTTAGGAATCTGATCTGATTTTTAATGAGCCAGATAGGATTGCTTAATGGACTCCAGCAGAGATTCCTGGGTCTCCTGCATTGTAGGCAAATTCTTTACTAACTGAGCTAGGAGGGAAGCCCATTCAGAGACCATTCAAAGCTATTCTGCAGCCAACAGCCAAAAGGCAGAGTGTGGCAACATGTAGCGCCCAGAAGGTGAGCCCACCATCTTCAGCAGAATGTAGCATGGAAGCCCAGGTAGGCAGTGAATCTATCCAGCAGGAACCCCTTGGCCAGCTCCAGGGAGGAGGCAGGTCCTGATGGGCCACATACAGTGCGGCAGTGGGGATGGGAGGCACAGTTAACCCAAACCCTGGGCTGGATCTGCCCCACATAGTTCAGTTCAGTTCAGTTGCTCAGTCGTGTCCAACTCTGTGACTCTCTGGACTGCAACATGCCAGGCCTCCCTGTCCATCACCAACTCCCAGGCTTACTCGAACTCATGTCCATAGAGTCAGTGATGCCATCCAACCATCTCATCCTCTGTCATCCCCTTCTCCTGTCTTCAATCTTTCCCAGCATCAGGGTCTTTTCCAATGAGTCAGTTCTTCATATCAAGTGGCCAAAGTATTGGAGTTTCAGCTTCAGTATCAGTCCTTCTAATGAATATTCAGGACTGATTTCCTTTAGGTTGGATTGGTTGGATATCCTTGCAGTTCAAGAGACTCTCAAGAGTCTTCTCCAACACCACAGTTCAAAAGCAGCAATTCTTTGGCGTTCAGCTTTCTTTGTAGTCCAACTCACATCCATACATGATTATTGGAAAAACCATAGCATAGGCAGCCGTTCCACAAATACTTACTGGAAAATGCTTAATTTGGTAGGTACTTGGGCATCGTATATACTACAGGGATAAGTCTTTCAGTGATTGCACTATAACCAGTGACACTGAATGTTAACACAGTTCTTTTCTCAAACACTGGATGGGGGATGGGTTAGATCACAGTGGACAAACTTTTTCTATAAAGGGCTAGCTAGGACATATTTTAGATTCTGCAGGCCATAAGGTCTCTGGCTCAGCTACTCACCTCTGCCATTGTTGCACAAAAGCAGCCATAGATAGCACATAGATGGACGTCACTGTGTTACAAGGAAGCTGTATTAGCGAAAATGGGCAGTGGGCTAGATTTGGCCCATGGATTGCAGTTTGCCATCCTCTGGACTGGTTAAGTAGGATTTGTCTCCTTGAAGAGAGGTAATATTTCATTTTATTTTCCATTGACATAAGAGTTTGGATTTTTGTACTTGTGGGATACCTCTAAAGAAGGAGACAGTGTGATCAGTGGCTCCAGTTACAACAAGGATGTCGGGTAGTATCCTGTATTGAATCTCCAGGCAGACTGCAATGAGAGGGTCAGAATTATAGGAAGGCAGGTATTGGTTCAGGGTAAGGAGAAACTTTCTTAAAAGATTTATTTATCTGCCTTGAATCGGAAGTGTCAAGGTAGAAGTTGTTCTCCACCTGTCAGGAACATTATGTTATAAAAAATGAAATGGAGTCAGAGTTCCTTTTAACTCTCTGCCTACTTATCAGTTGGACCTAGTATATCAAGCAATCTCTCCTCACTTTACCATGAGTTATTTGAAATCACTGTGATGTGTAGAGGTGGATTTCAAATGTCTTTTCATTTAATTGTTGGAATTCTTTTTTTCCCAACCAATTTTATGCAGAACTCAGATATACAGGACAGATGTGATATCTTATACTTGAGTTTTACAAATTTATGCTTTGATATTTACTTATATGTTTAATATATGTATTATATATTATCAGTGAGGACAGTGAAGTTGTTTCGATAAACAGAACTGAATTTAGATTCAGATCAATTTTGTTTTGATCCATTTAGATGGATGGGAACTGAAGGTTCATCTTCTGGTTCGTTCAGTTATGCAGTTTGTTTTTTTGTGTGATGTTAAGGAAAAGCAAGATTCTAATGGAATCATAGTTGTAAATGTTACAGATTTTAAAATTTTGTTGTTGTTCAGTCGCTCAGTCTTGTCCAACTGTTTGCAACCCCATGGACCGCAGCATGCCAGGCTTCCCTATCCTTCTCTGTCTCTCAGAGCTTGCTCAAACTCATGTCCATTGATTGAGTCAGTGGTGTCATCCAGCCATCCCATCCTCTGTCATCCCTTTCTCCTGCCTTCAATCTTTCCCAGCATCAGGGTCTTTTCTAATGAGTTGGCTCTTTGTACTAGATGGCCAAAGTACTGGAGTTCAATTCTAAATTATTCTTCAACCAGAAGGCAGAATATAGGTTTTATTTTCACCCCCTCTGCCAAACCTCACTGCCCAGGCCACGAGAAGATCACTCTGGCAGAAATAGTTAATGTGTGGGATGTTTTCTGGTGTGTTAAAATTTCATGTACAGTACATTTGAGTATGTATTTTTTTCATTTCAGTCTCTAAGATAACAAAAATTAATTAAAAAAAATTCTAAATATCCAGCTGCCTCTTTGGAATCCTCCCTGGGGAGCAAACTTGAAAACCACAGGTTTAGAACCAGACGTGGGTGGAAATCTGAGTTCAGCTACTTACTTGCCACATACTGGTAGGCCACAGTTTTCTAACTGATAGATAGATCTAGAAATACCTGCCTTGCTCTAGTTGTGAGGAATAAATGAGATGAGACTGTAAAACACCCAGCATCCTAATAAATATCTCTTTTTTCCCCTTCCTGTGATTTAAAACATAATCATAGCCCTTTTTCTAAATCACATTATATTTGGCTGCATTCCATTTCAACAGGTATGGTTTCATTTGCTTTTACTAGAAATTATTCACCATCTTCCAGAGAAGGCAATGGCACCCCACTCTAGTACTCTTGCCTGGAAAATCTCATGGGCAGAGGAGCCTGCTAGGCTGCAGTCCATGGGGTCACAAAGAGTCGGACACGACTAGGCGACTTCACTTTCACTTCTCACTTTCATGCATTGGAGAAGGAAATGGCAACCCACTCCAGTGTTCTTGCCTGGAGAATCCCAGGGACAGGGGAGCCTGGTGGGCTTCCATCTTGGGGTTGCACAGAGTTGGACACGACTGAAGTGACTTAGCAGCATTCACCATCTTCAAGGAACACTTGACTGACTAGGATCTCTGCCTGTAGAAATGCTGATTATTCTCTCAAAAGTAGTGGGTTTGGGTGGGCTCCTCACCCTGTTTGTGATTCCAGCTTCTGGCCTGAGAGTGATGAGAAGTTTGGATGAGTCTACCTTCCCAGGTGGAGGGTAGGAATTTAAGAGGCTTGCTTGTTCATACAATCAGAGAAAAAAGAGCTCTGAGTGTGCGGACTTGCCTTATTAGGTTTTTATGCCAACTGCCCCATCTCTGTCTATTCTCTTTATTTTCAAATCTATTTTTATTTATTTTAAGAGGTAAAACTTTATTCACAGATGACATGCTCCTTAGTAGAAAATACTAAGGAAATCATAACTATCAGAACTAGTTAACACTTTTAACAGGGCTGCAACATACAAGATCAATATTTTAAAAATCAATTGTATCTCTATATAGTAAGGCAGACAATCCAAAAATTAAGAAAATAATTCCATTAACAACATCACTAAAGAAGAAAACACTTGAGAATAAAGTTGTCTGCTGAAGGCTACAGAATGTTGCTGAGAGAAGATAAAGAATGTCTAAATAAATTGAGTCAGTTCGTGTTTATGGAGTTGAGGACTTAACATTGGTAAGACAGCCTGCTGTCTAAACTGACTATAAATTCAACATGTCTATTCTCTTTAGGAATTACAGTAAAAGACATTCATCAGAAGGGCCTGTGTGCACACCTTTGGAGAAGCAAGGATGTGAACAGCAAGAAAAGGAGGGATGGCTTGTGCCACTTCACAGCCAGACTATAGAGATAAGGAGAAAATCTACAAGACTTAGGAAAAATAGTGTCCCTTGGAAAAGAAAAGAGAAGTAGACTGGTCCTTAGGGAACAAAAGTAGTGAGATCTCAGCAAGCCCAAGCTGGGCACAGGTAGCCTTGAGGTTTCACAGAAGACCCTAAGTAGTTCCCTGACCATTTCAAATGGGGTCATTTGTCTCCAGCAAGTGAAAATGGTGTGGCAGTTCATGTGAGTATCAGGGTTATGGGTGTCAGATGCTGAGGCGCTCGAAGAAATTGATCCTGAGGCTAGGACCCAGAGGGGAGCTGGACAGGATTCTGTAGGGCTGCGAGGTTGTGGCAGCAAAGTTGAGTTCCATTTAAAATTACTCTTTAACTAACCAGTGGACCTGATTAAGCAGGAGGTGAAAGGACCTGATTTGTGTTTTGAAATCTTGCTCTGGCTGCTCCAGGAGCCTGGAATATACAGGGCAGGAGGAGGACCTATTGGTGAAACTTGTCCATGTCCCCGCAGTAGATGTGGGTGGCTTGGGCTGGGTGTCAGTGAGTTTGAGACAATGCTTTGTCTTTGCCAAGCCCTTGAAGTTTTGCTTACGTAATCCAGTAAGGTTAGTGGTATTGATGGTAGTCTTTCTTTTCTTTCCTGAGGAGCAGCTGTTGCAGTTCAGGGTGGTTCAGTAAGTTCTATAAGGTTATGCCCGGAGTGATTTGAACCCAGGTTGGTCTAAACTCAGAGCTCTCACTTCCCTTTCTAGTCAGAAGAACCAGAGGGCAAGTNTGCTGAGGCGCTCGAAGAAATTGATCCTGAGGCTAGGACCCAGAGGGGAGCTGGACAGGATTCTGTAGGGCTGCGAGGTTGTGGCAGCAAAGTTGAGTTCCATTTAAAATTACTCTTTAACTAACCAGTGGACCTGATTAAGCAGGAGGTGAAAGGACCTGATTTGTGTTTTGAAATCTTGCTCTGGCTGCTCCAGGAGCCTGGAATATACAGGGCAGGAGGAGGACCTATTGGTGAAACTTGTCCATGTCCCCGCAGTAGATGTGGGTGGCTTGGGCTGGGTGTCAGTGAGTTTGAGACAATGCTTTGTCTTTGCCAAGCCCTTGAAGTTTTGCTTACGTAATCCAGTAAGGTTAGTGGTATTGATGGTAGTCTTTCTTTTCTTTCCTGAGGAGCAGCTGTTGCAGTTCAGGGTGGTTCAGTAAGTTCTATAAGGTTATGCCCGGAGTGATTTGAACCCAGGTTGGTCTAAACTCAGAGCTCTCACTTCCCTTTCTAGTCAGAAGAACCAGAGGGCAAGTCTGCTGCTGCTAAGTCACTTTAGTCGTGTCCGACTCTGTGCGACCCCATAGATGGCAGCCCACCAGGCTCCCCGTCCCTGGGATTCTCCAGGCAAGAACACTGGAGTGGGTTGCCATTTCCTTCTCCAATGCATGGAAGTGAAAAGTGAAAGTGAAGTCGCTTAGTTGTGTCTGACTCTTCGTGACCCCGTAGACTGCAGCCCACCAGGCTCCTCTGTCCATTGGATTTTCCAGGCAAGAGTACTGGAGTGGCGTACCATCGCCTTCTCCGAAGTACCTTGCCCAGGGCCCCACAGATAGTAAGTTGTAAGCCTGAGATTTGATTTGAGAAAGTCTGACACCCAAAGCTGTGCTCTTCATGACTCCCTGATCGCTTCTTAATACACGTAGACTATTGAATTGAGTGTCAGGTGCTCTGACTTTTCAAGACGGAATACTTCATTTGCTTGTACCAGGGATTTTCTCAGCTAAGTTGCTGAAAGTTTTTCTGAGATTCCTTATTTTATTGTTAGAATTACCACATCTGGTTTATAGTTAGTAATACCCCCACTTCACTGTCCCCTGCACATTCTATTCTGTTTTTTCATAGTACCTATCATCATCTACCTTGATTTATTTTTTGCTTTTACCTGCCACCCCTGACTAGAGTGCAGCCTCCTGAGCCTTCTATATTGCTTAGTTTTCAGCAAGGAGGTCCCTGCCTGGCACCAAGGAGATGCCCAGCATAGATACATATTAACTTAATGAGGGAGATTAATGTCCAGTACGCTGATACTGTCATCTCGCCCATCTGAAGTCCTCGAGCCTTTCAAAAGGCTCCTACCCTTACCACAGTGAAACATGCTAGCAGCATCAGGAGCCTGGAAGTTGCAGTGCTAAGGCTGAGCTTATGGAAAATTCTTCTGTTTAAAGTTAGTGAGAAAGACCTCTTACCACCTTAAAAAATACACTGATGGTCTCCCAGAATCCTCTGTACTCTTAGAGGTCTGTCTCTCTCCTTAGCAATCAGAATTTTGGCAGACTTCGCCATGCATGAGGGCTCTGGCACCTGTGTTCAGTTTCTGGTGCCCAGATCCCCTTTCTTAGGTCCTTAGAGTAGAATACTTGTGCTGGAACCTATATGTCCATTGGCAGACGAATGGAGAAGAAAATTGTGTTACATATTCACAATGGAATATTACTCAGCTATAAAAAAGAAAGCATTTGAGTCGGTTCTGATGAGGTGGATGAAACTGGAGTCTATTATACAGACTTCATGAAGTCAGAAAGAGAAACACCAGTACAGTATCAGTTCAGTTGCTCAGTCATGTCCGACTCTTTGCGACCCCATGGACCTTAGCACGCCAGACTTCCCTGTCCATCACCAACTCCAAGAGCTTGCTCAAACTCATGTCCATTGAGTCAGTGATGCCATCCGACCATTTCATCCTCTGTCATCCCCTTCTCCTGCCTTCAATTTTTCCCAGCGTCAGAGTCTTTTCCAATGAGTCAGTTCTTCACATCAGGTGGCCAAAGTATTGGAGCTTCAGCTCCAGCATCAGTTCTTTCAGTGAATATTCAGGACTGATTTCCTTTAGGATGGACTGGTTGGATCTCTTAGAAGTCCAAGGGACTCTCCAGAGTCTTCCCCAACACCACAGTTCAAAAGCATCAATTTTTCGTCACTCAGCTTTCTCTGTGGTCCAAGCCTCACATCCATACATGACCACTGGAAAAATCATAGCTTTGACTAGATGGACCTTTGTCAGCAAAGCAATATCTCTGCTTTTTAATGTGCTGTCTAGGTTGGTCATAACTTTTCTTCCAAGGAGCAAGCGTCTTTTAATTTCAGGGCTGCAGTCACCATCTGCAGTGATTTTGGAGCCCAAGAAAATAAAGTCTCTCATTGTTTCCATTGTTTCCCCATCTATTTGCCATGAAGTGATGGGACCGCATGCCATGATCTATCTTAGCTTTTTGAATGTTGAGTTTTAAGCCAACTTTTTCACTCTCCTCTTTCACTGTCATCAAGAGGCTCTTTAGTTCTTTGCTTTATCCCATAGGGTGGTGTCATCTGCTTATCTGAAGTTACTGATTTTTCTCCCAGCAATCTTGATTCCATCTTGTGCTTCATCCAGCTCAGCATTTTGCATGGTGTACTCTGCATAGAAGTTAAATAGCAGGGTGACAGTATACAGCCTTGATGTACTCCACTACTGATTTGGAGCTAGTCCATTGTTCCATGTCCGATTCTAACTGTTGCTTCTTGACCTGCATACAGATTTCTTAGGAGGCAGGTAGGGTGTTCTGATATTCCCATCTCTTAAAGAATTTTCCACAACACAGTTTGTTGTGATCCACACAGTCAAAAGCTTTGGTATAGTCAGTAAAGCAGAAGTAGATGTTTTTTTGAACCTCTTGCTTTTTCTGTGATCCAACAGATGTTGGCAGTTTGATCTCTAGTTCCTCTGCCTTTTCTAAATCCAGCATGAACATCTGGAAGTTCTCCGTTCTCGTACTGTATATTAACACATATATATGGAATTTAGAAAGACAGTAACAATGATCCTATATACAAGGCAGGAAAAGAGACACAGATGTAAATAGACTTTTGGGCTGTGTGGGAGAAGGCAAGAGTGGGATGATTTGAAAGAGTAGTGCTGAGACATGTATATTACCTCCTGTAAAATAGATTCAGCACATGAAGCAGACCACTCCAAGCAGGTGCTCTGGGTCAACCCATGGGATGGGATGGGGAGGGAAGTGGAGGGGAGTTCAGGATGGAGGGACACGTGTGCACCCATGGCTGATTCATGTTGGTGTTTGGCAAAAAACACACTATTGTGAAGTGATTATCCTCCAATTAAAATGAATTAATTCATTAAAATATATCGTTATCCCAAAAGAAAGAATTCTTGTGCTGGGAAAAGCCTTTTCTGCCTAGATAGGCTAGAAGGTCCCAGAAACGCAACAAAAATATTTGTAGTAGGTTAGAGACATTGCATACATCATGGATTTGTACTGGCAGTCAGAATATTTGTTGAACCAAAAAGTACTTGTGCACCAGCTTTACAATTTGCTTGACTTCATTTGCATTCATTTGTTCTTAATGATTAAAAAGTATGATTAAAAGTCCAAAAGATTTGGGTTCAAATCCAGGTCCTGTCACATTACTAGCTGGTGTCTGTTTCCCCATCTCTAAATTGGGGATAATACCACTGTAAATCAGAACACATCACACTTCCATTTAACTGTTTTAAAGGACTATCCCTCTTGTTAAGATGACATTGTCTCAGCCACTATATAAATTAGGATTGAATTGTTTGGAAAGTAGTGGCTTTTTTTTTTTTTAAATTATAAAAGTACAATAACACATTTTTTNGAATTTTCCACAACACAGTTTGTTGTGATCCACACAGTCAAAAGCTTTGGTATAGTCAGTAAAGCAGAAGTAGATGTTTTTTTGAACCTCTTGCTTTTTCTGTGATCCAACAGATGTTGGCAGTTTGATCTCTAGTTCCTCTGCCTTTTCTAAATCCAGCATGAACATCTGGAAGTTCTCCGTTCTCGTACTGTATATTAACACATATATATGGAATTTAGAAAGACAGTAACAATGATCCTATATACAAGGCAGGAAAAGAGACACAGATGTAAATAGACTTTTGGGCTGTGTGGGAGAAGGCAAGAGTGGGATGATTTGAAAGAGTAGTGCTGAGACATGTATATTACCTCCTGTAAAATAGATTCAGCACATGAAGCAGACCACTCCAAGCAGGTGCTCTGGGTCAACCCATGGGATGGGATGGGGAGGGAAGTGGAGGGGAGTTCAGGATGGAGGGACACGTGTGCACCCATGGCTGATTCATGTTGGTGTTTGGCAAAAAACACACTATTGTGAAGTGATTATCCTCCAATTAAAATGAATTAATTCATTAAAATATATCGTTATCCCAAAAGAAAGAATTCTTGTGCTGGGAAAAGCCTTTTCTGCCTAGATAGGCTAGAAGGTCCCAGAAACGCAACAAAAATATTTGTAGTAGGTTAGAGACATTGCATACATCATGGATTTGTACTGGCAGTCAGAATATTTGTTGAACCAAAAAGTACTTGTGCACCAGCTTTACAATTTGCTTGACTTCATTTGCATTCATTTGTTCTTAATGATTAAAAAGTATGATTAAAAGTCCAAAAGATTTGGGTTCAAATCCAGGTCCTGTCACATTACTAGCTGGTGTCTGTTTCCCCATCTCTAAATTGGGGATAATACCACTGTAAATCAGAACACATCACACTTCCATTTAACTGTTTTAAAGGACTATCCCTCTTGTTAAGATGACATTGTCTCAGCCACTATATAAATTAGGATTGAATTGTTTGGAAAGTAGTGGCTTTTTTTTTTTTTAAATTATAAAAGTACAATAACACATTTTTTGGAAACTTGGAAAATACAGAACGAAGTTACATATAATTCTATACAATTTCTTTTAAATAGATAAATTAAGATTTTTAGTTGGAGTTTCAGTATCAAACTCTCAAAAATTAATAGAATAGACAGAAAAGTAGAAGGATATAGTAGACCTGAAAAGCACTATGAACCAATTCAACATAATTAAGATTTATACAATTTTCACTCAACAGCAGTATACAGATTCTATTCAGGTTCCCATAGACTATAAACCAGGAGACACTGGAACATATCCAGGGTTGTAAAACGAGGTGTAAACATTTCCTGGTCTAAAGGTATTGAAATCATACATACTCTGTTCTGTTTATCACTGTGGAATTGTTAGAAAGCAGTATCAAAAGATATTTGAAAAAAACCCACATATGGAAAACAGTGGCTTTGACAAGATAAATGTTTATTATTATATTTTTCTCAGGCAGGTAAGTCCAGAAGTCATTAGGTCCCCAAGATGCTTCTGTCCACTGTGTGTGGACTCTAAGCTTATGATTCAAAACTGCTGCCATAGCTCCTGCCATCACTACTATATTCTAGGCAGCCGGATGGAGAAAGGGCAGAAGAGTGTAGCTCCCTCATAAAAGACTTTTGGGACTTTCTGATTATATTTAATTGACCAGAACTTTGTTACATTGCTATACCTGTCTGCAAAGGAACCTGGAGAATATATCATTGTTTTCCCTCAGATACAGACTTCTCTGCAACTACATTGAGCCATTCCTCACACACTTGTCTCCCTCTGGGTCCACTTCTGTTGACTTTACCTCCAGGGGTATTCTTTTCCTTTGCTGTGTATATCTTTTTTGTGTAGTTTCCTTTATTCATACTTTTGGCTTGCCCATTCATATAGGTTCCTTTGATTCTTCATGGTCATGAAGTTACCTAATACCTTTGTTTTTTGTGTTCTTTCAGCTTCACTTCCTGCTGCTAACTGCTTTATTTTCGCAGTACTTTTCCACTCATATTTTGGAGAGTAACAATGATTGGTTTAGCTTAACCTAGTTCTTCCTGCTGGGCCCTAACATGACTGTTGGCAAGGCTGAGGATAGACAGCCTGCTAATTTAATCAGCTGTGGTTATCTTGCTAATGGGCCTTTTAATCTGCAAGCGTGTGGAGGCAGAGTAGGCTTTATAACTTGACTGTCATGCTTGCTCCCTGACAAATGAAACTTTTGGTGGGGGGAGCAGGGAGTTAGAGATTAATCTTAAAATAATAAAATTTAAAATTAAACATCTTAACATGAGTGAGTTTTATATAGTGTGTAGACAGTCAACAGTGTCAATAACTGGCTGATTGAGAAGTGATTATTTTAAAGGTATAGAATTCTTATGGCATACACCAGTCTCCCTCAAATGTTTGTGTATCTTGTGATAGTTTTTGCTTTTACTCGTGTTATCAGTTTCATCTAGAATGATCTTTTCCTCTTCTGTTAACTCCCTTTCTCCTAACTCCTAATCTTAAAGACTACTGGGGGCAGTGGTCCTTCTCCATGAAGTCTTTCTGACACTCCTGTAATGGTGCCCCTACTATATTTCTTTGAAACTCTTTGTGCACCGCATACTGCTTAATTTGCTGGGCATGTTTATCTTATCACAGGTCTGCTAAATGACTGCTCTTTCCCGAGCTGGACCAGGGTTTGGTCTTATTTGTCATTGTATATTTAATATCTGTCCACCTAGTAATGCCTGACACATTAGTGATGTTCAACAAAATTTTTTTTCTTGGATTAAATGTCTTTTTTCTTTATCCCCAGTTCATGATAAAAAGTAAAAGGAATAAATCTCCTGAGGTAAACTGAACTAATTATTTTAATGTGGTAAATTAGAAGTGTATTTTTTCTTACTCCTAATACTCTTTAATCAGAATTTTTAGAAAGAGCAATATCCTTATATTTGAAATTGAGCCAAAATTCTGCTCTTCCTTGGATATTATACATGACTTTTAGCGCTGCTTTGCCAAAGATGGGCTAAAATTTTGCTGACATGAAATCTATAGATTCTGATATGACTGTTTATGCTTATGTTTTATTATTTTTGCTAGATGACTGCTCAAATCCCCGAGATTATTTCTGCTAGATTGTTTTTTTCAAATCTTTGCGATTGAATTTCACAAAGATATCACGTGCTGAAGATTATTGTTTTTTAACAGGTGAGGGCAGTGATTCCTCTTTGTATTGCTGGTTAAACCCTTACGTAGTTCACCTCTGGACAGTTGTAGATTGCTTGGGAAGTAGAGATGATGTTGATGATGGTGGTACTGTTACAGTTGAAAACATTTTGGAAAATGCTGAGAGACCAGTTTTGCCAGTTTGGCTTTAGATGTAAATGTTTCTTTCCAGGTTGATGAACACCATCTTTTTTCCTAATCCGAGGAAACTATACCAGAGGTTGAAGAGCAGACTCCTCCACATTTTGTAACAAAAATTCATTTTATTTTGTAAATACAAGTTTGAGTTTTTGAAAAAAGTTAATTTATTTCCCAGTGGGGAAAGTAGCCTTTTGTGTGTGCCAAGGGAGCTGTTAAGTAATTCACTGTTAATGTTTTCAGTGACTACTCTAACAGAAGGAGATACTGGTTCTGAAGTCGGTGGCATTCCCAAGTGTTTGTTTCTGTGTCTGGAGGAGTGACTACAGCATAATGACAGATGTAACCTTTACTTGGAAGATTCCACCCACTCAGCGCCTGGGAGAACCCACGCACCTGGGAACATGCTGAACCATGCTTCTCTCCAGTTTCCCAAGTCACGCACCTCTGCCTTCATCCCACTTGTTTCGGGATGTTGTCAAGAGAAAATGCTTAAAAAAAAAAAAAAAAAAAAAAAAAAAAATTAAAAAAGAGAGAAAATGCTAGATTTTAGCTTTACTTGGAAGTAGGTGATGCAGGCATGGGCTTCATTTAAAGGTGGTTTACTGTTCTCCTGCCCCCAGTTCTAACACACACTTCTGATACTCAGAGCATTGACTTGGTATCTTAACCTTTTATTTTTATCATGTGCAGATTTACAGAGGAGAAAATAAAGCAAAATGACTATTGCCTTGGTCTGTATCAGAATGAGGGATTGCATGGCACATCAAAATATTTTAAAGACAGCTCTTTTAGGAAAAGAAAATTGGTGTGTTTTTTCATCCCCTGATAGAACAGAAATTTGTTACACTTTGAAATCAGTTTTTCTCCAGACTGTATAGTATTTCCCGCCATCTTGTTGAAGATGTTTTTTCTCCTTTATTTTCATGCTTTCCTTTTGAAATTTCTTAGGGGAAACAACAGTAAACTGTAAGTAATTGTATTAATTTCAAATTGAATGTTCATTTTCTCTTTCTCTGGATTAGACTCTTGTTTTGTTTTTGTAGCCCTGTCTTAACAGAGTTTAACCCGTCTGTGTTGCTCTTGACAGCACTTCTTTTTCATACTTTCATCAGATGAGGCAGCAAAGAAGATGAGATTATTGTGAAGATTATTGCTTTTGAAATAGTGCTCTTTAGTTCTTCCTCAGGCAAGCCTAGATGGAGATTTGAGAATGCTGATATAGAGGTTACTGGGTCAGAGTTTATCTCAGGTAAAGATCCATTGTTTCCTTGTGGATGATTACTCATCTTTCATTCCAAGCTGTGGTTCAGTTCAGTTCAGTCGCTCAGTCATGTCCAACTCTTTGCGACCCCATGAATCACAGCACGCCAGGCCTCCCTGTCCATCACCAACTCCCGGAGTTCACTCAGACTCACGCCCATCGAGTCCGTGATGCCATCCAGCCATCTCATCCTCTGTCGTCCCCTTCTCCTCCTGCCCCCAATCCCTCCCAGCATCAGAGTCTTTTCCAATGAGTCAACTCTTCGCATGAGGTGGCCAAAGTACTGGAGTTTCAGCTTTAGCATCATTCCTTCCAAAGAAATCCCAGGGCCGATCTCCTTCAGAATGTGGTTAATAGTTAAAATAAGATGGGTTCTTGCCAACAGAGCATGTATATAGGGAAAGAATATGAACTAATCATTTAAAATTTGTGACCAGTTCCTATAGCATGACCCAAAAAAGTTTGGTTATGCTTTTAAATATCTCTTTTATTTGACTCCCTCTAATTAGAGCGAAGAAGTCTGTTCTCAAGAACAGTACTATTAGAATGAATTTGGAGTTTGAGCAGTAGACGGGCTGCTTGATCTGAGGTCAGATATTCAGGGATAAGGTCGTATTTGTAAGGATTTGAGGGTAGAGAGAGAGAGAGGAGGAGGCAGTAAGGCTAGTCAGAAAAAAAAAAAATCACACACAATAAATAGGTTGAGGGTTTTCAAGGGTAACAATTTTGGCAATCCGAGAAACAGTACTTATACATTTTGAGAGTGTGAAAAGGAAGAAGGATTGGAAAGTAGGTTTTTAGTAGCTGAAGAACGAATATGTCTCCCCCTGTGAAAGATGAAGCTCTCAGAAAGAGCTCTAAGGACAAGTGCTGGGTCTCTGTTTAAGGCATTGGTGACACTTGTTTGTTAAAACTGAATGTTGCCCTGTACCGGTAAATTTAATCAATTAAGAGAGATGCACAGTGGTCTTTAAACAAGTTAGAGGTTTCTCTCTGCTTCAGGTACACAGTCTAGGGAAGGCGGGCATGGCGGCTCCAATGTCCTTTGAATCTCCAGGCTCACTTATCCCTGGGCTCCTCTTCCCATATCAGTCATTTTCAGGGAACCTGCCAATCCAAGTTTGCTACTGGGGCTACATGAAGTCTCAGCTGCAGACTGGAAGGAGAAGCAGGAAATGTAGAAGAGAAAACGCGTCCTTAGAGTCAGTTCAGTTCACTCATCCTTCACTTTATGCATACGTGCGTGCCTGCTCAGTCATGGCTGACTCTCCAGCCCTAGAAACCCTACCTAGGGACTGTACTCCACCAGGCTCCTCTGTCCATGGGAGATTCTCCAGGCAAGAATACTGGAGTGGGTTGCCTTGTCCTACTACAGGCAATCTTCCTGATCCAGGGATCTTACCGAGAAATTAGTCACAAGACAGTGCCCAGCTCCAAGAACGGTGGGGAAATAGACTCTTTGTTCCAGGTGATGTAAAATAAGGTAGTTATCTTTTACTTGGGGAAAATAACCTTTCCAGTGTACTGGGAGAGTTGTTAAATAATTCATTTTGTAGGAAAGTAAAAATCGGGGTAATTCCCAAAGGTTAAAGGGAGAATAAATGTGTGAGGTAAGGAGCATTCGCTCGTTCAGCTCTGACAAGGCCAGTGGCATTACCCTGGGATGTTTCTCATAGTATATTTTATTCAAAATGAAGAAACCCAATACGGCCATGATGGTAGTGATATCCTCATAATAGAAATGATCCCTGATACTAAGTCATTAGTCATTCATTGGAACAGTAGCACCCATGAATGTCTGGAACTTTTTGAAAGTTTAAGAACTTCACGCAACCAGTTATCTCATGAGTTTGGTTTTTACATTGCTGTAATTTTAATTTTGAATGTCCACGCAAGATAGTCTTGGCTTTTAGTATTTTCCTTACCAGTTCCTTTAGTCATACAGAATTAGTTTCTTATGGACATCTGAAGAGGCTGGATTATTTTGCGGACTCTATCTGATTGACTTTTTGGCTTTCAGAAGGAACACCTCTTTGGAAGACTTTTGGGCTACCACGAGAATCGGGGATCTTGTGTCTCTGCTTCCTTGGTGCAGCAGATACAACCATGATTGCCAGATTTAGGGAATTATAAGCTTCACAGAGAAGCTTTTGCTTGCCAACAATAAACCATAATAACAATGTTGGACTGTATAAAGTTAGTTGTTTTGACTACATACCAATTTAATGTGCGAAAAATATTAGTTAAAGAAAAGGTAATAAATCAGCATTCATGTTTGGTATTCATAGAGTTGTGAGTGTACATGATGAGTTTTAGGAGTCTGAACTTGATTAGGGAATGAGAGGTTGTGAACCTTCGATTGAGTTCTGTCACTAATACTCTGAAACAAAAGACCTCAGTCGTCTTGCTAAATTTATAAATCCAGCCCATTCAAAACTTTTAGTATATAGCCACAAGCTTTTCCTTTTTTTCCCCACAAAGATTACTTTTCTATAAACGTACATGTTTATGATCCTAGTAAGAATTGAACTAAAAAAAATGCTTATAAAACTACTTCTAGCAGTCAAAGAATTAATCACTGAAAATTAGATACTAGGGCAGGATTTAAAGAAATGAAATCAAACCAGTACAATAAATCACATTTCTTAAATTATGCTACTGAATTGGAGATTGAAGTATCTGCTTTACAGTCCCATGGTAAAGCACTATGTTACACACACTTTATTATCTCTGCTTTATTTGAGCTGGCCTAGAAAAAACAGTGAGAAGGAAATTGAGCCACTGGCTCATAAAGCACTTGTCAAAAGACGAAAGATTCTCTTGAGGGAAGATGATGAGGGGAGAAAGAAGCAAGACAAGAGAAGTCAGGTCTATGGGACAAACATTTAGTTGTAATCTCTTATTTTAATCTTGTAGAGCATGTCTGAATGTATCCAGATCTCATTTGCTGTCTGTAGAATTGGCATTTACACGGTAAGCAATGTGTATTTTTGTGGTACCAAATGTCATGAAAATATAAGTCAAGAACTGAATACTAGAGAGTCCGTGGAACTATGGGACTTGTACTCTGCTGCTGGTGAGAGTGTGGTTTCATACAACTACTGTAGAAAATAATAAAGTTGAGTGCCAGAATATTCTGTGACCCAAGCAAATCCACCCCTCAGTATGTACTATAGAGAAAGCGTTGTGTAATTATAAGAAGACCTATGCAGAGAAAGTTCCCAGCAGAAGTAACCATAAAAGAAAAATATCAGAAATGATGCAAATGCCTGTTAGTAATAGATTGGGTTAATAAATTGTGGCATTTCCATTACTTCCCTAGGATACCATATAGTAGCAAACATTATAAGCTAAAAATAATTTATAAGAACTACAATATATAATACACAGTGGTTACATTTTACAAATTTTTGTTTACAAAAGTCACAGGAAAATATAGGCAGTGTGATTTGATTCTACAAAGTCTGAAAACAGCAAAACGAAGCAATAGCATTGTTTCAAGGGTGCATACATAAAAGGTCAGACTCCATGAGCTGGCAAGGGTCAGGGAGGCCTGGCGTGCTGCAGTCCATGGAATTGAGAAGAGTTGGACACAACTGAATGACTGAACAGCAACAACATATAGATAAACTGTAAAGAAAAGCAAAAATTCAGATGTCATTATCTCTAGGGCAGCAGTTCTCACTAGGGGGTGATTTTGCCCTCCAGAATCTATATGGCAATGTCTGGTGACATTTTTGGTTGGTAGTACTGAGGGCGGTGGTGGCATAATTCTGGCATCTCCTGGGCAGAGACCAGGGGTGTTTCTCAACATCTAACCATACACTGGGTAAGCACTTCAAGTAGTTATCTGGCCCAAAATGTTAGCAGTGCTGAGGTTGAGAAAGTCTGCGCTAGGGGAGTGGAAGCAAGGAAAAAGACTTTAATGAAAGTTTTAGTAATATTCTGCTTCTTTTTTTAATTTTTTTATTTTTTTTTAATATTCTGCTTCTTAACTTGAATGGTAGGCCCATGGAGTTGTCTGCAGAGTTATTCTTTAAACAACATTGTTTGCTTTATACATTTTTTTTTCTATGTATATTTGACAGCACAAAAATACAAAAAATGTTAATATGTTTGGATTTTTTTTTCATCAATCTGTCATTTGATTCAAGTGTTGTGAGCCCATTTCATAATTCAGAAATTTGGGGTTGTGTCTATGTATTAATAGATGATCATCAAAGGAGTTTTCTAATGTAAAGATTCAATGACAAAGTATCTTGACTTTTTCCCTTTGAAGGCCTAGGGAGGAGATTTTGAGAATAAACAGGAAATGGAGGGATGTTTATTTTTAAAAAAATATTTATTTATTTGGCTGCATCAGGTCTCTTGGGGCTTCCCAGGTGGCACAGTGGTAAAGAATCTGCCTGTCAAATCTAGAAGACACAGGAGATAGGGTTTGACCCCTGGGTTGGGAAGATCCCCTGGAGAAGGGAATGGCTACCCGCTCCAGTATTCTTTCCTAGAGAATTCTAGGGACAGAGAAACCTGGTGGGCTACAGTCCATAGGGTTGCAAAGAGTTGGATGCGACTGAACACGCGTGCACAGGGTTCTGAGAAAGTCTTGTTTGGGCTGACTGGACCTTCTTGAGCAAAGCTGCCTGTTGAGAGGAGCCCCACATTGGGCAGGAAAGGCCTGACTCCGCACCTCCCGGGAGGATACCAGTGTGCTTAGGCACTGGCCTAGTATCAGCCCAGCAAAAGCGCAGCCTCAGCATGAATGACAGGTGGACCTACAGGTGTGGCAGCTGGAGGCTGTTGGCCAGCTGTGCTTCTCTAGTTGAGTAATCTGAAGGAGGCTGTCTTCCTGACTCAGCACAGAGAAAGGGAGAGAGCAGACTCTCTGATGCCTCTTCTAAGAGCTACTCCCATCCCCTCACAACTACATCAAAACCTAATTACCTCCCAAAGGCCCCATCTGCAAACATCATCACATTGTTGTTACGGCTTCAACATATGAATTCTGAGTGAGAACACAAATCATTCCACAATACTCTTCTTTAGAGACAATTTTCATCTGCCCTAGCATTAGTCTACAGCAAGAGTTGCATTAAATAGGCAGAGATGGACACCTGCATGGTCCCAGGCCAGAGGCTAGGTAATCAAGGATAGACTAACCACAGTTCCTGACATCAACAGTCCCAGTTCTCAGGTTCTCCCTCTGGTGCCCGTGCTCCTGTAAGCAGGCAAAGAGCTCTTGCTAGAACCCGACTGTTCCAGCACCCTGATCTCCTCTAACCTCTGCAACAGTAAGAAGTTCTGATGTTTAAGCCAGCCATTCTATGATAATTTGTTATGGCAGCCCAAGCAGACTAAAATAGGTAGGGGAACAAATCTTATGAATTGTAAATAAAGTTTACACATGAAAAACTTGTTAGTACCCATTGAAAACAAATGCTAAGTTTTAAGTAAAACAAAGTCGAGGAGGAAGCTAAAGATTATAATGAGTGTCTGAGATGAGAGTTGGTGTCAGATAGTTGACCTTTTGTTTCTGTCTGCCTCTAACACTGCCCCCAAAACAGCTGTTTAAACTCTTAAAAAACTAAGACCAGGAAAGCCATGCATCTTACTTATTTGGGATCCATAATCTGAAATATGCCAAGACCAAAATGGAATGTGTACAAGACAGACATGCTGTAAACTTCCAAGGTCTCAAAGTAAATGTGTTGTATGCAGGTGAAGACATCCTGAACCTTAAACATTACAAAGTTTAATAAAAACCATTACTTGGAAACAACAAAGGATATCTTCTGCATGCCATCCGCTTTTCTCGCCAGTGTTTGGAGTGGATAAAAGTTTCTCTAGACATTGAAAGTAAATGATGCATATTTAGACTGTCTTAATTTAGGAAGCTAAAGAAAAATCCTAACTCAGTTTTCTAGGCAGGGGTCTTAAGGTATGGGTAGGGAAACTTACACACTGTTGCTGATGGAGTTGTAAGGGCTCCCAAATTCTAAAGTGAATTGAAACTGCACAACAGAAAAAAATCTTTAGACCAAGCATCTGGTCCCAGGAGATAACTCTTTTTCCTGTGCCATGTAGCACAGGACAGAGTGTGTGTTCTCACAAATGTGATATGGTGATATCTTACAAAGAGGTAATTTAGTTTTTGAAACAAAAGAAGCCTTGTTATATGGATCTAGACTATTCTGAGTATTAAACAACACTCACTGGGTTCTGGTCAGGAGGAAGAAGAGGAAGTAAGTTCAGGCCAAGAGTTTGCATTACAATTGTGGGTCTATGATTTTATGAAATTCAAGCAATGGCAACAGGCCACACTTGAGAATATGATCTTGAAATGAACCTTTGGCAGTCAGGTGTGGATTAACTCTGGGCTAGAGGGCATGCTAGGGGGTAGCTTAGGACTTCCTTTTGGAATATCAGGCATAACACCCACAAAGGGACCTGCAGTCGCCCCAGACGTCTCTGAATTGGGAACTGTAATTGTTATCAAAGCCAGAAGCACAGTGGTGGACAACCAGCTGGTGATGGTCAGAAGCATGGTGAGGGTTGGAGTGGTCATTGGAGCATCTAACCGTCTTCCGTGTTGGAATGTGAACCCCTTGGTCAAACCCAAAATCTCAGAGGGCAAAATGAATGGAGCTGGGTCAGTTAATCGTGCCCCATCCAGGACGGTACTGTTTAAAGCACATGGACCCCGTGGGCTGATTGTTGCCCCTTTCTTTAAGGAGCTCCTGCATGGAGTCAAATTCAATCTAGTGATGAATGCGATTTGAACTAAATAATAGCAATAAATACTATGCATAGTTAGAAATTTTGATGAATAATAATTTCAAAACCACTTTGAATTCTTTTGACTTTGCAGAAAGTATCAAAGGCTCTTTTACTAGCAGACAAAACGTTCATCCTTTAGAACGATAACAGAGCTTGTGAAAATGAAATCTAGATTCTTCCTGAGGTACAGATTCACTCAGTAGTGGTTTTCCTTTTGTCTAGCTATGATGTTTGCACCTGCCACAATGCTCATACTCAACTTCTTCTGTGATTTTTTTTTTAAGGAGAGGGCTGCAAGAGCTGTAATTACTAATACAATAAATGGCAAAGCAATTTTATATTAAATATTAATGATGCTATTAGTAGTAATATATATTATTAAAACTAGCTTTTTAAGTCTGCACAAATCCTGTCCTAAACTTTGAGTTTTTGCAACATATGGTGCTACATGGAAGGACACTGTGTTTGTTTCCTATTGCTGCTGAGACAAATTACCACAAATTTAAAACAACATAACATTTATTCTTTTGTTCTGGAGGTGGGAAGTCTGAAGTGGGTCTCACTGGGCTAAAATCAAGATGCTGGCAGCGCTGTGTCCTTTCTGGAGGCCCTAGAGGATAATCCTACCCTTAGCTTTGGGGCTTCTAGGGGCTGCCTGTGTTCCTTGGCTCATGGTCCCCTTCCAGCAATGGCTTCACTTCAACTTCTGCTTCATTTGTCATATCTCTGTTTGTCATCACATCTTCTCTAATTCCCCTGTCTCTCTTTTATAAGGACCTTAGTGATTAAACTGGGTGCACCTGGATAATCCAGCCTAACCTTCCCATCTCAAGATCCTTAATCAAACCTGTGACACCCCTGTTTTTGCCACGTAAGGTAACATGCTCATAGGTTTTGGGAATTAGGAACTGGACATCTTGTGGAGGAGGGGACAGGAAGCAGAGTTCTGTGTGTCACAGACACCAAAGAGGGAAGTATAGAGGACTTGGTAGAATCTGTTGTCATTCCTGGAGGGAAAGGAAATCAAGATAGGCAAGTCCCAATGCTGGGTTTAGGATGTTATTGTTCTGTAAAACACCAAGGTAAAATACGTGCCAGATAGACTGGCACTCTCACACATGGGACCTGCAAATCCCGGCTCTGCAACAAACTAAAGAGCAGGTTTAATATATGACCATGACTATACTTGGTTTTCATGTCCTTGAAGACTCCAGCTTAAATATTTATTGTAAATTGTGTGGGATCCTGAAATGTCTGCAGTCCTGATAAATAAAGAGCTCCAAGACAAAAGGAGGCACACCTTAATTAAAGAAATTCAGCCTGATAGTAGACTTTAGTGGAATGGAAACCAATTAAGTTATTGGTTTGGCTGTTTTAATAAAGATTAAAATACAGGGTCTTAAAAAGACCTATTTCATATCAGAATCTAAGCTGGTGGTCAGTTTGGAGTCTAGCCCTTTGCTTCATGAGTTATTTATGGCTCAGGCTCCTTCCAGTGTGTTCTATTGCCTAGATTATTCTGTTCCTGTGCAGGTTGAAGACAGCTCACCACTCCTGTGTCTGTTAGTTTTTTGGGAAAGAGGAAACAGAGGCCAAGCAGTTCCTTTATGGGCATGACCTGGAAGTAGTACACAACACTTCCCCTCACCTCCTAAGTCCCAGAAATTGAGTCACATGACTGCGTCTCTGCAGAGGAGACTTGGAAATGGGGGCTCTGGTAAGGAGCTAAGACTTGGGGGGTTCTGTTTCTGAAGGGGAGAAGAGAATGGATATTGGACAGTTTGCTGTCTTACAAGAAAATTCATTGGGGAGCAGTTTGCTGTCTTAAAAGGAAATAAGCTGAAGCAGATTGATCTGCGCTTCAGTTTCAGGCAAGGCAACACACTTTGAGGAAGGTTGCCTGTAGCCATTACCAGAACACGTGTTGAATGAGCACATAGTGGGGCAGCAAGTGTGATTTCATGATTGTGACAAGTTCAGCTTCTAGTTAGATGGATAACTGAGGCTTTATGCTGCAGGATAAAGACTAGTATTTTATTTATGAATATCAGCATATTGTATGTACTTTTGTCCACAGACACATGCACACGTGGTTAGTATACATTTGTATTTTGACAGTTTTATTCTGGAGAGTATAAGTGGAGGGTTTTATGCGTTATAACCTAGGAAGTGAGAGTTTATGATTGTTTGCTTTCTTTAATAAACAAAATAATATTCTCAAGAAGAACAAGAATATCTGGCTAATGTTGCTGACTTCCCTGGCAGGGGGATTTAAAGTTTGAGGTTTAACAAACTTGATGAGAGCTACAAATATTCATCCTCTTCTCTGTTTATACAGTAGGAGAGTTACACCATGAAATGTGTGAGGTTGACAGGACTACTGTGTGTTTTGAGTCACCTTTAGAAATTGGAGCCTATAAGAGCGAGATAAAATCTTTTTGGTTTAGGTGTATTCTTCTGGAGAATGTAGAGTGTTTCTTTTCCCCTCATCATCAGGACTTGTCTGCTGACAAGACCTTTGTGATTCCAGCACAGCTCCACTTGGGTGGCCCTTCACGCCGCCTCTGACCTCTGCCAACCCCACTCTCTTTCTACTCCCAACCTGCTCATGGCCTGTGCTTCCTTTCTGCGTGACTGGAACAACAGCCAATCCAGTGGCCATGCCAGGAACTGGACTGCTGCCTCATCATCTTACCATTCCCTAGGTGGGGACCTCTCCCATCCTCGTCATCTCTCCTCTTTGCTGCTGTTACCCAGGTTCTAGCACCACCATTTATTTATTTATTTTTTGCCTAGAAAACCCTTGCAACCTCCTCCTGGCTGGTCATCTCTTTCTGGTCTTGACCCCTCTCAATCCACTTCTCCCTTCTGTAATCAGCATAGTCTGTGAAATGCAGGTGTGGTTATGCTGTAAACTTCTCAGCAGCCTCCCTTAGCTCTTAAAGCCCAGAATCTTTAACAGAGTTGATTAGGTGCCCTCATGGACTGGCCCTGCTTATCCATTTAGCCTTTTCTCTGTACTTCTTCTTCTACCTCCAGCATCGTGTATTTCAGACATACTCATCTGCTTTCATCTCCAGGTCTGTTCTCTTTTTTTTACCTCCAGTCTTTTGTACATGCTGTCCCCTCATCCTGGAAAGATGAGCTGTCACCTCTTCTGGGAAGCCCTCCATGACCTCCAACACCTGGATTAAATACTCTTATATTCTAAGTGTTCCCTTTCTTTGCACTCTAGAGTCTTTGACCAGCCAGAGTAACTATTGCACAGCCTTAGAATTTGTTGTTAGTTTTTCTGTCACTGTAAGCTCAGCAAGGGCAGTGACCATGTCACTCTATTTCTCCCTTTATCCCCAGCATCTGATGGCTCTTTATCACCATTATTATTATAACGACTGACACTTACTGAACACTTACTAAGAGTGCTAAGGCCTTTATAGGTAAATTATTTAACTCTCTACAGTCTTGTGAAGAACGCACTATTATTAATATTACCCTGATTTCATAAAGACAACTTGGCATAATGTGGTTAAATGTCTTTTCCGCATGGCAGAGACAGGATTTGGAGCTTGAATTTGAGTGGATTTATGCTGAATTTTAAATCCTCAACCAGCACATTTTATTACCCTCCAGCCAGGCAAGGGAAGGCTTGCTGAAGTTTCGATTTTTTTTTTTTTTTTTAACTTTTAATAAAATTGAGTTCCCAATCTTGAACCACCCCCCCCACTCCACATCTTTTTGACTTGGACTATTTTGATCTAGATGGAACCTTAGAGAGCATTTTCCTTCATTTGAGTTGCAGTGTTAATGAACAATATACTCTATCCCAGGTTGTTCTCTTGGTTAGGCTGTTCTGCAGCTGAAGGCAGAGTTAAGAGTTAGCCTTCAGGTTGTACCCTGTTCTCTACAGATTCCCCTCCTCAGTCTGCCAGCTGCCTTTGCTTTCAAGGCTTAACAGTATGAAATAGTTGGTGTCACTACAAGTCTATTATTCACATGTGGAGAAGAAATTCTGTCTTCTCTCTTAACTCAGCTTTATATATGAAATATAATATTTCTCATTTCCTGACTGTAGATATCCTGATTTAAAAGGCAAAACAAAAAAGAGACAGTAGGAAATTGACTAGTTACATGCAGATCATTCTTTATAAAGGCCTTTAGAAAGTTTCTTTTGGTTATCAATTTGGTTATTATCAACTGTGTGGTTAGGTGAAGAGGCTCTGTTCTTGATAGACATTTAGAGTCATTTAACTTAGGAACTTAAAATGTTTAATATTTCCTGATACAGATGACATGATGGTCTTTGACAAGACTATATCTGGTTGATGGAAAATTCCCCCCTAGGAAATGATTATTTCTACGTTGTCTCTTTTTAAAGGCGATTGACTTTGTTTTTTTGACGTTTAGCTTAGTCCTTAGAATTAGTACTTTTCTCTTCAGAGGAATTTTGTCAATAATTAAAACTTTTTCTAGAATGCAGCCACTCTGAAGGGTATGGCTTACTCACATCCATAACTTGGGAACACAATTGTGTTTTAGATTTTAAGCAGAGCCGATAGGTTAATATTATGTTTATAGAGAAGGTACTACTTGACTCTGGGGATCGTTTGGTCTTTGCCATGTAGAACTCATATTTATTTGAACATTGACTTAAAATATTATACAAAGTGAATATGAATGGGAGGCTTTATGCTTATTGCATGTTGGAGAATCAGTCTGTGTCCTCTGTATTCCTTTGAGTTGAGCTAGGGCTCTGGCATGCAGTACGTGCTCAATAAGAATGTGCTGACTACATGGGTATATGGGACTTTGGGCTGGGTAGAACAGGGAGCTTTGCCCAGACTCCAGGAGGCTCAGGCAGTTTTGGCTGTGGCACCAGTCACACATCTCACAGGTCATGCTCTCCCACTTGAAAGATCCGTGAAGGCGGAGTCTCGCTTTGTTCACTGTTGTACCTCCAGTATCTGGATAAGTGTCTGACATGTTGCAGGTGCTCAGAACATATCTGTGAAATGAATGAATTAATAAATGAACAGAGCTCCAATCAGTGGGGTGGAATTGGTAATTCCTGCCCTTGGGATACACAAAGACATTCCAAGAGGTTTGTGGCATTGAGGTGATTGTTGAAGAAATTGGTGTCCGTCTGTATAAATTCTTCTGACACCCCCCGCCCCCTTCACAACTGCACTACTTCCAGTTAAGAGAGAAGACACTGATCTCACTCCTGAGTCTTTTTCAGGTATGAAAACCTCTAGGCATAAAACAAAGGGAAAATTCAAACTAAGGTGCTGGTGTTAAAACAGTGAATAAGTCTAAGATGACCAGTTAAGTCATATTCAGTTTTTTGCTTTTGAGAAAATTGAAGGCAGATACACTCAAATTGCTGGCTGGGTCGCTAAAAATAACATCAGTAAGCTGAAGTATGATTTTTGTCTTATGAGTAGGAGGAGTTGAAAGAATCAAGTGATTCATTCTAGCAAATCTTCTATGCCCACCTATTTATAAGAATAAGCTCCTCAAAGCTTATATCTGTATATAAAAACATGAAAATAGAAATAGAATTGATATTTACCTATTTTTCTCATTCTGTCAATAACCAATAATCCTCTATATTCTGTGAAACATATAGCCTACCCATTCCATTAAAAGATGCATATTTCCAAAAATGTTTACTTTTCATATTACAATAGATTTATCAATACTTATTACATATTTGTTTTGATCAATTGTGGACCAATAATAACCTTATGAACTCAATCCATAAAAAATTTTTTTAAACATTTTAAACCTATGCTCAGTTTATGGGAATTCCCTTATGGTTCAGTGGTTAAGACTCCACGGTCTCATTGCCCAGGGCCTGAATTCAATCCTTGGTCAGGGAACTAAGATCCCATAAACTGTATAATGTGGCCAAAACCAACAACAGCAACAACAAAAAGCTGTGGTCAATTTGAAATTTAAGATGTTAGTTACATAGTTTATTTGTAGGGAAGCATGATAGAGTGATCAATAAAATATTTTTAAGCATAAAAGTACCTTAAATTTGGGTATATGAAAAAGATACATAATTAGAGAAGAGAAGAATAAAAGCAAAATTATGCAAGAATTAAGAGGACCTTTGTTTTGTTTAAAAATATGAGTAATGTTTCTAAAATCTGATATTTAGAGAGCTTTTTATCCATATAAGAGATTGACAGTTCTATTTGTCAGTGTGGATCATTACAAGTTGGAGTTTAAACATGACTTAATGGTTAGTGGCCAGGAGATACTTTGCCTAGTACATGGGACACACACAAGGAATATTTGGGGAGCAAAGAAGACTATCTTGACTTAAGATGTGTGATTTGGGGTACCATGTTGGAAGTACATTTTTAGAGCCTAAAGGCAGTGTCAGAATTGGAGATTTGTAAAGGAGACAGAGGCCTCTGTCTCTCTTGGCTCACTGGTTCACTGCACCGTCTATCCTGTTGCTCAGAGTGCTGCCTGACCCAGAGTAAGCTTTTAGAAACTATTTGTCAGATGAATGAATGTATGGATGGATGTAATTTTGGAAGGCCTCCAGGTATAGAGGCTTGCTGTTTTACCCTTTGCCCCGTTGGTTCATTATGTGTCTTGGCTCACCTCCCTGTTTCCTTTCTCTGTGGGGCCTGGCAGGTTCTGGACAATGGGCTAGGAAGTATACATTCATCTTATACTCCATGATTAAAATACTGCCTTTTCCCTTCGGTCTTTATCTTTTAAAAGTTGAGATTATTTTCCTGTCATTGCTATGGGGGTTGAAAAAATTTTAAACTTTGCTTCATTGTATTTGAATGCTCTCTAATCTTGTTTTGTTAACAGTGACAATGATAAGTTAACTGGGACATTTCGGCTACTATTCTTCAGCTTTATCTGCTGCAGGCTCAAAATGAAAATTACTAATTATAGCTGGGTTACCACAAAACCATTAATATTATGATTTGGGGGTGCTTTTGTTTTGTTTTTTTTTTCACAAATACATAATTCACATGATTAATGTTTAAAAAAGAAAAACATGTAACAGTGCTGTGCCGTTGGCCCTGTAACCTCTGCCTTAATGTTTCCTCAACAGTTGTAGGCAGCAGTGTGGAAAATTTGCTATATTGTTATCCAGTTTTCCCACCCCATCACATGAATTCAACCAAGATGAAAAGATAAGCCAAAAGTTTTACTGCCCTGTGACTCCCTTATGTCCGTTATGTTTCCAAATGCTACTTTCTGTTGCTGGTACCCGGCAAGAGAAATGAAAGTGCCTGTTCATTTCACTAAATTTCATCCTCTAATTTCCTGTCTAATCTTTTAATTTGAAAAGATAACAAACTGAATTTTATGTAAGCAGGGAAAGTAAGCTAAGATAAAACTTTGATGAAACTTTGAAGAGATTTAGAACCAGAAAATGTTCATTTTAATGAGCTCACATGAAGAATACAAGAAGGAGTCTCAGCTTTGTTGGTAGGAGGAACGATCAGTATACTTCACCATTATTTTACTTATTAGAGAGGAGAAAATTGTTTGCTGTTATAGGAGGAAAGAATAAAACACAGCAGTCTAGGCATGGGATATGAACTAGCAATATGGTTACTAACAAAGAAATGAAAATAGGTAATTGGGGTTTGGTTATGTTTTAGGGAAGAGACAGTTCGTCAGTACAGGTGATTTGAGAGTCTAAAAGTCAGTGCCACAAAAGCAGGCAGCTTTGTAGATTCAAAGGTATGTTCTGATTTAAGCTCTACTGTTTACTTGAATAATGTTGGGCAAAATACTTTTAATCTGGGCCTTGTTCTCTTACAAAAATGATGAATTTGAATGATTCTCACTGAAAATCACTCTTAATCCTACTTCTTATGAGTCTAGCCTCATCTGTAAAGCAGCATTAAAACCAGAAGCTTAGATGGTGGCTTAAATCTTAGGGGGAAAAATGGTTGTTGAAGAGGCAGGAATATCCGCATTTAGGACTGTGTGTGGGAAACAAATGTTTTGTGTATAGAAAGGTTTGTTGGGAAAAAAGTTTCTTAAATGAGAAAGGTTGAGATAACAGATCCTGAAAAGCAATGGTCCTTAAAATGCATATAAACATTCATCTCAGAGTGTGTATTCCTTTATTGACTTAATGAGTGTCTGGAAAGACCTTGTGTTGAAAATATGCATCATCATAGACAAATGTAGCACAGTAAGGATTAATTTATTACACTATTAATTTAAACATAGCACATTATCCTCTGAGACACATTAATGTGAAACCTCAATTTTAGTCTTAAATAGGAATATAAGGAATTTTTGCTTATCTATTCCTAGATGATAAGAGCAGATGACTCTTCTGTTCCCCTCAAAAAGAGGTGGTAGTTATGGGTGTGTGTGTGCGCACACACTCATGTGAGAAAGATTGATCCAACTTTGTAACCTGTGAAATAGGTAAATATGAGATATTCGTTTACCTGTCCTGAGCCTCAGTTTTCTGCTGTATGAAAGACAAGATAGTCTCTAAGAATATTTTCAGGACATATGCTGTATGATTACAAATGTAATAAATTAAAACCTAGACTACTGAAATTCTGGTTTGTTTTTACATATTTAGTCCCAATATTTCCATACCCCAAATAGGACTAGTTCAGTTTGACAAATATCTATTGAGTGTCCACTGTATGTCAAGGGCGAGACTCTAGAGGTTAGACAGTGTCCTGACCATTGTGGGATCTACTGATGGAGGATGGAAGGAATGAAAAGTGCCCACTGAACTGAGAAGGTAGCTTGAGACAGAAAAACTAGGCAGGCAGCTCCATGTAATCAATGGATCAGTTTCTTACAGGCTGACTTACAGGATGGGATCTGGATCAGGTGTACAATGATTGGAGGCATTCCCAGCTGCATGCTACTCCCGAGAGGCCACTCGGACAATATTCTAGTTAACCCAGCATGTGGGGGTACATGCTTATAAACTGGAAGTGCATTCCCAAGTTAAGATGGTTGAGCGGGTGCTTAGAGTATGTGAGTGAAGGGCTTTATCATTATTTGGAGACTAACAGAGCATAAGTTGTATGCTACCATAGGTTCTATGCTAACTAACAGGCCGCCTGGTTCTAATGATTTTTTAAACGTATAAAGCCCTTGACAACAGAGAAGTTGACTAATCACATAATACAGTCCTAGGGAGGGTCAGTGGAAGGACAGGAGGACTGCAGAGGCCCTTGATGCTGTCCGTTATGCCAACAGTCACACAACTGATTATTTTCGGAGGTCCTTCTGAGTTAGCTTGATAAATTTGAACATGGTGGGACATCTTGTCAAAGCTACCTTGTTAATTCACTTGGTCCAACTGGATTTGGAAACTGGGTGATGAACCATAAACATTAGGCATTTAAAAAGAACACTGAGGTCTACGAATGGGTGTGGGTGGCAAGGAAGAAAGTGTTTCCTTCTACAGTACATCACGGTCTAGGCTGCTCGCATAGGATGGATGTGGTTGGCAAGACTTTTGGTGCTGATGATCCAGTGGCACCCAAGAGTGCAGCGCTCCTGGGTCTGTAGGGAAGTCGTGTGTCAGGGAACATTTAATATTTTAAGGAATCCTATATGTTGTTTTCTGTTTCTTAAGGGCCCTCTCTTCCTTATCAGTTCCTGGAAGACAGGAACGAGCAGAGCTGCACGCAGTTCTCAGGACTGAGGTCATGAGACGGAACGTATCGTATACATGGAGTCCTTTCAGTAACCTTTTGCTTTTCTGTAAAGCTACTTAGTCGTGTTCCTATTTCTCAAGATATTGCTTGTCTTCTGGCCCTGTGATTGTTATTCCCCTAGTTACTATTGTTATGGCCCTATGACGATTGTTATTCCCTTAGTTACTGTAGTTACACCTCTGGTTTTGGTGTTTTTGCTCAACTTTGTTTTTTGCCTAAAGCTTCCTTGTATAACAATATATAAGCACATGCTGCCATGAATAAAGCACCCTCGTTTCACTCGAGACTTGGGTCCCCCATGTCCTTCTTTTCATCGCTTTCTCTTTGTCGACTCTCAACCCCTGGTCCCGGTCTGCAAAGACCATAACAATCATGTTGGAATTACCTTCTGACCTGGGAAACACTGTTTTCCCTCTGCAGCCCCTAGCTCCTAGCAAATGTGAGCAAGTCTTGCTTCCTATGACCTGTAACCCTCCACGAGGTGAGATCAGAAGCAGGCAAACTTACTTTTTTCTTTTGCTCATATTGCCGAAGTCTATGCAGAAAATCTGGGATTTACTCATTTACTGGACTTCATTCCAGGTACTGAGCTTGGGAGAATAGGGAGATGTTCTTAATTGATGACTCAGATTGGAATTACAGGGAAAAGTGATGATTATATGCTTGAGGGCACATTTCTTCACTTCTGAGCTTGGCATCCCCATTTGTTAAAACAAGTTTGACTATGGCATCAGAAAGTCTCATTCAACTCTATGATTCTATGTCCAGAAGGATGACCCTTGAGTCATTGTCAGTATCTCAAGCTTGACAATGACCTGAGTTTCACCCTGTTTAGAGCCCGTCCTGACCCTCTAAGACAGGGAAAATACTCTGCATTTTATAAAGAATTTTCTCAAAAATGGGTTGAAATCATGATGTATGATCTTTTCAATATGTTGTTGGATTCTGTTTGCTAGAATTTTGTTGAGGATTTTTGCATCTGTGTTTATCAGTGATACTGGCCTGTAGTTTCCTTTTTCTGTGGCATCTTTGTCTGTTTCGGTATTAGGGTGATGGTGGCCTTATAGAATGAGTTTGGGAGTTTACCTTCCTCTGCAGTTTTCTGGAAGAGTTTAAGTAGGATAGGTGTTCAGTTCAGTTGCTCAGTCATGTCCAACTCTTCGCGACCCCATGAACTGCAACATGCCAGGCCGCCCTGTCCATCAGCAACTCCCGGAGTCTACCCAAACCTGTGTCCATTGAGTCGGTGTTGCCATCCAACCATCTTATCCTCTGTTATCCCCTTCTCCTTCTGCCCTCAATCTTTCCCAGCATCAGGGTCTTTTCAAATGAGTCAACTCTTCGCATCAGGTGGCCAAAGTATTGGAGTTTCAGCTTCAACATCAGTCCTGCCAATGAACACCCAGGATTGATCTCCTTTAGGATGGACTGGTTGGATCTCCTTGCAGTCCAAGGGACCTTGAGAGTCTTCTCCAACACTACAGTTTGTTAGCTCTTCTCTAAATTTCTGATAGGATAAGACCAGAAACTATAAAACTCCTAGAGGAAAACAGGCAAAACACTCTCTGAGATAAATCACAACGAGATCCTCTATGACCCACCTCCCAGAGTAATGGAAATAAAAGCAAAAATAAACAAATGGGACCTAATTAAAAGCTTTTGCACAATGAAAGAAACTATAAGCAAGGTGAAAAGACAACCTTCAGAGTGGGAGAAAATAATAGCAAATAAAGCAATTGACAAAGAATTAATCTAAAAAATATACAAACAGTTCATGCAGCTCAATACCAGAAAAATAAATGACCCAATCAAAAAATGGGCCAAAGAACTCAACAGACACTTCTTCAAAGAAGACATACAGATGGCTAACAAACACATGAAAAAATGCTGAACATCACTCAGTATCAGAGAAATGCAAATCAAAACCACAGTGAGGTACCATTTCACACCAGTCAGAATGGCTGCTATCCAAAAGTCTATAAGCAATAAGTGCTAGAGAGGGTGTGGAGAAAAGGGAACCCTCTTACACTTGGTGGGAATGTAAACTAGTATATCCACTATGGAGAACAGTGTGGAGATTCCTTAAGAAACTGGAAATAAAACTGCCTTATGACCCAGCAATCCCACTGCTGGGGATACACACCGAGGAAACCAAAATTGAAAGAGACACATGTACCCCCAGTGTTCATTGCAGCATTGTTTACAATAGCTAGGATATGGAAGCAACCTAGATGTCCATAGGCAGATGAATGGATAAGAAAGCCATTAAAAAGAATGCATTTGAATCAGTTCTAATGAGGTGCATGAAACTGGAGCCTATTATACAGAGTGAAATAAGCCAGAAAGAAAAACACCAATACAGTATATTAAAACATACATATGGAATTTAGAAAGATGGTAACAACGACCCTATATGTGAGACAGAGCAAAAGAGACACAGATGTAAAGAACAGACTTTTGGACTCTGGGAGAAGGCGAGGGTGAGATGATTTGAGAGAATAGCACTGAAACATGTATATTTCCATATGTGACATAGATCACCAGTCCAAGTTTGGTGCATGAAACAGGGCTCTCAAAGCAGGTGCACTGGGACAGCCCAGAGGGATGAGATGGGGGGGAATGGTGGTTCAGGATCAGGGACACATGTACACGTGTGGCTGATTCATGTCCATGTGTGGCAAAAACCATCACAATATTGTAAAGTAATTAGCCTCCAATAAAAATTAATTAATTTTTAAAAATGGGTTGAAATGAGGAAGATTTTTATTTCTTCATTAAGTAGTAAGTCAGCTTAACCAGAGCTCTGTGTTCTTTTGGCATTTGTGTCTACTTTGAATATTCAGAGTCTTTGAATTGGGTTAATGTGGGTGCAACTTCTAAGTCTTGTTCAAGTCTTTGATTATCTTCTGGGGCCCCAAAGGTGACAGATCAGGCTCAAAAGAGGATGGTACCTTTAGATATATCTAGAAAAAACAATTTGAAGTTCTGGAATTCACTGTAATGAATCTGATGTCAAAGAAAGGGAATGGTAGCTTGTATCTGTGTAATTACCACGGTGAAAGTAAATCTTTGTGAGTTGTGCAAAAGCACCAGCTCTCCTGAGATAAAGATGGACCATGGGGATTGGGGTTGGAGGAACCACACTTGTTCTTCGTTCCTTTCTGTGCAGAGAAAGGCAGTTTGTCTCATAACTCAGGGCAGCTCTGGGTCGGGTGGGAAGATTATAGGAAGAAGTATGCGGAACGCAGGGTGCACATTTGGAAGGGGTGATGCTAAACGTGGCCACGCTGGGGATCTGAGACTGGATGGCTGAGAGCACGTTAGGCCTTTCCTCCCCTCCAGGCCTTGAGCAGAGGTCTGTGTCAGACTTGAAAGCTAACACATGTTGATGCATTTGGGGAAATGCTAGAATTCGTTTTGCAGTGTGAAATCACTTGCTACATATTTTTGCCTGTGTATTAACTGAGTCACTTGTACCAGTGGTGGAAGGGGGGTGGAAATTTCAAGGGGGTGGAAATTCTAAGGGTGTTCTAGGGAGACAGTCTTCTGTGTTTTTTTTTTTTTTTTTTTTGGTTAATGTTTGGTATCTCCCTTGGTTTATAGTCTGGTTGCTGACCTGGAGAAGGCTTTTTGTTAACTAAAGGCACCGTTATAATTATGTTATGATGTTGTAAGAACATACTATGGTCGTATTCATTACTGATTGTCCAGTTTGTCAGAGAGCAGATTACATGGTCATTCTATTGCCGGGGTCCAGCCCCGGCGGGTCCAGGAAATTCGAAGCGGGGACGGCCTCGGCGAGGAAAAAACTTATTTATTCAGAAATATAAGATTAGATTAGGGAATAATAGTATAGTGGGAAAATTAAGATGGAGAAAAGAGGCTGAATAACTTNGAGGATGAGATGGCTGGATGGCATCACTGACTCAATGCACATGAGTTTGGGTGAACTCTGGGAGCTGGTGATGGACAAGGAGGCCTGGCATCCTGCGATTTATGGGGTCGTGAGGAGTCAGACACGACTGAATGACTGAACTGAACTGAACTGATGTACCAACAAACTGTGGAAAATTCTTAAAGAAATGAGAATACCAGACCACCTGACCTACGTCCTGAGAAATCTGTAGGCAGATCAAGAAGCAATAGTTAGAACTGAACATAAATAACATAACATATCAAAGTTTGCAGGATATAAGTAAAGCAGTATTCAGAGGGAAATTTATAGCACTAAAAATGATTGTATTAAATACTATGAAAGGTATCAAATCTTAAGGTCAGAAAGAACTATCAAGGTTATCGAATCTTCAAAACTGTAAATTTTGAAGTCCCTTATTGCACCCTCTCAAGCGGTTGTGTACTTCTGTCTCATTTCAGGGAACACCTCCTTATAAACGCAGTATGCTATTTTTGATGCTCTGGTCTCAGACTTCCTTTGCAAACAGGGCAGGTATTTGTTACCTTTGAGCCTGAAGCTGAATACACAACCTTCTTTGCTTCATCCACATGAAGGCTCCAGGTCTGAGATTCAGTGGGATCTTTGGAACCTCCATCCCAAATGGTGAATTTCTCCTGGCCAGAGAGTAAGTCCCACAAGCGCAAGGTGTGGTCTTTTGAGGCAGAGACGGCAAGTGTCCCTTGGGCAAACACTTCCACACACCTCACCTCTCCTGCAACAGACCAGGGTGGAGGAAAGTACATTAGCTGGGAACATTTTGCCCTTCCAACTACCAGATCTATGGGCTTGGAAATCCCTGGTTTACCAAAGAAGAGATGTATAGATTAGAACACGTCTGAATTACAAATAATGGAACGTGGGGACTTTTCTGGTGGTCCAGAGGTTACGGGTCTGCCTGCTAATGCAGGGGACACAGGTTTGATCCCTGGTCCAGGAGGATTCCACATGTCGTGGAGCAGCTAAGCCTGTGAGTCGCAACTACTAAGGCCTCACTCTACAGCCCGTGAGCTGCAACTACCAAGTCCTGGCATGGCAACTGTTGAAGCCTGTGTGCCTTCAGGCCCGCGCTCTGCCGTAAGAGTAGCCCTCACTCATCGCAACAAGAGGAAAAGCCCGCACAGCGATGAAGACCCAATACAGCCCCAAATAAATACATACATAAATGAACACATCAAAACCCACAATGGAATGCGGCAAAGCTAAACTGAATGAAACAACTGGCTGGGATTAAATCATTTGCCCAAATGTTGAATCTCTAAGAAATAGATCATTGAAATGTATAGAAGTTCATCATCTAGGGAGTATTTAAGGCTAATAAACTAACAAAAAAACTGAAGTGAGATTATAGAAAATTTCATACTCGTGGAGAGATATTTTTCTAAGAAAAACATGAAATCTGGAAGACATAAAGGGGAAAAATTGACCGATTGGATTGCATAAAAGTGTAAAATTTCAGAAGGATAAACTTGGAAGATATCACATACTGGGAGAAAATATTTGCAGCCTATAACAGATAAGTGAAGACCCTCCCTCATAAACAAATAGTTCTTACAAATAAGCAAGAAAAATGCAAATAGCCTACTCACAAACTGGACAAAGAATACAAACAAGAAATGTACAGAAACAGCGCAAGTGGACAATAAGCATGTGAAAGTGATACTCAACCTTGCTAATAGTCACAAAAATCCATCATGAAATACCAATACTATCATTATCCATTGTATTGGTAAAAATGTGATGGATTGCTTGCTGGAGTGCTGGCAGAGATATGAGAAATCAGTTATTCTTATACCCCACTAATGAGAGTATAAGTTGATAAAAACTTGCAAAGATGTAACTTGGTGACATTTTTTTAAAGTTAACATGTGCAGCCTCTTGGTTTTGATAATATAGTATCGTTGTATAAGGCATTTCTAGTCTGGGAAAGTGTATAAAAGTACATGGGAACTCTTTGTACTATTTCAAAAATGTTTCTGAGTCTATAGATTTTTTTTTAGTATAAGAAGCTAAGAAAAAGAGAGAAAACATGAAAAATGTGCATACGATTTGACTAAGAAATCCCACTTCTAGAAACAGTGTCTTACAGAAGTAATAGCGTAAGTGTGTGAAGATGGATAAGGACTTTAATTGCAATATTGTCTAAGTAAAGCAAACAAACCAAAAAAAAAAACCCAAAACTGGGGACTTTCCTGGTGGCCCAGTGGCTAAAACTCTGATCTCCCAAAACTGGGGGTTCAGGTTCAATCAATCCCTGGTCAGAGAATTAGACTCCATATGCTAAAAACCCCACCCAGTGCAGTCAAATAAATAAATGTATATTTTTAATGTTCAAAATGGATGGAGGGGGTACCCTGAGGGCACAGAAGCCCTTCTAATCTTTATTAAAGAAAACACCCAAGGGGAAAATCAGGTGCAGTCACACACACTGAAGTCAATCAGGTTCTGGGGTCTCTCAGGTGTGGGGAAATTTAAAGGGCTGATCCAGCCCCACAACTTCAGCGTCCCGGTTAAACTGTGTCCAAAAGAGAACCTCATTGTCAAAGTTTTTTCTTGTTTAATCTTTCCTCTTTAACAGCAGCCTGAAAGAAGACAATTCTCTTTTCCAACTGGAAATATAAAACTGAAAAGGCCCTCCTGGAACTCCCCTGGTGGTCCATGGCTAAGACTCCACACTCCGAGTCAGGGGGCCAAGACTCGATCCCTTGTCCCGGTACCAGATCCCACATGCTGCAACGAAGATCAAAGATCTTGTGTGCCGCAACTGAGACCCAACCCAGCACAATAAACAAATTAAAAAATAAATATTTAAAAAACTAAAAACTACCTAAGAAAAGGGAGCTGGTTAAATAATATGGTGTGTGTTAATTGCTCAGTCACGTCCGACTTTTTGGGACTCCATGGACTGTAGCCCACCAGGCTCCTCAGCCCATAGAATTCTCCAGGCAAGAGTACTGGAGTGGATAGTCATTCCCTCCTTCAGGAGATTTTCCCCACCCAGGGATCAAAGCCAAGTCTCCTGCACTGCAGGCAGATTCTTTACCATCTGAACCACCAGGGAAGCCCAAATAATATGGTACACCCACGTAAAGAATATTATGCAGGAATTAAAAATAATAAGGAAGGAGGTGTATATATATATGCCCTGGAGAAGGAAATGGCAACCCACAACAGTATTCTTGCTGGGAAAATCCCATGGGCAGAGGAGCCTGGTGGCCTATAGTCTACGGGGTTGTAAAGAATTGGACATGACTGAAGCGACTGAGCACGCGCACACACACACACACACACACACACACACACACACACACATATATATATGCACTGACCTGACCATAATAGTCATTATTACTACAATAGCCAGTATTTACTGAGTGCTTTCTGTGTGCCAAGCATAGCTGTTAACATGCACTAAACTCCTTTAATCTCATAACACCTCTTTGTGATATTATTATTATCCCATTGTGCTTCCTTGTGATTCAGGTGGTGAAGAATCCACCTGCAATGCGAGAGACCCTGGTCAGGAAGATCCACTGAAGAAGGGAATGGCTACCCATTCCAGTATTCTGGCCTGGAGAATTCTGTATAGTCCATGGGGTCAAAAAGAGTTGGGCACGACTGAGTGACTTTCACTTTCACATTGTATAGATGGGGAAACTGAGTCATAGCCCAGGATGGTAACTTATGCAAAGCCACATGGCTAATAAGTAACTAAGCGAGGATCTCAGCCAGGAGCCCAGACTTTCAATCTCTACAAAACATTGATACAATCTATTGGCCTTCCTTGGTGGCTCAGTGGTAAAGAATCTACCTGGAATGCAGGAGACCTGGGTTCGATCCTTGGGCCAAGAAGATTCCCCTGGAGAAGGGAATGGCAACCCACTCCAATATTCTTGCCTGGAGAATTCCATGAACAGAGAAGCCTGGTGGGCTACAGTCCATGTGGTTGCAAAGAGAGACATGACTGAGCGACTAACACACATACATTGTGACAAAAGCAGGCTGCAGCCCAGTGTATAAAACAGAATGATGTGATTTTTGACAAGAGCTCAAAAGACAGATCTATGTCTGCATAGTGAAGTGAAGTTGCTCAGTCGTGTCCGACTCTTTGCGACCACAGACTGTAGCTTACCAGGCTCCTCCGTCCGTGGGATTTTCCAGGCAAGAGTACTGGAGTGGGTTGCCATTTCCTTCTCCAGAGGATCTTCCTGACCCAGGGATCACCCAGATCTCCCACACTGTAGGCAGACGCTTTACCATCTGAGCCACCAGGGAAGTCTTTATGCCTGCATAAGCCTAGAGAAAAAATTGCTAATGGTGTCTAACAGAGTGTGTGCACTGGTCACTTCTGGGGGAACACTGAAGGATCGAGGGAGAGTAAAGGAAGGGAATTTTGTTTTAGAATTCACATGTCACCAGTATTTGCAATGATTTTTATTTCTTGAGATTGAGGTATTTTTCAACCAGAATTTCTATGAATAATAACACTTTATAGTACTTCCCATACACAGGCCATTATATCACTGTTAAAATGAATTAGTGGACCTCCTTGGTTGTCTAGTGGTTAAGAATCCACCTGCCAACGCAGAAAACATGAGTTCAGTCTTTGGTCGAAGAAGGTTCCACATGTCACAGGGCAACTGAGTCCACACGCCACAGCTCCTAGAACTTGTGCTTTGCAATAAGAGACGCCACTGCAGTGAAGAGCCTGCATGTCACAATGTAGAATAGCCCTTGCTCGCTACAGCTAGAGAAAGCTGACGAACAGCAACAAAGACACAGCACGGCCAGAAATAAATAAAAACGAACTAGAGATATGTACCTGATATGGAAAGAGGCAAAAAAAAAAAAAAAAATCAGGTCGCACAAGTTTATATGTCATATGTAACCATATATATCACACAGATATAATAACCAAGAAGGGAGATAAGAGTAGAGTGTTGTGAAATATTTAGAAAATGATGAGTTTCGAGTATTTATTACCTTGTTTCAACAGAACTGATTAATTGTATGTTTCTATAATGTAATGTTTAAGAATGGCTGTTTGAACACAGGGAACCGACTAGTGACTGCCAAAGAAGAGAAGGAGTAGGGATGGACTTGGAGTTCGGGATCAGTTGCCGGGGTCCAGCCCCGGCAGGTCCAGGGAATTCGAAGCGGGGACGGCGTCGGCGAGGAAAAAACTTATTTATTCAGAAATATAAGATTAGATTAGGGAATAATAGTATAGTGGGAAAATTAAGATGGAGAAAAGAGGCTGAATAACTTGGTTTACGGGGAAAACCAATAAAACCTCGAGACAAGAGGTTTGCACCATCTACGTTGGGCCACCGGCGCCCGCTTGAATCTCTAAGAGTGCCCCACCGTGGGCTCCCTTTCGCGCAGGACTTAAAAAGCCAGGGCAAGTAAGTAGACCTGGTGAGCCTCCCCGCTCCAGATGGGAATTCAGCCTGAAATTAGAGTAAAGAAGAGACACGGGGGAAGCCCAGCATTGGTGCAAGACTCCAAAAACTTTATTTTCCAAAATCAGCTTATATACCCTAAATTATACATAGTGGAATATGCAGAGTTATGCAGAGGCAATAGTCCTGACCTTCATAGAGACAAGGCTTTTCCTTTTGCATATCTCCCTTATACAAAAGGTCTCAGGTGGTTTACATTATCTTCTGGCCAACAGGCCTGTTAACATTTGTATAGCTCTCTTCTCAGATTAATTGTCTGCTAACCAGAGAACTCCTTTTCCCTAGAAGTGTTTTTTCTTTACTCTGCATTACCCTCAAGATACTAAATGAAGCTACATTCCTATAGAACAAAGGTGCAGTGAGTTGTAACAAAGAAAGTACTTAACTCAAAGATCTAATATTGTTAATACCAGGTCTACTACCTGTTTTTCTATATACCAACTATATCTTACAAATAAAAGATATGAAAATTTGGCAGCAAGTATTGGCTCAACAAATGAAACCTTTAATCAGTCCTATTCTAATGATTTTGACTCCTNCATTATCTTCTGGCCAACAGGCCTGTTAACATTTGTATGGCTCTCTTCTCAGATTAATTGTCTGCTAACCAGAGAACTCCTTTTCCCTAGAAGTGTTTTTTCTTTACTCTGCATTACCCTCAAGATACTAAATGAAGCTACATTCCTATAGAACAAAGGTGCAGTGAGTTGTAACAAAGAAAGTACTTAACTCAAAGATCTAATATTGTTAATACCAAGTCTACTACCTGTTTTTCTATATACCAACTATATCTTACAAATAAAAGATATGAAAATTTGGCAGCAAGTATTGGCTCAACAAATGAAACCTTTAATCAGTCCCATTCTAATGATTTTGACTCCTTGGAAGCCCCTACATTCCTAGGATGTATTCAGCTTCCTGTGCCTCCCATAGTCAGGAGGCCTCAAGCAATCACATGCTCAGCTGTAAGAGTCCTGCAGGCAGGCTAGAAAGCCATCAGAGGGGTTTTTGGATTGAAACACTCTTTCAAATGCAAAAGACTAAAGCCCTTAGTTGACTTTTCCCAGAGAATGTCAGAAGAGTGGAAAAGCAGGCAGATTCTTAGTTTTGGGGGGGGTACATGACCAGGAAATGCCAGGGAGAAAAACCCTGAGATTTGACTCGTCCTTGCCCATCAAAATCTCCTGCCACGTGACCTTGTCACGGGTGGGATTCCTCACGCTGGCTCCCGGCAATTCTATATGTTTGTTTTCTCTCTGGGATACAGAAAATTTATTGTAGTCATTTATCTCCCGTGCAGCGTATAAGATACACTGTTGATTTTTGAATGTTTGCCTGTGTATAACCTTTTAAATGTGAAGGCCTGTTAAAATGCTGGGCTATTTTCTTTCTCTCTCTCTCCTCTAACCTATGTTTATTCCCTTGCAGTCCATTTGAGAGAATTTCAACTATTATCAGTATTGGGAAGGAGGAGATGTAAGTGAGTCAACGGAAATATTCAGTTGCTGCAAAGTCACTTTTTTAATCCTGGAAAGAAATGATTTAGGATGATCAGTAGTTTTTTAGTTTACTTACATATCTATTCCTCTGGCATGAATAATCAGGGATTGATAACAGAACTATTTGCCAGCAGCCAACCCTAAGGTTAAGAGTGTGTTTTTGTGAGTATGTGTGTTGGAGGTGGAGAGGTAGGGGGAGTGTGGTCCTGCCTATTCAGATGTGTGAGTACTCCCTGGTCATACCAGGCTGTCTGCTCCTTGCCTGCATTCCTGCTGGGTGTGAGGTTGGCTCCGAACTAGCCTGGGTGCACTCTATTAGGCTCCCTCTGTATGATCACCCCATCACTTTTAGACCACTCTGTCCTGAACTCACAGCTGAGAGCAGAGCTTGGCAGGAATTGGCGACTGTCTTCACTGGAATTGGGGGTTAAAGTTGCTGCCTGGACTGAATTCAGTGTTATCATTCTCCCTGGGACTGGTCTATATGGTTTTTATTGTCCCAGAAGCTATATGCCCTGCAGAGCCCATGACAGCTACTTCTGGCATCACGGCTTTCCTGTTCTACCATGATGCCTCCCTCTCCCCACCTGCTCTTGGCTCATGGGCGCTTTAGGTGGGTACTTTGGGGCCGAAGTCCTGATGCTTTTCAGCAGCTCTGGCTTGATCTCTGACTCTTAAAGAGAACCTGGGCTTTCCACCTCAAGCCCCTGTCCCTCCACCGCACTTCTGATCTGAGTGCCTTTCCATTGTTTGAGAGAATCTTAAGCTGCCTTGGGGACTTTGGCCCAAGCCAGAGTTCAAGTGCCATGGGAGTTTGTAAATGCTGGAGCTATTCTAGAGACAGTAGGAATTGCATCTGGATTTCGGTTCAGTTTGTGCTCCAGGACTTCTAAGAGAAGGTAGATATTCTTAGAGTATGAAAGCGAAGTGAAAGTGGCTCAGTCGTGTCCGACTCTTCCCGACTCCATGGACTATACAGTCCATGGAATTCTCCAGGCCAGAATACTGGAGTGGGAGCCTTTCCCTTCTCCAGGGGATCTTCCCAACCCAGGAATTGAAGTCTCCCACATTGCAGGCAGATTCTTTACCATCTGAGCCACAAGGGAAGCCCTCTTAGAGTATACCTATTTGTAATTGTTCTTTTCCCAGCACCCCAGTTTTCTCCTTAATTGTAAGTATATCGAATCCCTTTTTTTGTCTGTTTTAAATGGGACTAGCTAGAAATATAGTACATGAATAAAATGAAAACTTGATGCCTCTCTGAGTCTCCATCTGCAGTAGGAAGATGGGTTGATTTCTGAAGTGTGCTGAGCACCAGCAGCCTGTGGTTCTGACAGTCTGGCTGACCTAGTGATGTCTACAAACAGTTCCCCTACCTCCACTTAAGTATGTTTGGCAAATACAAGGTGTTATTGTTGTGGCAGCAAATAATGTAAGTCAATACTCCTGTGTTTATATACAGCTCTGAAAAGAAGCCAGTGGAAGAGAAGAAACCAACAATTGTGGTCTGAAAACAAGTACCCATCCCTGTTTTGCTGGAGGCCATAACTTTGTGTGGGCTTAGAAAGGGGGTCGGTTTTTACCAACAGGAAACCAGTAGCCTCTTCACTGCCAAGCAACCTGATACTTGGATTATTTCTTAGAATTTTGGCGTTTTTAAAATTTGAAGTTAGATACATGATTATGACAAAAATGAGTCAAACACTTTAGCTGCTTATTTATTATTTATGTTGAAGTTGGCTTCACACCATAACTGGCCTTGACCCTGGCTCATAGCTCCTTAGATCCAAAGCCTATGGAGATGATTTAATGTCCAAACAGCAATTCCTAATAGTGAGGGATTTGGCTCAGTTTTTTTCTAGCTTAGGTCTCAAGTTGAGTGTTGGCTGAGTCCCTCTTGGGTGAAGGACTTGGCTCTGGGTCAGTCTGCTGGACCTTGGTCTAGAGTGGGATTGACCTAGTGGGCTTAGGGACAGGGTAAGCCTTAACTCATTTCTAATATAAACATCTATGAATAGTTACATAATACAAGTTCCTAAGTGTGAAATTATTATTTTTAAAATATTTTTTAATGTTTTGTCTGCACCGTCCAGTATGAGGGATCTTTGCTCCCTGACTAGGGATCCAGCTTACACTCCCTGGAGTGGAAGTGAAAGTGTTAGTCACTCAGTCATGTCCAACTCTTTGCAACCCCATGGACTGTATAGCCTGCCAGGCTCCTCTGTCCATGGAATTCTCCAGGCAAGGATACTGGAGTAGGTAACCATCCCCTTCTCCAGGGTATTTTTCTGACCCAGGCATTGAACCTGAGTCTCACTGTGTAAGCCACTAGGGCAAGAAACCACCTGCAGTGGGTGGGCAGAATCTTAATCACTAGACCACCAGGGAAGCTCTTAGGTGTGAAATTGAGCCAAAGGTAGGGACCATATGAAAGTTTTTTTCCCTCCCCAATATATTTTACTTGAAGAAGGAAATGGCAACCCACTCCATTGTTCTTGCCTGGAGAATCCCAGGGATGAGGGAACCTGGTGGGCTGCCGTCTGTGGGGTTGCACAGAGTCGGACATGACTGAAGGGACTTAGCAGCAGCAGCAGTTTATTTGAGAAATTACTGATTTGAATTGGGCAGCACCAAACTGGAAGTAGTTAGGAGCAACAGGAACAAGGGGGAAGGCTTTTTTAGAGAAGAAGCAGAAATAATTTAAACAAGGAAATTATTTGATTGCCTGTAGTTTAAGTGGTTGTAGTTTGGGGGAAAGCCTAGTTGGCTGACTATATCAGCTGACCTTAGGATTTTTTTTTTTTAAAGCATTTCTGGCTTAGGTTGGGCTTGCTTATGGAAACATCTCTGGAGGAGGGCATGGCAACCCACTCCAGTATTCTTGCCTGGAGAATTCCCATGGACAGAGGTGCCCAGCAGGCTGTAGTCCATGGAATCACAAAGAGTCAGACACGACTGAATGACTAAGGACCGCGTAGCACATGGAGGCTACTAAGGCATTTAAGCTACCTCAGTCTAATGGCGGTCTTGTTTAATTAATTAGACACTCCCCCTTCCAGCCATTAGAACAAAGAGTAAGTGCAAGAATAAAAATGATTTGGATTAGAGTTTGGAAAATTATCTAAAGTAATATATGTGTCAATAACTAGTCTTTTTCTGAGAATATGGATTCCTAAAATTGAAGATTGAAGTAGTGAAAACAGTGTTATAAGGCCATGTCTATAATTGGCTCAGTCAAGATCACAGTTCACTTTTCTTTCCAGATCCTGTCCCTAAATAGACATGATAGAAACATGTGCAAATCATGAAAGCTGTGGTGAGGCTTTTGAGAGGCAGATAAAGAGCTATGGAAGACTGGAAAGCAACATAGATGTTGCTTTTCCAAAATAGAAGATCACAGTGTGCTCTAATGCAAAAAGCAGCCTGTACTAGTATGATTTGCAAATCACAAGTTTAGGTTACATTTTGTAGAAACAGTGTTGTGACAACGATGAACTCCCCCCATCCTGCCCACACCTTCCACCATCTTGATCTTTTCCAGATGAAGGGAAGGCTGTGCAGGCCAAGTAACTTAAGGACATAAGTGTGTATTCACATATCTCCATTGGTAGCAGTAAACCACTTTAGTAAGTACCGTACTGCTGTGTGTCAAGCACCAAACTGGGCAATGTAGGTCAGAAATATTTTGCAAGAACCTTTCATGCAAAAACCATCATGAGGGTCTTTGATTTAGATGCTATTCCTTACTCCTATCAAGTCATTTATAACTTACATGTTAAGATTAGTCAGAAAAGAACATGCAAATTCCAAACTGTTGCTCTAATTGGTTTTCAGAGTCATTTGGTAGTAACAAAGCTCCTAGACGTTATGACATTCTTTCTGTGACACTCCCGAATGTTGGGGAAAAGTAAGCTTCAAATAACAAATTATGTTAAATCAGATTCCTTATATAATAGAAACTAGTGTAGACATGTTATATATAGCAAGTTGTTGTTGTTTAGTTGCTGAAGTCATGTCCAACTCTTTTGCAACCCCATGGACTATAGCACGCCAGGCTTCTCTGTCCGTGATTTCCCAGGCAAGAGTACTGGGCTGGGTTGCCATTTCCTCCTCCAAGGGATCTTCCCAACCCAGGGACTGAAATCCATGTCACCTGTGTTTCCTGCATTGGCAGGCAGATTCTTTATCACTGAGCCACCTGGGAAGCCCATATATAGCAAGTACCTAGCAAGGTTAACACATCTTGAAATTGAGAACAATCTTGTTAACTTTTCCCCACTGCTAATTGGCACGGGATCTTCATTATCTGATTTTGGGTAGTGGAACACTTCAAACCACAGAGCATCAGTGTTCCCTGGGAGCAGAGTTTGACAATCCCTAGTTTAATCCATAGGAGACAATAGCAAATATTTTTTCGATTGAAAAGTTGTGCATGATGGTCTAGTTTTTTATGACTATATTATACCCTCTGCATTTCCCCTGGTCTCTGTTTCCCAGTACTAGATTGATCTGTTTTTTAAGAAATGTGTTTCCCAGGTGGCACTAATGGTAAAGAACCCTCCTGCCAGTACAGGGAGGTGGGCGAGATGTGGATTCAATCCCTGGATTGGGAAGATCCCCTGGAGGAGGGCACGGCAACCCACTCCAGGATTCTTGCCTGGAGAATTCCGTGGACAGAGGAGTCTGGTGGGCTATAGTCCATAAGGTCACAAAGAGATGGACACAGGAGACTTAGCTCACATGAACGCACATGTTGGTAATCATAAACAATTATGACTTCCCAAAATTGGGGAAGTTCTTTTAGCTTAAAGATTATCAGAATTTGGGGAAGTTCTTTTATCTTAGAAAAATGTTGATAATCTCACTGTTTGCTTAACCTTATACAGTTACTTTAATGTGTCCTGTCTGTCTCTGTGTTAGTCACTCAGTTGTGTCCAACTCTTCGTGATCCCATGGACTGGCTCCTCTGTCCATGGAGTTCTTCAGGCAAGAAAAAACTGAAGTAGGTTAAGTTATAGTTGATTATATAACTGAGATACGGGATCAGTTTGTATAAAAGTAGGACACATTATAGAAACTGATCCCATATCTCAGTTATATAATCAACAATAATTTAACCTACTTCAGTTTTCTCTTGTGGCTTGGCAAAAAAACCTACTTGTGTTGAGTTGAATGAACTTAGATTTTCATTTGCTGATGCTTCATTTTTAATAAGTTCTTAACTATCCTACCCACTTCCCCCGCTGGTGTTAGTTATGTCGATTGTGTGTTGATCACTTGGGCACTTCTCTTGGTGCCATGTGGGACTGGATGTGACCCAGCTCCCTGATCCTTTATGTCACTCTAACCAATCCTGACTCACCTGTATTCTGATACAGAGCCTGTCAGGGGCCAAACTGGTAGAGAAGGCTTGAAGTTAGTTAAATGGATGGTGTCTTTGTTGAAGACTTGTTTACTAGAACCTCAGCAAGTTTAGGAAGCATAGATGAGCTTCTAAGCAGCAAAATAGATTCCTTCTAAAGAGCAACATGAAGTAACTAAATGCCTGGACTTTAGAACTTTCCTGATGCTCTCTCTTTTGCAACTGAAAGAATCTGAAGAAATGAACTGTTTCTTTACACAAAATAACTTAACCGAGGCAAGCGTTCTATAAAGAAAATCTTTCTTAACTACTAAGTTTTTTGCCTGGCGTCATGGTGAAGCCCTTCTGTTGAATTTTCGGAGCATTCAGGAGTTTCTTAGCACTTTTGTCATGGTTTAGTTTGGTTTCTGAGATCTGCTGAAGGATCCAGACAGTTGCTCCTATTCTTCCAGGGGCTGTAGCTTCTCAACACTAGCCTGTATTTTGATGATAATGTGGAGTACCATTTGTTTTGTTCCAATATGGAAAAATTCAGGGAATTATAAGTTACTATTTTTCACTTATTCATCAGATGGCTGCATGGGCCAGCTCTTTGCATAAAATTACAAGGCATTAGTGTGCACTTAAACAGAGGGTGAAGTTACCCTCTGCTGCCTCAGAGCCTGTCAGTGTTGACTGACTGTTGGAAGTGCTTGAGTAGCTTTTAAAAAGGCTGGTAAACAGACTCACCCCCAAGAAATTCTGACATAATCAGTTTATGGTGTGGGTGAGACATTGGGGGTTAAATGTTCCCCTAGGTGACTGTAATGTGCAGGCAAGGTTGAGAACCAGTTTTAGAGTAGATTATATTCTTAACTGGGGACACTCTGGGTTTACTCACTTCATTTGTTGTAGGTGCTTAACCAGGAAAGCACGGTTAGACACAGTGAAACATACGACACCAAGGAGCTTAAAATAAAAATCTGCTGGTTGGAGTTCTTATCCTTGGAGCTTCTGAGTCTGTAGGTCTAAGGTATTTAGGAAAAACTTCTCAAGTGATCCTGATAACATTCTCTTAAAGGAATGTTACTGTGTAGTACTGTGTACTACTTACACAGTCATTAAGAACAAAACAAGAAATGTAATTCTTTGATTAGAATGATTTCCCACTGACCTAACTGTTGAGTGTTTCATGGAATAAATAAATATTCTACACCAAAAAAGTTTGAAGCACCATATAAAACATTAAAACTTTGAAACATTAGGGTGCAGATAAGCTTTACTGTCGAAATTTCTATTGCATCTTATCAGACGTCTTGGTTTTGTTTTACCACCTATACGTGCTGCAGTGAAAGCATCACAGACTTTTATATCGACCAGTGTTAACAGTCAATTACTTTGGAGTTTGGCTTTCCTACTTGTGATTATGCGTGTGAAAAAACATCCTCAGGAAAGTATGGGATAATTAAGTGAAAATACTTAAATGTCTGTCAGAAGCCTATAGATATTTATCTGTTTTGCTTCAGTTCAGAGCATGCTTGGGAGTCTTTTTGGCCACCTTAGAACTTTTGAAGTATGTGTTCTGTAATAAAAAGTGCGAGGCACTAATTAAAGCCTTACATCATTGTTTGCTTCTCTTGCCTAAATTGGGAGGGGGTTTTAAGTGAATCATTTCCTAGGCTTCTGTGCAAATTGACAGTGTTAGGTTTCTTTTGCTTTTTCAAGCCGTGGTCAGTAATTTGGAAAAAATAATGATTTAAGATAGCCTTTGGTTGCAAACATCTTTGAAGTTAGATTACTAAGTATAGTAAAACTAAACTTTGTCACTGTTGGAGGTCACTTGTGTTTTATAATTTGTTTCATTTCAGAGAATGAACTGTGTTTCAGATAGACTAGAATCCTGGCCCCAGTAACCTTTTGTGTGCCCATTTGTAATTCTAGTGCCCTCCAGGGCCAGTTTGGCCTGGGAGCACCTGTCCAGCGGAGGGACATCCAGTTTGTTCCACAGCTGATGTTTGTCTCTCCCCACTGCCTCTGGACTCTGCTCCATCTCCAGGGGTCCCTGTCACCCTAGCCAGCTCTCCATCTGAGATGTCTCTAGCCTTTCCCAGCTACCCTTGTCCCTACATTTCTCTTCCCAAGGTCCCCAGAATCACGGGCCCTCTTCTGCTTGGAGACCTCAGAAGTTACCGGACCTTGTTCTTTCCACTTTAGAGAATGCAAAATCAGGTATCTAGTTAATTGAATCACGTGTTCCTCATCCTTTGATTTAAAAAAACGTGGTCTCTTCCCTGTTGTCCAGTTTTTTTCAGTGCTCCTCCCCCACCTGCTGCTTTTATTTTCCAGATCAGCCGGGACTTCCCATGGTCATCAGATATATTCTCTACAGGTCCAGCACCCAGTCCCTGCCACTCCGCTCCTGGTCTGTTTTGCTCCTGGAAAACTGCCAAGTTCTGCTCACCAGAAACCACAGGCTGACTCTGATACAGATTGATGCTTTCCAAGCTTTACTGGATACTTTGCGGCTCTGCAGTAGTCTTCTGCAGTCCTGAGATGACCAGGGCTGGCCTGCTTTCCCCTGCAGCTGTTCAAGATCTTTTCTTATTAGCCGTGAGCGTCAGCCGCGTTCCTTCCTCCTTTGTGCTCGGGAAGTGAGCAGCCTCACGAACTTCTTCACATAGAAACTAGAGATAGGAAGCCTTCCATTTTTCTCTCCCCCAAGTGTTTCTGTATATTGTTGCCTCTTTCTATCTTTCACCATTCTCTTCCCTGCCTGACTGGCTCACTATTGTCTTCTGGTCCCACCTCGGACTTTTTCCTCTGTTATTTTCATATCCTCTGTGGGGTCGCACAGAGTTGGACACGACTGAAGTGACATAGCAGCAGCAGCAGCGTATCTTTCTTGAGTCTTTCCTTATGTATTGCCTTCAGTCTTTTCTGTTCTAAAAGAGCACCTTCCTACTGTCTCCGTGCACTGCTCGCTTAACTCTCTCTGCCTTTTACTGACCCACCTCTGAAAGATTAGTCTGCTGCTGGTTCTACATCTGCTTTAACCAATTGCAACTGGACCGTGGCTTTCACACCCTTGTGTAGCTAATCTTACACGCATCCACTTCTTTTCAGCCACCATCCTGTTTAACCGTTTGGCACTGTCAGTCTCTTCTGTGGCCTCCATGGTACAACTGTTCTCATTTTCCTCCTAATTCTTAGATTGCCTTTTCTTTGTCTGCTCCACTGGGTGCTTTCCTGCCACTCATTATTTAAGTATAACCAGTCCTTCAGGGTTCCATGCTTGGCCTTTTTCACTTGTTATGCTGACTTGGGTATGAATTCATCTAATCCCATGACTTATTTCCTTTGAATAGTTAGTTCAACAGATACTCAACCGGTGCCAGGCACTCAGAAATGAGCAAGGCAAACTCACTGCCTTTGAAACGTCCAGCCAGTATTTACAGAGGACCTGGTATATGCCAAACACTGAGCTCTATTAGTGAGTCACACACAGTTTCTGGCTTCATGGAACTTACATTCTAGTGGGAAACACACAGGTAGCAAGCAGACAAGTAAATGCAGGAATATCAGATAGCAATAAGAACACTAATTATTAATAAAGCAGCAACAAAAAGAGTGTATGGGGGCGGGGATCGTCAGAGAAATTCTACTACAAGAACCTGGAAGAAGATGCAGGTGTAAACCAAGCAACAATAGAGGAGGCAACTTAGTTAATCTGTGTTTCAGTTTCCTTGTCTATAAAATGGAGAAAATAGCACACCTGCCTCCATTGAGTATTAAAGGAGGTAATACTGTGCATGTGAAGTACTTCATACAATGTCTGCCCTCTAATAAGTCCTCTCTTTCTCTCTGTTCCTTTCATACACACACATATTTTATCTGTATATCTTCCACCTCTCAAACTTCAGAGGGCCAATGAGCATTTTGTAACAATTAAGACTAAAAAAGGTAGACCAGAAATTTGATTTTTAAGAATGGATAATAAATAATAATTATAGGAGTTGATTTGAAGGAAGAATTAATAGTTTTTTGGATGTGTTCTAAAAGGATTGTTTTTAAAAACATTTTTGAAATGAAACATATAAGTATCTTTCTTGAAGTAGGGTTGGTAATCTTCTTGTGTTATGTATCCAAAAAATGAATGAGACTAATGTTTAGGATGTAAGGAATATACATGCTGATCTTTCTTCTTAAGTGGAAGGTTTAAGCAGTTCTGGCAGTTAGACGATGCATAAGCTTTCTTGGGTGGCTTCCATTTACTCCTCTTCAAGATTTCCAACATTTCTCTCCTGGAATTAAGGCTGTGGTTTCTCTCTCCTGGTACTCTTACCTGGAGAATCCAATGGACACAGGAGCCTGGAGGGCTATAGTCCATAGGGTTGCAAACAGCTGGACATGGCTGAAGTGACTTAGCACAAACAGGGTGGAAACACTTCACAATGAAAAACCTTTTTTTTTTTTTTTTAAATTGTGCATTGTCTTCCAGGTTTCCTGCNTTTCAGTGCTCCTCCCCCACCTGCTGCTTTTATTTTCCAGATCAGCCGGGACTTCCCATGGTCATCAGATATATTCTCTACAGGTCCAGCACCCAGTCCCTGCCACTCCGCTCCTGGTCTGTTTTGCTCCTGGAAAACTGCCAAGTTCTGCTCACCAGAAACCACAGGCTGACTCTGATACAGATTGATGCTTTCCAAGCTTTACTGGATACTTTGCGGCTCTGCAGTAGTCTTCTGCAGTCCTGAGATGACCAGGGCTGGCCTGCTTTCCCCTGCAGCTGTTCAAGATCTTTTCTTATTAGCCGTGAGCGTCAGCCGCGTTCCTTCCTCCTTTGTGCTCGGGAAGTGAGCAGCCTCACGAACTTCTTCACATAGAAACTAGAGATAGGAAGCCTTCCATTTTTCTCTCCCCCAAGTGTTTCTGTATATTGTTGCCTCTTTCTATCTTTCACCATTCTCTTCCCTGCCTGACTGGCTCACTATTGTCTTCTGGTCCCACCTCGGACTTTTTCCTCTGTTATTTTCATATCCTCTGTGGGGTCGCACAGAGTTGGACACGACTGAAGTGACATAGCAGCAGCAGCAGCGTATCTTTCTTGAGTCTTTCCTTATGTATTGCCTTCAGTCTTTTCTGTTCTAAAAGAGCACCTTCCTACTGTCTCCGTGCACTGCTCGCTTAACTCTCTCTGCCTTTTACTGACCCACCTCTGAAAGATTAGTCTGCTGCTGGTTCTACATCTGCTTTAACCAATTGCAACTGGACCGTGGCTTTCACACCCTTGTGTAGCTAATCTTACACGCATCCACTTCTTTTCAGCCACCATCCTGTTTAACCGTTTGGCACTGTCAGTCTCTTCTGTGGCCTCCATGGTACAACTGTTCTCATTTTCCTCCTAATTCTTAGATTGCCTTTTCTTTGTCTGCTCCACTGGGTGCTTTCCTGCCACTCATTATTTAAGTATAACCAGTCCTTCAGGGTTCCATGCTTGGCCTTTTTCACTTGTTATGCTGACTTGGGTATGAATTCATCTAATCCCATGACTTATTTCCTTTGAATAGTTAGTTCAACAGATACTCAACCGGTGCCAGGCACTCAGAAATGAGCAAGGCAAACTCACTGCCTTTGAAACGTCCAGCCAGTATTTACAGAGGACCTGGTATATGCCAAACACTGAGCTCTATTAGTGAGTCACACACAGTTTCTGGCTTCATGGAACTTACATTCTAGTGGGAAACACACAGGTAGCAAGCAGACAAGTAAATGCAGGAATATCAGATAGCAATAAGAACACTAATTATTAATAAAGCAGCAACAAAAAGAGTGTATGGGGGCGGGGATCGTCAGAGAAATTCTACTACAAGAACCTGGAAGAAGATGCAGGTGTAAACCAAGCAACAATAGAGGAGGCAACTTAGTTAATCTGTGTTTCAGTTTCCTTGTCTATAAAATGGAGAAAATAGCACACCTGCCTCCATTGAGTATTAAAGGAGGTAATACTGTGCATGTGAAGTACTTCATACAATGTCTGCCCTCTAATAAGTCCTCTCTTTCTCTCTGTTCCTTTCATACACACACATATTTTATCTGTATATCTTCCACCTCTCAAACTTCAGAGGGCCAATGAGCATTTTGTAACAATTAAGACTAAAAAAGGTAGACCAGAAATTTGATTTTTAAGAATGGATAATAAATAATAATTATAGGAGTTGATTTGAAGGAAGAATTAATAGTTTTTTGGATGTGTTCTAAAAGGATTGTTTTTAAAAACATTTTTGAAATGAAACATATAAGTATCTTTCTTGAAGTAGGGTTGGTAATCTTCTTGTGTTATGTATCCAAAAAATGAATGAGACTAATGTTTAGGATGTAAGGAATATACATGCTGATCTTTCTTCTTAAGTGGAAGGTTTAAGCAGTTCTGGCAGTTAGACGATGCATAAGCTTTCTTGGGTGGCTTCCATTTACTCCTCTTCAAGATTTCCAACATTTCTCTCCTGGAATTAAGGCTGTGGTTTCTCTCTCCTGGTACTCTTACCTGGAGAATCCAATGGACACAGGAGCCTGGAGGGCTATAGTCCATAGGGTTGCAAACAGCTGGACATGGCTGAAGTGACTTAGCACAAACAGGGTGGAAACACTTCACAATGAAAAACCTTTTTTTTTTTTTTTTAAATTGTGCATTGTCTTCCAGGTTTCCTGCTAGATCTAAGAAAAGCTAGCTTTAGTTTGGCCTTTTTTTTCTTGACCTGGAGAAGGCCTTACTTAGAACATCTCATTTTTTGTAATTCATAAGATCCTGGGAAGTAATTATACAGCTGGAATCTGGACCACAAGTCAAGGAGGGAAGATTTTCACCTGACCTTTGTGGCTAGCAAGTCATATGGAACTCAGGGTCTGTTTCTTTGGCCTGCAGTTTCTTTTTGTGCAACGAACAGAAGAATGAAGATCTAAATGATTGATGGAGCCTCCTGCTAACAGTCTGAAGTCCATAACTAGAAAACACTTAAGTTCTCATGATAGAGTGCATTCTTGGCAAACAAGTCAGTGATGTTGATTGTCCCAAAGTGGCTGCGCAAGCCCTTGTGCAGTTCTTTATTAATTTGTTACCTGTGGCCATTGCTTGAACATTGGTAATGAGAAGCTGTTGATTATCAGGTAGAATATCATCCATAGAGTTTTCAAATGAGCAAGTGAAACTGCTGAGAAATGTGTATGTATGGTTTATTAGGAAATGTTGAATGAATAGATTGGCAAAATACGAAATGCTGAAAAGCAGAGGCACCAAGGATTTTTTTTTCCCCCTAAGACGAGTCTTAATGTTGTAAACTCTCTAGTTTCATTCTATTGTGGTTGTCATTCAGAGTTCATGTCTTAACAATTATTCAGTGTATCTTATAAATCAGGAATGCATTAGGGGATGAATGAGAGATGATTTCCAGGAGCAACAGATACGTAAATAATTTCAAGATAATGTAGTAAATGCTAATATAGAAGTATGGGCAGAGTTGGGGGCACGGTGGTGGTGGGAGAGAGGGAGCCAGTCATTGTGGCTTGAGGTTCAGGAAGGGCTGCTTGAAGATGCTGCTGATGGAGCTGAGGTGTGAAACGTGTTGCCTGGTAAAAAACCAGTGGAAAGCTTGTTACCCTGTAAGGACTAGCAAAGGCAAAGGTACACACAGCTTGCTATGTGGAGGGTTGTTGTTTAATCGCTGTGGTGTCTGACTCTCTTTTGACTCCATGGACTGTAGCCTAGAATTCCCTGATAGTTGGTAAAGAATCTGCCTGCAATGCAGAAGACTCCAGTTCGATTCCTGGGTTGGGAAGATCTGTTGGAGAAGGGATAGGCTAACCCACTTCAATATTCTTGGGCTTCCCTTGTGGCTTAGCTGGTAAAGAATTCTCCTGCAGTGGGAGAGACCTGGGTTCGATTCCTGGGTTGGGAAGAGCCCCTGGAGAAGGGAATGGCTACCCTCTCCAGCATTCTGGCCTGGAGAATTTCATGGTCTGTGTAGTCCATGGGGTCGCAAAGAGTTAGACAGGACTGAGTGACTTTCACTTTCTCTAGCCTGCTAGGCTCCTCTGTCTGTGGGATTTCCCAGGCAGGAATACTAGAGTGGGTTGTCATTTCCTTCTCCAGGGGGTCTTCCCAACCCAGAGATCGAACCCCAGTCTCCTGCAGCTCTTGCGTTGGCAGGCAGGTTCTTTACCACTGAGCCACCAGGCTCTGCGAGCAATTTGGTATTACTTGGTGAGAGATGCACGACAGGAAGTGGCCAAAGAGAGCTGTCATGCGACTCCAGGCCTGGAGAAGAGCATCACTGCTAAGGGCACCGACTCTGTAATTATCTTCTTAATTTCAGTTCTCACCAAGTTACAGAGTAACTTAACTTCTCTGTTCCATGGTTCCTTCACTTGTACAGTAGGGGTGATAATAACATCAACCTTACAGAATTATAGTCTTAATATACATCAAGGGTTTTGATTAGTCCTGGAGGACAAGTGTTACATATATGTTGCTAATGTCATTATCTTGGGAGATATCAGGGATCTGTTGAATGGTTTCACTCCCCTCCTCAAAACCCATCAATCACTTTGCATTTTAGCCTGATCCAGGGACTTCAGTGGGATTTAGGGTAGGGCTAAGTTTGGAGGCAGAGGCTTCCCTGGTGGCTCAGAAGTTAAAGCATGTGCCTGGAATGCAGGAGATCTGGGTTCGATCTCTGGGTTGGGAAGATCCCCTGGAGAAGGAAATGGCAACCCACTCCAGTACTCTTGCCTGGAGAATCCCATGGAGGGAGGAGCCTGGTAAGCTACAGTCCATGGGGTCGCAGAGAGTCAGACACGACTGAGCGACTTCACTTTCATTTTCTTTCACTTTAAGTTTGGAGGCAGGGAGATCTCTAGGATCTTGATGGAGGGAGATCCTAGGGAGATCTCTAGGAGGAAGTACTTGAGCAGTCTGGGTGTGGAATAGAAAGGACCTTGTACTAGGGCAGGGATTAAGCAAATTGAGTCGAGAAATTTCTAAGAGGTAAAAATGATACAGTGTGTATCGGTGAGTTTTAAGCAAAATTCCCTGACTCTGGCTCAATAACTGGGGTGGGTGGTGCTGTGAATGGAAATGTAAAATACAGGAGGAAGACCGTGTTTGGGGAAGGTTAGCTCTGGACATGTTGAATTTTGAGGGCTCTGTGGAATGTCCAAGTACATTGACGTGTACAGGGACAATTTGCAGTGTGAGAAGCTTAGGAGAGTGGTCAGGGCTGGATCAAGAGGAACAGCAGCTTGAAGGTCATGGTTGAATGTAGGGGGTAGATAAGCTTGGTGGAGGGAGTGTATAGATTAGAAGAGCTTCAGAGGAGACCTTGTGGTGAGTAATGATTGAGGAGGAAGAGACCATGAAGGATATGGGGAAGGACTGGCCAATGAAATAGGAGATGAAAGAGAGTTAACAGCTTGGAAAAAATGGAATTTTTTTTTTTTTTTTAAGTGAGTGGTTTTCATTGTGGAAATGCAGAACAGCATCCAGTAAGCAAAGGGGTGAAGATTTTCAGGCCCATTGGGGTTGGCAATGTAGAGATGGATAATAAATTATCTTTTCCTGTAGGGTTCCTAGAAAACCACCTCTTTGATGGTGTAGCCATAGAGGTGAAAACTACTTTCTCACTATCAGCTTTCTATTTCCTTTGTTATTCCCCCCTCACCTTTTTTTTTTAAACAAATATGCCCAAGTGCATCAGGGGCTCACTTCTAAAGCCAGGAATCTTGTCTTCTATCCTGTAAAGCCCCATCATCTTTTATCTCTTTTCTTTCATATTCACCAACTCTCATGCCCCAGTTAGGGAGTTCTGCTGTTGTCAGGTTTTCATTTTATTTTCTGATTCTGTTTTGAGATCTTCATTTTCATGACTGCCCAACCTGACAAACATTTGAATCATATATTGATATGTTGCATTCACACCCCAAATATGTTAAAACTGTGATATTGATTTCTCTCATAGTCTCAAGTAGTCCATTTTCCAGATTGTGCAGAGGAATTTATGGCTTAAAAAAAAAAAGGACTCTTAATGATTCTCACAACCTGCCTTTGTTTCTAAACATGTTTAATATTTTTTTCTCCTTTCCTCCTCCTCTTTGTGTTTCGGAGTTTCAAAGCACAGTTTGGCAGAGGAAATGGGACAGTGACGTTTTATTTTTTTGTTTTGAAGTTTTTGAGTGTAGCAGACTGTGTGTTCATAGGGTGTGAATTGCAGGATGTAGTTCTGGGGTCCTCCCTACCAGCAGACCCCACATCAGGGTTATTCTGGGAAACCTTATCCAGGGCTGGCTATAAAATACAGGACTGAACTTTGTCAAAAGGCTAAACAGGAAGCCGATATAAATAACTATTCAATTTTAATTCAGTCTTAGCTACTTTCTCACGCATACTTGATAATGTATTTCTTAAAAAAAAAAAAAAGCTTTAATTTCTTAATTTCCAGGTCATTTTTAGTAGGAAACTCTTTTCATCTTTATGTCTACCCAATGATATCCTCCTTTTAGCAGGGGAAAAAATTGACATTTAACAACATCAAAGATAAAAAAGAAATTTTGGAGACCATGTAAACACAGAAATACTTTTCATTTAAATTGTCTTCTAGATTTTGTTCATGGGGATTTGTATAGTCTTTGAATGCTGACAAAGAATTGTGAAGTTTTAGCAAAGTTAGTAGACAATCTATTTGGTTTAAAAACAGAATTTCTTAACAGTTTCTTCATTATTTTCCTCTTTCTAAAAGCCTTTTTATACTCTTTTCCCCCATAATACCACAGATATTATATATGAGTTTATGTGCTGTATGTATATCTTTGCTTTGTAGGTTAAAAGAGATATTTTTGCTCCCACCAAAGAACCTTTTCCAGGTGGCACTAGTGGTAAAGAACTTGCCTGCCCAAACAGGAGACATAAGAGATACAGGTTTAATTCCTGGGTTGGGAAGGCCCCCTGGAGAAGGAAATGGCAACCCACTCCAGTATTCTTTCCTGAAGAATCCTATGGACACAGGAACCTGGCAGGTTCATAGGGTCGCAAAGAGTCAGACATGACTGAATTGACTTGGCACACGTGCACGCGAGAGAACCTCTTGCACTCCATTGGGAGGCAGTGTTACCCTATTGAAGATACGTGATTTAATAGGACAGAGAAAACATGTTTAAATACTTATATAACTCAGTTATAATCTAAACCAGGTGTAATTTGCTTGAATATATTTATAAGACTAATATTACTTTTAACTGTCTTCATGGAAGAATATACTCAGATGACATGGGGAGAATTAAAAGAAAAGCTTTCTTGCATGGATTATTTTCTTTCCAGATACACAGATTTCCCCTGGCTTCCAGAGGGACCAGTGTTGCCCTACTACTAGATGATAGGAATATCTCTCTTTTAACTCTGATAATTTATTTTAGGATGACATGAGTAATCTGAGAATATAGGAGGTTGTTTTAGAGTTCATCTATTGATTTTTTCAACTGTTGACCAGTTTGTATCAGACATATTCTGTATATAAGCAACTCTTCTAGGCTTGATAGCAGAGATCCAAGACAGGTACTTAAGACATGCTCCTTGACTGCAAACACCTCATAACCTTGTTGGACAAAATGAATACAGACAAGGGAAAAAGTATCATAGTTCAATTATCACAGGGTTGAAATAGTAGAGTGGGACCCAGTAGAGTAGATGGTATATAACACATTGCCAAAATGAGAATTAGTATAAGAGGTAAATTCTGTCCCTGGGTAGAGAAAGGTGAGATATCTAGACTAGAGTGGTCCATGAAGATATTACACAGGAAGAGAGCTGGGGCTGGAAAGCTATTGAATGGAATCATATGATTAGGAGAAGGCAGCAGGGTGAGCCAAAAATAGGGCAGGCAGGCCAAATGAGAGGAAGCCAACTTGATTGTCCTGATGGGTGTGGGTCCGACAGGAGTGTGGGGGATATGGATGCAAAGATCTGATAGGGAGAAATTCACCACAGAGTTTTCTGTGTGACTACCCCCATTATCTGCAAAGTTTAATTTTCCCCTTGTCATCTGAATATCTTCTTCCATGAAGACAGCTAAAAATTTTTCACATGGTCCTGAGATCTCTTTTTAGGTCCCCAGCTGGTTTTAATGCACAGAGAACTTTGGGGTCACTCTGAATCCAAGGATTCAGGCAAAAGAATTTAGCGTTATGCTGTATTCAATGGGCCACCTTCTATTTTGGGAATATTCTTCAGGCCACAGTGTTCAGGAATATATAAATGACAGGAGTGGCAAGAGGACAGAAGCCAGGGGTTCACGGAGAAAACAGGTGCCAAGTGGGATGTGATGAGTGCCTGAATTGGGTGATGACACTGGGGATGAGAGAAAAGTTACCTGAATTTGACAGTGGTGGCAGGGATAGAGAAAAGGGGGCAGATTAAATATATATACATACATATATATATATATATGGAGATAAATGTGCCCAGTCTTATTTGTTTATAGGAGGAGCTTGAGGAGGTTAGTTTGGACATGTTCAGTTCAAGGCCTCCATGAGAAGTCTCTGTATATGTGCAGCATTGGCTCTGAGAGCCTGAAGCTTGGAGGAGAGGTTGGAGCTATGGCAAGAGATCTGGGAGTGGCAGCTTAAAAGTGGTTAAGTGTTGAAAGAGGATCTGCTCCCTGGAGGGAGTGTGTACATGAGAAAAACATTGGCCAAAAGGGAGACGCTGGGACCAGTAATGGTTGAGTCGGTGGGGAGGTAGGTTTGAAGGAACAGCCTGGATCTTATTTCTAATTGGATATGAAAAGCAAAAGCTGAAGTTTTAGAATTAGGTAATTGGATATATGATGTCAGTATTAACTTGTAACTCTTACAATGATCTAGGTTACTTTGTTCAACATCCGGTTAGCATTTGGAATCTTATGTTATTGGTCAGCCCAGTCATTTCTAGTATTTCAAGGAAGAGGATGTCTGTTCATATCTTAGAAATTTTTGGATGACTGGGTTGTAAGATCTGGAGGACTGGTTTCATGTCTTTTGCAGCATAAGCAGTGCCCCCAAGCATGGTATCTGCCTTGTCCACACTCAAGAAAAATTTGTTTATTGTATGAATGAGTAATCAGAGTCAGATGAATCCAAGAAAGTGAAGATTGAGGAAAAGACTTGAATTTGAGAATTTGCTGNGGTTACTTTGTTCAACATCCGGTTAGCATTTGGAATCTTATGTTATTGGTCAGCCCAGTCATTTCTAGTATTTCAAGGAAGAGGATGTCTGTTCATATCTTAGAAATTTTTGGATGACTGGGTTGTAAGATCTGGAGGACTGGTTTCATGTCTTTTGCAGCATAAGCAGTGCCCCCAAGCATGGTATCTGCCTTGTCCACACTCAAGAAAAATTTGTTTATTGTATGAATGAGTAATCAGAGTCAGATGAATCCAAGAAAGTGAAGATTGAGGAAAAGACTTGAATTTGAGAATTTGCTGATCATAATGATGACAGAGGATGAGATGGTTGGATGGCATCACCAACTCAATGGACATGGGTTTGGGTGGACTCCAGGAGTTGGTGATGGACTGGGAGGCCTGGCGTGCTGTGGTTCATGGGGTCGCAAAGAGTCGGACACGACTGAGCGACTGAACTGAATTATCTTAAAGAAGCTAGTTTCAGATTAGAGAATAAAAAGTAAATAAGAGGAAACAGAGGGGTATATGGAGTTTATCTGGAGAGAAATATTTTCATCTGACATAGGAAAAAATAGTAAATGAAGGCAGTTTTATTGATTTCAAAACAGTGAGGGAACATCTTTGTAGATCTTGTTTATCCATTAACTTTGAATGAGTGTACAATAAGAAGACTTGGCTCAGGAAATGGTCCCTCAAAGAATCCCTGAACTTTCTAGGACATGCCTACTGTTTCTGGGATATTGTTATGACTTAAGGGATTAAGTTAGAAATCAACCAACTACTGAGTCAATTGCAGTAATCAGTTACAAATTGATCAGTTACCAATTTATCAATTTTATGTCTCCCTGGGGTGACATAAAAATGAAGAGCCAAGAAGTACAGTGTTGACAGTCCCTCTGACCTATTTTTACGTTCCATGTGAATTGATTACAGTATTACCGGAAAGGGCTTCATTGTAGAATTAATAGAACAGTCATGGAAGGACTTCATCAGTCCAGACCTTCTTTTCCCAGAGATGTCTGCTCAGGACCCTGGAGGCTTTTTAGAACTTGCGGCATAGCCAGTTCTATGCTTCAGCACCCGGGCCCAGATCACCAGCTTCTGTTCCATTCTTCGCTTACTGCATCACCTTGTCTCTTTGAGAAGATTTTAAAATTTAAGATTTTGTTTATTCAAAGAATTTCTTTGCTCTTTTAATCTGAAGAAAGAATTTAAAACTTGTTATTTAGTGTAACATCTGCCTAATTCAAAGAGACAGAGATATGACTATTTGACCACGGACTGTTCCAGAGGGTTTTTTGCTTAATTCCTCTTCAGATTCAGTGACTACTTGTGTGTCGTGACTTACTCATTTCCTTTGAAGATCATATGAGATACTTAAAGATTTCTTTCAGAGTTTATTTGAGAGAGACTGAGTAAAGGGATGGGATGCTATCTGAGAGTTATATTTATAGAAAGATAGCAGGGGGGAGATTGAAGTTAACGAAAGGCAACCTCAAACATAATTACAAGTAGGCAGAAGAAAATCCTGCTACTCCCAAATTAAATTTGAATCCATAAAGAAAATTTATTTGGATTCAGAGCATTTTTCTTATTCATTTTAGAAGTAGAACGCATTGAAAATTAACATTGAGATTAGTAGTAGCAATAGTTGAAATTATATTTTTCATTTCAAAATTTTAAGTTGTAAAAATACTAAAAACACCAGCAGTGCTATAATTTTTAGTTCTGGTGGTTCACCTTCCGATGACATTTTTATGGCTGCCTTTTTCTTTGTTGAAATGATGTGTGGAATTAGGGAAATCATGAACAGAGGAAAATGTTGGGGAGGGAGGGACAGGGCTGGGCAGAGGCAGATAATGGCCACCCTGAACTCAGTTTCTCAAGCCTGATAGGAGAGTTTTCCTACTAAATTGCCTCTGTGATTCAGAGGCTCTTTGCTCTTTTTTATAACAGGAAGTGGTGATATTGCTGCTAGTCTAGATTATTTCTCAGATTGACCTTTACTGTGTTTGATTTTGTGATCCCAACTTAAAAAAAAAAATTTTGGGGTGTAGACAGGAGAGAATTCTTTCCCATATTTTAGGGAGTGGTATTAAAATACATTTATTTCGTTCTGTAGTTCTATTTAATACTTCCTTACAGATAAAGACCCTTTCTTTCTGTGTGGTTGTGACGTTGTTTGGGTGTGCCTTGCTTTAATGATATCTGACATGAGAAAGTTGGTAAAAATTCATGAATTTTTGTACTCATGACAAAGGACCATAAAGTACATGAATTTGTCAGTTATTTTTATGCAGACTGGTCTTATTTCTCATATAGTTAGATGGTGTTTTTATCTTGTAGTCTTCTGTTGATGACTGGATATGGGTAAAACCTAGAGTTTTTTCCCTTCTAAGGATATTATTTTAGGAAGTCTCTATTGAAGGATAAATGTGTATAGATGAAGGGAACTTCCAGTTGCTTAATTCTGTTGTCTTTTTGTGGAAACTGAGGCCTAGAGAAGGAAGATGACTCATCCAAAGGGATCCAAAGGGATCTAAGAGGGAGCGATTTGGACCTAACTTCTCTTCTCAGACCCCTGCTTTGTGTCCGTCGGTCAAATTCTGCCCCATGTTTGTCCATTCTTCCTCTGACCACCATTAGTTCTTAGCCTTTGTGTCAGACATGTGGCCTACTGGCCTCTAATGTGTTTTACTAGACCTTTGTACTGTTTACAGTCTCTTAAAATTTCTTAAAATATTGTCAGCGTTAAAGATAAAAAATTTCCACACACAATTTCAGCTCTGGCTGTTTTTAGAAAACTGTAGAAAGATTATCAGGCTGACTAAGGTTGAGTCTCCATTTGTGAGTGACTGCTGCCCCCTTTGGATGGAACTCAGACTCTCTTCAGGTTCATCATGAGAATCAATCACCATTTCTTTTGTGCTTCACATTGTCTTAGTAAAGCATTTGAGTTTGGAACCTTCCTCTATCCTAATGAGATTTAGTTCCTAGTTATACCCTACCTGAGATGGACTTTGATGTGTATTACATCTTCTTTTAAATTCTTGCCTGTAGGTAGAGGCTGTCTCTTATTTTCATGTATATTTCTGTTGCCATAGCGGCCCACCAGCTCTATTCTGATGGCCTGGAGCATAGTCAACGATCAATAAAGACTTATTTACTTGGTACAAAGGTAATTGCAGTTCTGAACCATGAATCAGTGTACTGCAATGAATCAGTGTAACTAGGCTCAAACACATCTTTATTAATCAAAATAGTAACCGTTGCAATCAACATATTTTGCTAGCAAGAAATGTTTGTTTATTCCTGTAGTGTAAAAATCCATGTTTCAGGATTTGACAAACTCTTGGAAGGCATTTTCTGCCTCCTGGTGGTTGTGGAAATGTTTTTCCTGCAAAAAGTTGTGGAGATGCTTAAAGAAGTGGTAGTCGGTTGGGGAGAGGTCAGATGAATATGGTGGATGAGGCAAAACGTTATAGCCCTATTTGTTCAACTTTTGAAGCGTTGGTTGTGTGACGTGTGGTTGGACATTGTTGTGGAGAAGACTTGAGCCCTTTCTGTTGACCACTGCCAGCTGCAGGCCCTGCAGTTTTTGGTGCATCTCATCAATTTGCTGAACATATTTCTCTGATATATTGGTTTTGCCAGGGATTCAGAAAGATGTAGTGGATCACATGGGCAGCAGACCACCAGTGACCATTACGTTTTTTTGGTGCAGGTTTGGTTTTAGGAAGTGCTTTTGGAGCTTCTTCTCGATCCTCTTAGTTGGTCGTTGTCACCTTCCAGTGGCTGGCCACTGTACTTCTCATCTTCAAGGCTCTCATCTCCTTTGTAAAACTTCTCGAACCACCACTGCCCTGTGTGTTCATTAGCAGTTTCTGGGCCAAATGCATTGTTGATGTTGCAAGTTGTCTCTGATGCTTTACAACTTGAATTTTAAAAAATCGTTTGAATTTGCTTTTTGTCTAACATCATTTCTATAGCCTCAAATAAGTATAAAATACACAAGTACTAAGTCATTAGCAAAAAAAAAAAAAAGCAAGAAATGTGCATTAAAATGATGTTATAACATGACCACATGTATTTAGAAACGTATTTCAATATTAAACGGCAAAGTTCAACAATGCAAAACTGCAATTACTTTTGCACCAATCTAATAGAACCATAGAGCAGAGGACGTCACGTTTTTCTATAGTGAGTCAGATAGTAATTATGTTAGTTTTTGTAGACTCTCTTGCAGTTGTTCAACTCTGCTGTTGTACCGTGAAAGTATCCAAGACAAAACCAAACAAATGGGCATGGCTGTATATAGTCCAATGAAACTTTATAAATAAAAACAGACAGCAGACCAGATTTGGCTGGGAGGCTGTAATTCAGTGACCCCTGCCGTGGAATCTTAGTATTATAAGAAAACTCAAACACTTTACTCTCAGTTATCATATATGTGTTTTTTCTGTTTATACTACACACTTATTGTCACACCTTTTCAATATCCCCTATTTTTTATGACTCTTAACTGCAAGGATTTATTTATAAAACAGTCTCTATTTATGAGGAGAATAAAAGAGGGTGGATAATTTCAGGTTGTTGATTTGAATGTGCTGTATTTGTTACAGATAACAATTGAGTTATCCTGGATTACATGTATTCATGACAGTCTAAATATAGGTTTTTCTAGGTGGCACATTTTCAGAAATATTCTGTGATGCATACTTTCTCAAAAGACATGAGTGGGGCAATTTAATAATACTAATAATAGTTTTATAGAAGTGAGTTGTCATATAGTCTGTAATGGCCTGCCACCTATTTAAATCTTTCGGAATCTATCTCTCAGCAGGTAATAATATTCTACTATTGTTAATACTTGGAAACACGTTCTTCAAATAGCTAAATGATTAAACATTTCCTTGTAGCTGTGTTTGCAAGATGATATTTTTTCATACTGTGAAGGGCACTTATTTTTAAGTTTGTAAGATTGTGTGCCTTTAGAGATTTGAAGCCAGAGCTTCATTTGTATAATTAATAGATTGTGAAGTATGGGCAAATAGATTTTCAAGTGTTGGAATGATTATAGCTTTACTTTCATTGGAAAGCTCCTAGGGGAGTTTCAGTTCAGTTCAGTCGCTCAGTCGTGTCCGACTCTTTGCGATCCCATGAATCGCAGCATGCCAGGCCTCCCTGTCCATCACCAACTCCCGGAATTCACTCAAACTCACGTCCATCGAGTCAGTGATGCCATTCAGCCATCTCATCTTCTGTCGACCCCTTCTCCTCCTGCCCCCAATCCCTCCCAGCATCAGAGTCTTTTCCAGTGAGTCAACTCTTCGCATAAGGTGGCCAAAGTACTGGAGTTTCAGCTTTAGCATCAATCCTTCCAATGAACACCCAGGACTGATCTCCTTTAGAATGGAATGGACTGGTTGGATCTCCTTGCAGTCCAAGGGACTCTCAAGAATCTTCTCCAACACCACAGATCAAAAGCATCAATTCTTTGGCACTCACTGGAGTTATTAGTGAGAAGTTTTTTGTTGCAGCCAGAAATTGTAAGCTGGCCCTAGGATGAACAGATAACTGTAGCTTCAGGCTATCTGGATTCAGAGATACAGGGAGGTTGTCAGAGTTTACTTGCATATCCCATTTCAGTTCTGTTTTACTCCTTGTTGGATCCATCCCCTCCTGGTAGCTAGATGATTGCCAGGAATTCTACAGTCAGCAGCACCTTCTAAGAAGATGCTTATTTCTAATAATTCCAACAAAAGTCCTGTTCTATACTCTCATTTCCTCTGATTGTCCTGGCTGAGGTTTTGTGTCATCTGTGAACCAGACCCATGGTGAGGAGGCTGTGATTGGCCAAGCCCGCAACTGTGCCTATCTCTGGAGCTGGAAATGGGCTCAGTCTCACCCAAACTATATAGAGTAGGTGGGAGAAGTGATTCTCTGTGATAGACTAAGGCATTATTTCCAGAGAAGGTATATAGAAGGCCTTTCCCAATGCAGGATTTTAAAAATATTTCCTTATGTATTCCTCAAAAAGTTAGTTTTTCACTTCGCCCTTTAATCCTTCTGGGTTTAGCATGTAATTTAAAAGTCAGTAATACCATAGTTTCTCATTTAGATTGTGTGTTCATTGAGATCAGCTCTTTTGTATCTTGCCCCATTCTGCCGTCCTAGCACAGAGTTAGGTTCAGTAAGTACTTAAACTCATAGAATTTTAGAATTGGAATCTCAGCCATTTCCATTTCCAATATTATTTCTAGCCTAATAGCTTCAGTTTATAGATGAGGACGCCAGCTCACTGAAAGGCTTTGTGATTTGTTCAAGGCACGGGACTCACTAATGCAGGTGTTGGAATTCAAACCCAATTCTCCTAGTTTTTGTGACAACCGGACTAAAGTCTGGTTCATGGATTGATTCAACCAAATAGTGGATTTCTTTCTAAGGTCAAAGAAGCCTTTGGTAGCAAATCAGTAACAGTTGTGGTTTTTTTTGTTTGTTTGTTTTGGAATTCTAGAAGTGTATTTTATCACATTATCAGTTCAGTTTAGTTTAGTCCCTCAGTTGCGTCTGACTCTTTGCGACCCCGTGAGTTGCAGCACGCCAGGCCTCCCTGTCCATCACCATCTCCCGGAGTTCACTCAGACTCATGTCCATCAAGTCCGTGATGCCATCCAGCCATCTCATCCTAGGTCGTCCCCTTCTCCTCCCGCCCCTAGTCCCTCCCAGCATCAGAGTCTTTTCCAATGAGTCAACTCTTCGCATGAGGTGGCCAAAGTACTGGAGCTTCAGCTTTGGCATCATTCCTTCCAAAGAAATCCCACGGTTGATCTCCTTCAGTATGGACTGGTTGGATCTCCTTGCAGTCCAAGGGACTCTTGAGAGTCTTCTCCAAAACTACAGTTCAAAAGCATCAATTCTTCAGCTCTCAGCCTTCTTCACAGTCCAACTCTCACATCCATACATGACTACTGGAAAAACCATACCCTTTACTAGACGGACCTTAGTCGGCAAAGTAATGTTTCTGCTTTTGAGTATACTATCTAGGTTGGTCATAACTTTTCTTCCAAGGAGTAAGCGTCTTTTAATTTCATGGCTGCCGTCACAGGCTCAGCAAATCAGTTGGTGAAAGGTTGGACAAGAAGGATGAGACCCATATGACAGAGGTGAGTTGAGTGCCATTGTCTGAACATGACCAGAGGAGGGTCTGTGTGAGTGGAGGGAGAAGCAAGGCAGAATCTGAGAAATGCTCTCCGGGGATCGGATGGGAACTGGTGGCTAACCAGGCTCTCAGGGAGGCTTAGAGGATGTTTGCTGTGTCCCCTGCTTGGCTGATTGCATGCGACTGTGTGCTGCTGTGGTACTGGAGTCAGTGGAGGAAAGACTCACACCTATCTGTGACCTTGAGCTCTGTCCCTGTGCTGTGAAACCACAAGTGGCTTCAGGTGGGGGCATTGTGGCCTGGCACACCCCTTCACACACCTGTAAGGACTGCAGCCCAATTAGGTGAGTGTGGCTGTGTCGTCTGAAAAATGATCATGTGTCACGTTTAGTAGAACAGGGAGAGGGAAGTTAGGCCCAGCCACTGTGATGGATGCCCCGAATCTGAAACTTGGAGGGCTTTTTCCCATTGGAAATTGGTGATAGGACTGATAGAGAAATATAATAACTGGGAACTAGAAAATGATCTTTGAGGAGCATATATTTGATTCTGGGCCTATCTGGTTTTAAGAAATGGTGGACCATCTAATAACACCCTTTCTGTTTATTTGTGTCTTCAGTTTCTTTTATCAACATCTCATTTTTAGAAAAGAGATCTTTCACCTCCTTTGTTAAATTTATTCCCAAGTATTTTATTGTTTTGATGCTACTTTAAATGGATTTATTTCTTTATCAGAAAATTCGCTGTAGGTGGATAGAAATGCTACCGATTGTTACAGATTAATTTTGTATCCTGCAACTTAACTAATTCATTAATTACAGTATCTAACAGTTTTTTAGGTTGAGTCATTAGGATTTTCTGTATATTAAAATCATGTCATCCAAAAGTAGATTATACTTTTTCCTTTGCAATTCTGATATTCTTTTGTCTTTCTCTTTCTTGCCTGCTTGTTCTGAAAGTGAAGTTGCTTAGTCGTGTCCTACACTTTGCGACCCCATGGACTGTTGCCAACCAGGCTTCTCTGTCCATGGGATTTTCCAGGCAAGAATACTGGAGTGGGGTGCCGTTTCTGGCTAGTACTTTAGTACTGTGTCGAGTAGGAGTGGTTAGTTGGAGTTTTTGTCTTGCTCTTAACCTTAGAGGAAAAGTGTCTGACATTTCATCACTGAGCATTGTGTAGCTGTGAACTTGTCGTATATGGCCTTCACTATGCTGATGTGTTCTTTCTATGCTGAATTTAAAAGTTTTTATCATGAGTGGATGCTGACTTTTGTCAGATGCTTTTTCTGTATCTATCGAGATGATCATGTGGCTCTGTTAATGTGATATGTCGCACTGATTTTGTGTTGGTTGAACCATCGTTACATCCCAGGTATAAGTCTCACTTGATAATGTGTTTTCATGTACTACTGAATTTGGTTTGCTAGTATCTTAGTGAGAATTTTGTGCCTATATTCTTCAGGGATATTGGCCTATCGTTTTCCTGTAGTGTCCTTTTCTGTGGTTTGGTATCCAGATAATATTGGTCTTATAAAATGAGTTTGGGAGTATTCCCTTCTCTGATTTGGGGGGGGGGGGCGGGGGGGTTGGTGAGTTTGAGAAACATTGGTGTTAGTTCTCCTTTAAATGTTCAGCAAAGTTCACCTGTGAAGCCTTCTGGTCCTAAGGTTTGGGAGATTTTGATGACCAATTCAGTCTGCTGAGGAGAAAATTCAATACTCTTTTTTCTTCAGTGCTCACATTTTCTTAACCTTGGTGCTTGCAATATAGCTTGTCTATACATGCTGGTATTACATAAGGAATCTGATGGAACATAAAGTTTAAAATTACTTATTTTAAGATAACCCAAACTAATAAATTTGAGGCATTATAAAAAGAAGGCAGCAAATTATACAATAATACTATTATTATTCTGCTGTTTATTGAGGTTATTATTTGAGAAGTATATTAAAAATCATGCGATCTCAAGGAAAACACCATCCTATGAGGTAGGTATAATTATCTCCATTCCATAGATGAGGAAATAAAAGACAAAAAAGCCCCAAGTAAATTGCTTTTAGAAGAATATGTAAATATCTGTAGAGTGTTTCATTTCCTTACAATTCTGAATAGTAATGTAGGATGATATTTTTACTAACACAACCATTGGGTTAATTATACTTAGATGGCCATCCATGATTACTGTTGGTTTTGCAGGCTTATTTTTAATAGATTAATCAAAGATTGGGACTTTGAATGGTATTAGGTATCACCAGCAATTCAGAAGTTTGAAGACTTTGTTAATGTGGCCTGACTGTTTATTATGGGATTACTGATGGGACTGGATGCATTTTAACTAGAATTGCTCGCCTGAAAGGAAGAAAACTCATTCCAAAAGGCCAACTTCTGACTGTTCAGATTGATAGTTCTTAATTGTGTTATCATAATATGTTCAGTTTTCTATCAGATGAATACTTTAAGAGAAACATTAACTTCCTAGAAGATCTTTCCGATGCTACTCAGATAGCTCGTGGTGGAGAAAAAAGGCCCATAAATGCTTTCTATGTCCATACAAGTCAGTAAAATATTGGATGACTATAGACAACACTGAAGAAGCAACTTTTATTTAGATAAAATAAAATAAGGAATGTGCTTATTAAAAAAGTACCTGAATGCTGACTTTTATTTTTAAATGTGGGGGCTTTGAGAGTGGTAGCTAATAATTGATGACGTTTTGAATTTTAAGGAAAAAATATTGAGTTAGAGAAAATGAATTTTAGCAATGTTATCTTCATAGTTTGAACTATTTCAAAGAAATTCATAAAATGGCAATAGCATTTTATAGAAGCAGGAAAACCAATGCCAGGGGAAGCAGAACATAAAGCAATAAAAGGCAATAGGCAGTTTTCCACTCTGTTGCATATGCTAACATCGGAACACAGAGGATTTTCAAGTTACTCTCTTGTTCTCCTTTCCTTCCTTCCCTGGGAGTGAGTTGTTGTATAAATAGTGTAGGTCTAGTTTGTATACACTACAAATGCCTAGACTCCAACCTCAGTGGTTCTGATTCAGTCATCTTGGGCAGGCAGGATCCAGAGATTTGCTATTTTTAAACATTTCCTGGTTGGAAACCACTAGATAAATTCACAACTCAGTACCACGTCTAACTATACCTTGAGAGGATTTCCACTTATGACAAGGAACCCCATTGTAAAGGCCCAGTTTTGAGTTATTCAATCAGATCACAAACATTTTCTGAGTGTCTGCACTGTGCGAGGCATTTCTCGTGAGCTAGAGACTTCTGAATCTAGTGGACAGGAAGAAGAGGGGTAGTGTTGGCAAACAGTGCAATATGTTAGGTGTTGTAGAAAAGAATATAAATGGAGGTCATTGAGTGTTACTGAAGAATATCTTGGAGGATGATATGAAAGTTCTCCAGTATTCTTGCCTGGAGAACCCCATGGACAGAGGAGCCTGGCAGGCTGCAGTCCATAGGGTCACAGAGAGTCAGACACAACTGAAGTGACTTAGCACACACAAAGAATACATAATGTATCCCAGAGTAGAGCTTTTTTGATGCTATTTAATATTGCAGCAGAGTCCTCTACTCTGTACATGAGTATCGTCATATTGTGTGCTTTTGGGAAGTTTTTTTTGGATATAAAGTAAGTTAAAGATGAGAATTTAATGAGCTGAGATAATTGAAATCCTTGAAATCATTGCAAAGCAGTAAAAATCATGGGTGCTAGATCAGTTAGAATTAGATTCTACTCTCCAGTGTACAGGAGCTTAAGCCAGCTAGTAAGTTATTTCTATAAACATATTTGGAGGTAAATAGTCTAGGGCTAATATGATGGCCCCCTGATCTTTCAGAATCCAGTCTCTTTTTATTTTGTTGCTTTATTTGCTGAAGCATGGCTTATATTTTGTCATCCGAAATGGCTGCTTGAGCTCAAGCCATCATGCCCACATTTCAGACAGTAAGAATAAAGGCATAGGATAGTATTTCCCCTTTTTAAAAGGAAACATCATAGAATTTCATCCTCAGTTCAGTACAGTCGCTCAGTCGTGTCTGATTCTGCAACCCCATGAATTGCAGCACGCCACGCCTCCCTGTCCATCACCAACTGCCGGAGTTCACTCAAACTCATGTCCATCGAGTCAGTGATGCCATCTAGCCATCTCATCCTCGGTCGTCCCCTTCTCCTCCTGCCCCCAATCCCTCCCAGCATCAGAGTCTTTTCCAATGAGTCAGCTCTTCACATGAGGTGGCCAAAGTACTGGAGTTTCAGCTTCAGCATCATTCCTTCCAAAGAACACCCAGGACTGATCTCCTTTAGAATGGACTGGTTTGATCTCCTTGGAATCCAAGGGACTCTCAAGAGTCTTCTCCAACACCACAGTTCAAAAGCATCAATTCTTCTGCCCTCAGCCTTCTTCACAGTCCAACTCTCACATCCATACATGACTATTGTTTTATCCTAGTTTTGCTTAATTCCCATATTTCAGAATGTATGGTCATACAACCACAGATAAAGCTGAAAAGTACACATTTTCCCCAGAGGGCCATGTTCTCTTACTAAGGAAGGAGAGGAAAATAAGTATGGTGGAACCTCCGGCAGTCTTCGCCACAGGGACTCAGACTCCCAATACCCCAGAGAAACCAAGGACTTTGAAAGCATTTTTTTTTCCAGATGACTTTTTAACCCAAGTAGATGTTAAGTATATCACCTTATCTGTACTAATATTGGGGTTAAGAAAGAAATACTCTATTGACACATGCCAGTATTTTACTGTAGAAGGGTATTTGACCTGTAATTTGCACATAACATTTTTTAATTACAGAAATTAATGTCTTGAATAATAGTGTTAGTTGCTTCTGGATTATAGAATATGAAAAACAATGGTAGGAATGAAAGACTTTTCCTTTGCTACTGCCCCAAGGTAGTTCAGTTTTTTACCAAATGCTAGTGTTAGTGATTCCTTCAGATGTTACAGATTGACCTAAATGTTGTTTCCTACCAGGGATAAGATGTTTCCTACCAGGTTCTGCTATAAGATGGTGCAGAACCTTTGATCTTGAGGTTAGAAGACTTGGATTTCTGTCTTGATTCTACATTTACTCCTTTCATCATCTTAGAAGAATCATTGGCCTAGTTCAACATCTATAAAGTAGCACTAATCTTACCTCGGGATTATTGCTGTGGATTAGATTGGATAGCTGTAACACTTGGATTTTAAAAGTAGTTACTTTTATCACTTTCATTTGCCAGTCATAAATATCTGGCCCCAAATCTTAGACAGTTACAGTAAGTCTCTGGAATTAAGCTTTCATATCTCTAAGAATACTTTTTTGGCTCTTGAAATGTGTTGATTACCTTATTCTTTATTATGGCAACTTGATCTGTTTCCCTTGAGGGTGATTTGGAAAGCTTTTTTTATCTAACCTTTACTCAAGGTTTTTCTTGTTCTTTGAAGAGACAATTGGCCTGTGAAGCTGGCTTTATGTCAAGGTCAAATTCTTGAGTCAGCACTGCTGAAGAATATGAACTTAAGATCACTTTAGAGATAACTGCTTATTCTCCTGCCCCATGTTCTTGAAAGACGCTGGGAGGGTAACGTGGGAAGAATGGAGCATTCTTTGGGCCACAGTTCAATCTTCCGTCTTGTGTTGCAGGCTGGCTTTAGAAGTCAGGAAGGGGACATTTACTGTCAGCATCCTCAGTGTTCTAATAGTTCCTGGGTTCTTGGCTCTTTTTATTGTTCTGTTTTTGCTTGCTTGTTTTGTTGTTTGTTTTAGAGCTAGGGTTTGGGTTGAGAGTATTTCAGGCTCAGAATTTGGAGCTGGCACTGAGCACTGGAAAAGTGGTCACTTACAGTGCTTCCAGGGCAGAAAGGGCCACTCACCCCCAAATCTGGGCTTGTCTTTGGATATGAAAGATTCAGTGGCCTGGTTGTTCCTTCTTGCTTTCTCATTTTGGTTTGCAATTTTGTTAACTTTACAGGTGGGGTAACCATAATGACCGGAAGGATGCTGGGAGTTGGTAATATGGAAAGAAGGGCTGGATGCTTTTCCACACCCCTACAACTATATAGATCTCCTCCTCCCCATCTGGGTACTCTCGTGGTTTTATTTTTTACACTTAAAATTGGAATCCAGTTGGACTTTAGTTCAGAATAAGGTGTGAGGCAACTTTGCTTTTTTCCCTCATGGTCAGTCAATTGCTCAGTCCCGTTATGCATTAAACAGATGAATTACCCATCAGTTTCCCATTGCTTATTTTCCATAGATGGAACAGTTTTTGATTAAAAATGTATTTTTGAAGACTTGGCACATTCAAGACAAATCCTGCTAAAGATCACCTCCATTTATCTTAATTAACTAACACAGTACTCTCAGATGGCAACGGTCTTACAGTTTGTATCTGGTGTGCCAGGTTTCCAATTATAGTAGTCCTAATGAATTTTTATTTTTGAGAATTGTGTTCTTTAGTGCTTTGTGTATGCAAAGAAACTTTATTAATAATCCTCTTATGCTGTTCTAGATGGACACAATGTAATGGAGTACTGCTGTGCACAGACGTTAGCACATGGAGGTTGGTGCCTGCCCTGTTACCAGGCAACAGTTACTGTGGGTCCATTAGTGGTGTTGCTTATCCACTGGTCAGCACTGCAGTGGGCCCCTCCCCCAAGCAGGCAACTGTCAGTGAAGGAGTGATGGTCGTCAAGCAGAGAGAGAGGGAAGAGGCAGATCCTGGCCTTTTCCTGCGGCTCTCCAGCTCACCCTGCCTCAGGCTAGCAGGTGAGCTGGACGGCTCAGGGAACAGAGCAGGCCTGGGGCTGTGTCCTGAAGGACTCCAGAGCCCTCGCCAGGGCCACCCACTGGCCAGGCCCAGGCCTTGAGGCAGCAGCAGTGAACCTTTCCCCCACCCCGGCCTCAGTGACCTAGACCTAATAGCAGTGGCTGTCTACCTGGATGCCACCTGCGGGACCTGGCCCCTTCCTTTTGGGCGAGCTGAGGAGCCTGAGGGTCAGTTGGGTCCTGGGCACCTGACTCCTTTATATTGATCTGCCTGTCTAATCACGTGCCATCAGCACACTGGTTGAGTTCTGGTCTCCACTGATGGGGAGAGTAGGAAGAATGGGAATGGAGGCAGACGGTGAATTCCCTTATAAATATGCAAGTGCCCTGGCAGTTGCACACATCCCTTCCACTTCCATTCCATTGGTGCCACGTGACCACCTATGGCCGCAAGCTGCAGTCTCCAGTTAAGTGGCCATGTGTGTGGTTAATGTTTTTTTTTTTGTAAGGAAGATGCTTGGGTTAAACAGGCTCTGGTGGGGCACTTTTCAGCTTAGAGAATTTCTGAAAAACTAAGGTGAAGTGTAACTTGCCTCTTGTGCCCTCAGAAAACCCAAGATGCTGCTTGCCATAGTAAAAGATCAGACTTAACTAGGATAGAAGTTTCCCTGCGCATGTCTGAGTAGTCTCATTTTAAATGCCTCCAGCAAAACAGGTTAGTGATGGTCCTGCTTTTTGACTCCAGTCTTAGTTTTCCAACAGGAACCTATTGCTCTTTGATTATTAGGAAAGGGGTTCAGGTGGAGGAGACTGCTACAGTTTTATTACATTTGTATGGGGAGTAGAGTGGGCAGTCATGAAATTCCTTGTACTTCTCACAAATTTCACTCTTGAGAGGTAATCTCTGTCGACCCCCAGAGTCTTTTGTGGATCTTCTGCCCATAGTTTTAGTTCTGATGAAGGATGTGTTTTCTCACACATATTACCTTACCCTTTTTGCCTCTTTTTGGGTCCTTTTGGTCATTTTCTTATAGAGCACATTTTTAACTCTGTTGTTACTTTGCCATTTTATTGTAGGCCTTTATTCTTATTTTAGTTAAATTTCAGATAATTTATTTCCATGTCCTTATGCATATTTTTCTAGCCTGATTGAGATATAATTGACATATAACATTGTAAGTTTAAAGTGTATAGTGTGGTGATTTGATATGTTTAGTGTGTGAAATGATTACCACAACAAGATAAATTTACACATCTGTCACCTCACATGATTACAATGGTAAAAGGTAAAAACGTGTAAGAGCTACTCTCTCAGCAGCTTTGCAGTTTATAATACAACATTAATAACCATCTTTTTAAAAAGCCCTGCTGTCATGGTAAAACCCTTAGAGATCCTCTCATCTTAGATTGAGAGGCTGAGAGGCAGTATTAAAAGTAATAAAAAATGTTTCTTATGGTCTTACGGTGACTTGAAAATGTATACTGAACAGTTATTTTCTTTTACATCAGAGCCCAATACATATTTGTATCATTGTGATGCAGGCCGATGATAAGGGAGCCTTATAAATGGGCAATTCCCCATGTAAAACTTGAATATACAATTTGGACATGATTGATCACTGAATCCTGGTTCCACATATTCCCCACTCATGTCCTCACTAGTTTTTAAACTTACTCTGCCGGTGCTCAAAATCCCACAAATTTCAAATGTGTTTGAGGCAACTGAGTTGGTTAATAGGAAGTTATGTTTCTTTAAGCATAAGCAGAGGGTTTTAGTAAAACGAGACAAATGTCTCAACATAAATAATAATTGGAGTACACGTAAGAGATTAGAGTTTTAATTAGTATGAAAAACCGGGTGTTGTTTAAATGGATGTATGCCATGGGCAATATATGATTACATTATGAAACACTGGCATATTATAAAGGCCCATAGAATTTCATATAAATGACGACAAGTGGCCAGGCTCCTCCTCCTGACTTGTTGGCTTAGAGATATTATGTGTTCAGATTAAAAAAAACAAAGGCTGTTGGAACAGGTACATCATTTGTCTTTTCCTACCTAATGCTCCAATTGTAATGGGTAGAGTATATTCCTTAGTGCTTGTGGTTTGGCAATACCAACTGATTTTCTAGAGCTAGCCTCAGCCATAGCAGCCTACTGAGTATAGTCCTTTAAATAAATAATTGATTGCCATCCTTAATCTCAACTGACATTATTAGTAGGGTTGACTGAAAACTAAAGAAAAATCATTGGTATTACCAAACCACAAGCACTAAGGAATATACTCTACCCATTACAATTGGAGCATTAGGTAGGAAAAGACAAATGATGTACCTGTTCCAACAGCCTTTGTTTTTTTTAATCTGAACACATATCTCTAAGCCAACAACTCAGGAGGAGGAGCCTGGCCAATTTTCATCATTTATATGAAATTCTATGGGCCTTTATAATATGCCAGTGTTTCATAATGTAATCATATATTGCCCATGGCATACAGCCATTTAAACAACACCCACTTTTTCACACTAATTAAAACTCTAATCTCTTACTTGTACTCCAGTTATTATTTATTTAAAGCTAAAGAATAATTTCATGACTGTGATAGTATTATATCTCAGCATTTCATGGGTCGTAGAATTTGAGACTTAAAAAAGGACTCACCCGATCATCTGGTCAGATGATCCCAGTTGGAAAGGAGTAACTGTCCTTGCCAAAGTTTTGGAAAGTGGCAGAGCGGATTGTTTGTACCACCGCAGCTTATCATCATCCACAGATCAAGACATCAGACGTTTCATTGATAAAGGCATTAAAAAAAAACCTTTTCCAAGTACTGGTCTCATGATTTAAAAAACAGCGAGATCAGCTTTCTCATTACTACTTAGACCATCTAATACCTAGTTGATGAAATAACTAGTTATTTCCATTCCGTGAGATGCTTTGAATCAATTGTTGATCCCTGTACCTTACTAAAAGCTCCCTATTTGAATATTTTGAATTTTAAAAAATGCATAACATTTAAACGGCATAGAAGTATATATAAAAAAAGAACTCCTCCATTACTTTGTCCAGCAATACACATTTCTGCTCAGAAATAGTTCGATAAACTATTAACATGGGCTTCTGTGGTGGCTCGGTGGTAAATAATCTACCTGCCAATGCAGGAGACTTGGGTTCAATCCCTGGGTCTGATCCCTGGGTCGGGAAGATCCCCTGGAGGAGGGCATGGCAACCTACTCCAGCATTCTTGCCTGGGAAATTCCATGGACAGAGGAGCCTGGCAGGCTACAGTTCATGGGGTCACAAGAGAGTCAGACATGACATATCCACTAAAAACAACAAGCTTTTAACGTATTTGTTCCGTCACTAAGTCATGGCTGACTCCTAGTGACCCCATGAACTGCAGCATGCTAGGTTTCCTTGTCCTTCACTATCTCCCAAAGTTTGCTCAAATTCGAGGCCATCCAGCCATCTTATCCTCTGTGTCCTCCTTCTTTCTCCTCTTGCCCTCAAATTTTTCCAGCGTCAGGGTCTTTTCCAATGAGTTGGCTCATGGCATCAGGTGGCCAAAGTATTGGAGCTTCAGCAGCAGTCCTTCCAATGAATATTTAGGGTTAATTTCCTGTTAACATATATCTGTGCTTAAACATGGGTGTACATGTGTACATTTTTAAGAACATAACTTAAATCATGCCACTCATTCTATAACTTCATATTTTTAAACTATATAGTTTAGACATCATTCTATGTCATTACATTGTTTTTAACTGTAAAAAGTATGAAGTTGTATGTATTTTCACTCTTAATGTCAGAGAAGGATGCAAATAATTAAGTTCTTTTATTAACATTAACATACTAAGTCAAATAAAACTATGCCCCAAGTACTGATTCTCATTCTTCAAAGAGCCCTTTTCAGATTTTTGGCAGGTCATTGGAATGCTGAGGTTGTGTGTTGAGAGTAGTTTTAATATCTGGAGGTTGGACTAATAATAATGTCAGCTTTATACATCAGTGTTATATGTTTCTAAATATTTTAAGATATTATTACTTAATAAACAATGCATAATTTAAACATTATTTTGGATAGTTTATAATCAACTCAAGAATTCAAGAAAGGTTACTTTTTCATTAAGAAGTAGCAATGTGACTTCAAATTCATATTCGCATTTAGTTATTAAGTCTGATCCAGATTTGGCTTCATATTTTCACAGTTCTTTTTAAAACGTGTACTCAAAAAATTAAAGTTGATACTTTTCCTTTATTCATATATTGCAGTTTTATTATTGTGAATTTTCTAGAGTGAGGGCAGAACTCTTCCAAATAAACTTCTTTTGTGTTCTGTGAGCTTACGTGTCCACTAGAGGGTGCATTTTACTCTTTTTCTGAATAAAGTCTGCTGTATTATATTCTCATTTTCAAGGGCTAGCTGTGTTAACAATTATCAGAAAACAGTTTCCTAAAATTCTTAAACATGGACACTAGAAGATTGTCATTTAAAAGTCATTTAAAAGTAGGGCCCCAGGAGGAAGCACCATCGGGTAGGGAGGCTTCATGGACAGTATATAGGATCTGATGTGGCATGGAAGGAAGGGCTTCCCCGGTGGCTCAGTGGTCAAGAACCTGTCTGCAATGCAGGAGCTGCAGGAGGCATGGGTTTGATCTCTGGATCAGGAAGATCCCCTGGAGGAGGGCATGGCAACCCACCCCAGTATTCTTGCCTGGAGAATCCCATGGACAGAGGAGCCTGGTGGGCTACAGTTCATAGGGTCACAAAGAGTCAGGACATGACTGAAATGACTTAGCACTAGCATGTGGCATGGAAAGATCAGCTGAAGTCAAATACAGTAATATCATTGTTCTCAAATTTTTTGGTCTCAGGACCTCTCTACATCACTGAAAATTATTAAGGCCTATAAAGAGCTTTGTTTATGTTTATTAAACATAGCTTTCATTTATTAAATAGCAAATGAAACACTGAAAATAATTACTAATTCATTTTAAAATAACAGTAATAAACTATTACCTATTAATATGAATGACATTTTTCAATAAAAATAGCTGTTTTCCAAAATGAAAAAAGTTAGCAAGACAAGTGGTATTATTTCAGATTTTTACAGATCTTTTAACGACTGGTTTAATAGACGATTGTTAGATTCTCATGTGTGCTTCTGCATCTAATCTATTGCAACATGTTTCTTTGGTTGAAGTACATTAAGAAAAAAAAATGTAGCTTCATGAAGATATAACGTTGCAATCAGGAGGAGAATTTTGATATTATTTCTAATAATCATGAGTATTCTGTGATTCTGAACCCATTCTCAAATGGTAGTTTCTTAAAGGTTAGCTGCAATGCTGAACCTGAAACCAGTCAGTGAACTTATTCTAGCCTACTTTGTTGAAAATCCACTGGTCTGTTTTAGAAGGATATCTCACCCATGCATGATTTTGTTTTATTGAGTTACAAAATTCCAAAATTGACACAATATATAAGTCACATTTGTTAATATCACCAGTGATCTCATTAGAGAAGGATTTCAGTATTGAGATTTTGTCAAGTTCATGGTGGCAGATACAGGTTTTCCAAAAATTTAATTTTCATTTGAAGGCTTAAATTTATCATTGGCAAAATACTAACAGTGGTTTTCCTTGAATTGACAAGCTTACTTCATTTATTTTTCAGAAAATGTTCGTGAAATATGCAAGTTTGGAAAATTATACTTTGTTAGTGATTTTTTTTCAGTAAAAAGGGAGTTCCATGAAAGAAAAAAGCCAGTTCAGTTCATTAAGTAACTTTTCTTGCTACAACCCTTGTACTTTGTTATGTGGCAAAAGTACTCTATGCATATCTTCCATTTCATCATAAAATAATAAAAAGAAAGGTAATAATAAAGATAAAGCATAATAATTAGGAGGCATATACCCCAGTGTTTGTTGCAGTACTATTTACAAAGTAGCTAGGATACGGAAGCAACCTAGATGTCCATCAACAGATGAATGGATAAAGAAATTGTGGTACACGTGTATAGTGGATTATTGCTTAGCCATAACAAAGAGCACATTGGAATCAGTCCTAATAAGGTAGATGAACCTAGAGCCTGTTATGCAGAGTGAACTAAGTCAAAAAGAGAAAAACAAATCTATTAACACCTGTATTATAGGCTAATAGAGTTTTTCCAAGAGAACGTACTGGTCATAGCAAACACCCTCTTCCAGTAGCATAAGAGAAGACTCTACACATGGACATCATTAGATGGTCAATACCAAAATCAGATTGAATATGTTCTTTGTATCCAAAGATGGAGAGGCTCTATACAATCAGCAAAAACAAGACCAGCTGACTGTGGCTCAGATCACGAACTCCTTATTTCCAAATTCAGACTAAAATTGAGGAAGTAGGGAAAACAACTAGACCATTCAGGTATGACCTAAATCAAATCCCTTGTATTATACAGTGGAAGTGACAGGGATTAGATCTGATAGGCAGAGTGCCTGAAGAACTATGGATGGAGGTTCGTGACATTGTACAGGGGGCAGTGATCAAGACCATCCCCAAGAAAAAGAAATGCAAAAAGGCAAAATGGTTTTCTGAGGAGGCCTTACAAATAGCTGTGAAAAGAAGAGAAGTGAAAGGCAAAGGAGAAAAGGGAAAGATGTACCCATTTGAATGCAGAGTTCCAAAGAANAATTTCTACAGAGTAGTATGCTTAAGAACTTCCTGGGACGCTTTGGAAAATATAGAACATAGGGCCCACTTTCAGAGATTTTGACTTAATAGGTCTAGGATAGAGTCTGATTCTGATGGACTCATTCTTGGTCAGGGATTCTGAACCCTGGTTGCACCCAGGAATCACTTGGGAGCTTTAAAGTATCAGTACCTGGCCTTATCCTTAAGACTGGAACTTAATTATTCAGAATGACAATAAGTACACTTAGACACCTACCCACACCATAATTCAGCATGAGGGATCCCCGTCAGTTTGTCTCAAACTAAGATCTTGGTGTCTTGTTTCTAACACCGTCTCAGTAATTTTTTCTTTCTTATTATATTTCATTACATTTTTTTTTTTACCAGCTCTGATAAAATCATATGTCTCTGATAGAGGGAATTTTGAGGTGTGAGCTTTCTTCCTTCATCCCTCTTAATTCATTGTCTCAGGTTCTGTTGTATTAATACATGCCCATAGGATCTCCTCTAGTGTGTCCTTCACCCTGCCACCCACCAGGGGGCAGGCACACTCAGTCAAATACTTGGGATGTCACGGTCTCTTGGTGTACGTTAGAGCTGGCAGAGAAAAATATATGTACTTAAAAAAGAAAGGAAAGACAAATATATTAATAGGAAAGAGACCCTATTATGACTCAAGGTCCTTAGCTGCCATGACCAGTTTTTGCTGTTGCCCAAGCACGTTTTCCTAGGAAGATTATAGTTGTGTCATCCCGTCTAAGAGGTACATTGCTGTAGTTGAAATCTTGCCCAAGCTCGAGGAGTGTTTGATGAATTGAGACGACCTGGTAGAAAAGTGAAGAGTAAGAAAATCTGTGTGTGACCACTGACAACCAAAGTGACAGGCGGGGCCTTTGCATTCCAAGAGTGTTACATATGCACCCCTACCCTCAAACATGGATGGGACTAAGCCTCTGAAAAACCTCTTGAACTGCTTCTCCAAACAGTACACAGGTTATTTTTAGAGATGGTACATTTACTGCTTTTAAAGTAGTACTTCGACATACCCTTTCTAAATGCATAGCTCATTGAAATGAGATTGGGAAATTAAAAATAAAACAACAGTTGACTGAAGAGTTCTTAGATCCTTAAAATGGGATCCATGATACTAGTGAAGTTGTCTTCTTGAAGCCAGAAATTCATTAAGGGGAATATTTTTCTTTAAAGAGAAGGTGTGCTGGTATTTATATGGCCTCGAGGAACAGGATGAACAAATAAGTGACTTGGGGAAGAGATTAGAACTCTTAGCTTGGCTGTAAATTTTTATTGTAAAACCTGAGAAAACCTTAAGAAACCGTGATGGGGGACACTTTATATCCTTTATTCACTGACTTTCTCTTTGGTGGTTGTCTTGGGCTAGCGTCCCCTTGGTGTTTCGGACCCTGAGTGTGAGGAGCATCCCTGGATATCGGCAGTGCATCTCCTGGGTCTGTGGCTAAGCTCTTACCTCTCCGCCCCTTCCTGCCCTTTTGTAGGATTGTGCTTGTCTCTGCCAGATGTTCCCTGGTAGCTTCTGCCCCTGCAGCTCAGCTCGTCTCTTGGAGCCAGAGGGGGGCAGCACGGCTGGAGGAGGGACTGGTCCCTTTTGTTTCCTTGCTGTTTCACCTAGAGTCACCTTAGCAATGGCCCTTTGCCTTAGCAGCAGTGGTTGGCTTACATCCAGCTCTTTACGTGCTCCCAGAACTAGGCCTTTCGTGCCCCATGAGAGCTGGGCAAGGCTCCTTCCCCAGAGGTCTGACTTTCCGCTCTGAGGAGTCCCTCCCCCAGGCTATGCCAGGGAACATGCGCTTCTCAGAGTGGTGCCCTGCTTCCTGTGATTATGTTGTCTGTGGCCCAGATGTCCTCCTCTGGGCTTTCTCAGTTCTCCCATCCGTGCTTAACTCATTCTTCAAGTGACATTCTCTGTCAAAATGAGTGTAGTTTCTGTTTTTCTGACAGAACGTTTTCAATGGGTTCAAGGTTTAATTGGTCCTAATTCTGTATTTATTTTGATTTCAAGGTCTTCTCAAAGTAGCTCTGTGTGTAATCACTTTCTAATTAGACATTTTCTCTCTGGTCCATTTCATCCATTGGACCAAAGCTGGAATTATTACCAGAGAGCAGAAAGGATCTATCTGTCAAAAAGACCAATTATAGTCTAATAATCTGCTGGACATGAGCTAAGATACTTTACTTAACTTCTGTAACTCACACCCTGAATATTGGCAGAAGAATTTAACTGGATTACTTTCCTCAAACTGTGCGTTCGGAAGTTTGTAAATACTTATAACAGTGAGTACATAAAAGTTTAGTATGCAGAATAGAAACACCAGGATGTTATTAGCATGCAGAAGAAATCCAAACATCCTCTAAAAGAAAGAAAGATGGATTCTAAAGGTGGACAGAGGAAGAAATGGAAGAGTGGCATTTATTTTTCTGGAAAATTGAAATGAGCCAGAAATCCTGCTAGAAAAGATTGTTTGAACTGACGCCTCTGGAGAGCCTCTTTCTTGTCTTCATACAGTTCACTCGTGTGTAAAGCGCACAGTTCACTGGTGTCTGCTCTACTCACAGGGCTGTGTAATCTCCACCGAGTGAGACAATTTTGCATATGCAGTGCCTTAGTCTGGCTGTTCAGCCTATGGCTAATCACAAAAGATGAGATTTGCCCAGTTTTATGACTGCCTTAACCTATTTGAGCTAACTCTGAATGTTGGACCCGTTGCTTCATGCAGAATTTAGTGACTTAATCACCATTTTGGATCAGTGCTTCCAGTCGATGCTATAGCAACGTGTGTCTCAGGAAGCTTTGTCAGATTGCTCTGTTCTGGGATACAGTGTGGTCTGCCACAGAATGGTTTGTCAGGGCTAGCCAATACTGGCGAGCTTTTGATGGATATTTTTCCCTCTTGCTTCTTTTATAGGGTTCAGATTATGTGAGGCAGGGACTGGAAGCAGAATATGTTTGGAACCAGATGCCCTTAGAAATGAGCTCTCTGGTAATTTTCTTTCTTCTAATCCCCCTGTAAGGTGCTAAGGGTTCTCTTTTGCTGCCGACACACTGGTCCCAAGTTTCTCTCTCAGTCTCTGTCTAATCTCTGGGTTGGTTTGGGAAGATGTTGTGATTTACTTTTTGTGGCCTATTATCTCCTGCTTCTGCTGATTCATGTTCTTTCTCAGAAAACAAGCGATTTGGAAGGAAATTTAACTTCCTTCTACACACTCAGGAATCAGCTATTCTGCTGTACCTATAGCTCAGAAGTGGCGATTCTGTTGTTCTAGGTTTCTGTACTGACTCTGGGTTTTCTTGTCTTGTCACTAATTGGGAGCACATTTACAGCTCTTTATATGCTCCACAGTGTAGCTGTCTGAAGTGACATATCTGCTTGTTGACGGTGCCTGGAAATAGCTGTCCTGGTGACGTTGAGAGTGATCCCAGACCGCCCAGATCTCTCTTGCTTCTGAGGTAGAAGATGACACCTGGCACCCAAGATGTACAGGGCACAGCAAACTTCCGTCCAGCCCCACTGATGCAGGCCTGAAAGGCAGAGCCCTCTGTGTAGAGGGGTCTACTCATCTCTGTGTTCCTCTGACCCCCTCCCCCACCCCTCACCCCCTTTTGGGCCCTGGAAGTGACTTGAGGCAGCATGATTCCAAGGTGGCACAGTGGTAAAGAATTCACCTGCCAGTGTAGGAGATGTAAGAAATGTAGGTTTGATCTCTGGGTCAGGAAGATCCCTAGAGGAGGAAATGGCAACCCTCTCCAGTATTCTTGCCTGAAAAATTCCATGGACAGAGGAGCCTGGCAGGCTATGTGGTTGTAAAGAGTCAGACATGACTGAGCACACACATGCTGAACTCTTCTCAATGACTTGGAGCAAGTTGCCTTCTTGTTTTCACTTTCAGAAGGTGCTCAGAGTGCTCCTGACCTCCCATAGTGCATGTGAGGATTTAGAGAGACAGTAGTTTTGAAAGGGCTTAGGAAACACAGTGAAGCTTGACTGAGTCTCGGTCACTTGGCCTTGCTCAGTATAGGAGGGTGTGTAGAAGTACACTTCGCTCCAGCAGACTGCTGAGGACCCTGTTAGGAGCATTCTCTTTCTTCCCTGGTGCTCGAAGGGAGAAGATGAGCTTGACCACTTGGCCTTGGTGCTGGAGAACTACTGTTCTTTTCCTCAGTTATTGTAGGTGATCTTGACATGTTGCTTGAGACAAGTAGAGGTGAAGAAGAAAAACATCCTGGATGTTTGCTTCAGTTGAAGGCATATGAGTGTGGAATGACTTTCCCTTATATGACTCTGGTTTAAAATTAGAAAGATTTTATTCATGTTGATTTTTTTAAACCTTCTAAACAGGTGTTATATGGTGAAACATTTTTAATAGTCTTTTGAAATAATCAATTCAGAAAATTTTATTTCTATTTCCCCTGTTTTCTCCTCCTTTGAATTTGTTTCAGGGTTCCTACTTTCACCCTACGTGGTCTTGTGACATTATCACAGTTCAGTTGCTCAGTCATGTTCTACTTTTGGTGACCCCATGGACTGCAGTATACCAGGCCTCCCTGTCCATGACAACTCCCAGAGCTTGCTCAAACTCAAATTCATAGAGTCGATGATGCCATCTGACCATCTCGCTCTCTGTTGTCCACTTCTCCTCCTGCCTTCAGTCTTTCCCAGCATCAGGGTCTTTTCAGATGAGTCAGTTCTTCACATCAGGTGGCCAAAGTATTGGAGCTTCAGCATCAGCATCAGTCCTTCCAGTGAATGTTCAGGACTGATTTCCTTTAGGATTGACGGGTTTGATATCCTTGTAGTCTTCTCCAACACCATAGTTAAAAACATCAGTTCTTCAGTGGTCAGCCTTCTTTATGGTCCAGCTCTCACATCCGTACATGACTGCTGGAAAAATCATAGCTTTGACTTGATGGACTTCTGTCAGCAAAGTAATGTTTCTGCTTTTTAATATGCTGTTTAGGTTGGTCATAGCTTTCTTCCAAGAAGCTAGCATCTTTTAATTTCATGGCTGCAGTCACTTTCTGCAGTGATTTTGGAGCCCCCCAAAATAAAGTCTGTCACTTTTTCCATTGTTTCCCCATCTGTTTCACACGAAGTGATGGGGCCAGGTGCCATGATCTTAGTTGTTTTGAATGTTGAGTTTTAAGCCATTTTTTTCACTGTCCTCTTTCATTTTCATCAAGAGGCTCTTCAGTTCCTCTTTGTTTTCTGCCATAAGGAGGGTGTCTTCTGCATATCTGAGATTATTGATATTTCTCCCTGCAATCTTGATTCCAGCTTGTGCTTCATCCAGCCTGGCATTTTGCATGACGTACTCTTCAGTAAGTTAAATAAGCAGGGTGACAATATACAGCCTTGATGTACTCCTTTCCAAATTTGGAACCTGTCTCAAGTTCCATGTCCAGTTCTAACTGTTGTTTCTTAACCTGCATACAGATTTCTCAGGAGGCAGGACAGGTGGTCTGGTATTCCCATCTCTTTCAGAACTTTCCACAGTTTCTTGTGATCCACACAGTCAGAGGCTTTTGGCATAGTTATAAAGCAGAAATAGATGTTTTTCTGGAACTCTCTTGCTTTTTCAATGATCCAGCGGATGTTGGCAATTTTGATCTCTGGTTCCTCTACCTTTTCTAAAACCAGCTTGAGCATCTGGAGTCAGCACCTTTTAATTTCGCGGCTGCAGTTACTATCTGCAGTGATTTTTGAGCCCCCCAGAATAAAGTCTGACACTGTTTCCACGTTTTCCCCATCTATTTGCCATGAAGTGATAGGACCAGATGCCATGATCTTTGTTTTCTGAATCTTGAGCTTTAAGCCAACGTTTTCACTCTCCTTTTCTACTTTCATCAAGAAACTCTTTAGTTCTTCTTCACTTTCTGCTATAAGGGTAGTGTCATCTGCATATCTGAGGTTATTGATAGTTCTCCCACCAGTCTTGATTCCAGCTTGTACTTTATCCAGCCCAGCGTTTCTCATGATGTACTCTGCATATAAATTAAATAAGCAGGGTGATAATATACAGCCTTGATGTACTCCTTTTCCTATTTGGAACCAGTCTGAAGGAAAGTTATGACCAACCTAGATAGCATATTCAAAAGCAGAGACATTACTTTGCCAACAAAGGTCCATCTAGTCAAGGCTATGGCTTTTCCAGTGGGCATGTATGGATGTGAGAGTTGGACTGTAAAGAAAGCTGAGCACCAAAGAATTGATGCTTTTGAACTGTGGTGTTGGAGAAGACTCTTGAGAGTCCCTTGCACTGCAAGGAGATCCAACCAGTCCATTCTAAAGGAGATCAGCCCTGGGATTTCTTTGGAAGGAATGATGCTAAAGCTGAAACTCCAGTACTTTGGCCACCTCATACGAAGAGTTGACTCATTGGAAAAAGCTCTGATGTTGGGAGGGATTGGGGACTGGAGGAGAAGGGCACGACCAAGGATGAGATGACTGGATGGCATTACCGACTCGATGGACATGAGTTTGAATGAACTCCGGGAGTTGGTGATGGATAGGGAGGCCTGACGTGTTGCAATTCATGGGGTCGCAGAGTCGGACATGACTGAGCAACTGAACTGAACTGATTGTCCCGTGTCCAATTCTAACTGTTGCTTCCTGAACTGCATACAGGTTTCTCAAGAGGCAGGTCAGGTGGTCTGGTATTCCCATCTCTTTCAGAATTTTCCAGAGTTTATTGTGATCCACACAGTCAAAGGCTTTAGCGTAGTCAATAAAGCAGAAATAGATGTTTTTCTGGTAACCCTTTTGCTTTTCTGATGATCTGTTGGATGTTGGCAATTTGATCTCTGGTTCCTCTGCCTTTTCTGAAACCAGCTTGAACATCTGGAAGTTCATGGTTCACATATTGCTGAAGCCTGGCTTAAAGAATTTTGAGTATTACTTTGCTAGCGTGTGAGATGAGTGCAATTATGCAGCAGTTTGAGCATTTTTTGGCATTGCCTATCTTTGGGAATGGAATGAAAACTGACCTTTTCCAGTCCCGTGGCCACTGCTGAGTTTTCCAAATATGGTGGCATATTGAGTGCAGCACTTTCACAGCATCATCTTTCAGGATTTGAAATAGCTTAGCTGGAATTCCATCACCTCCACTAGCTTTGTTTGTAGTGATGCTTCCTAAGGCACTTGACTTCACATTCCAGGGTATCTGGCTCTAGGTGAGTGATCACACCATCGTGGTTATCTGGGTCATGAAGAGCTTTTTTGTACAATTCTTCTGTGTATTCTTGCCACCTCATCTTAGTATCTTCTGCTTCTGTTAGGTCCGTACCATTTCTGTCCTTTATTGAGCCTATCTTTGTGTGAAGTGTTCCCTTGGTATCTCTAATATTTTTGAAGAGATCTCTAGTCTTTCCCATTCTATTGTTTTCCTCTATTTCTTTGCACTGATCACTGCGGAAGGCTTTCTTATCTCCCCTTACTATTCTTTGGAACTCTGCATTCAAATGGGTATATCTTTCCTTTTCTCCTTTGCTTTTTGCTTTCTTCTTTTCACACTATTTCTAAGGCCTCCTCTTACAGCCATTTTGCTTTTTTTGCATTTCTTTTTCCTGGGGATGGTCTTGCTGCCTGTTTCCTGTATAATGTTGCAAACCTTTGTCCATAGTTCATCAGGCACTCTGTCTGTCAGATCTAGTACCTTAAATCTATTTGTCACTTCCACTGTATAATCATAAGGGATTTGATTTAGGTCATACCCTGAATGGTCTAATGATTTTCCCTACTTTCTTCAATTTTAGTCAGAATTTGGCAGTAAGGAGTTCATGATATGAGCCAGAGTTAGCTCCTGATCTTGTTTTTGCTGACTGTATAGAGCTTCTCCATCTTTGGCTGCAAAGAATGTAATCAATCTGATTTTGGTGTTGACTGTCTGGTGATGTCCATGTGTAGAGTCAGCAAGGACCAGTTTCCTGGTTGCCAGAAAGTCTACTCCACCGCCTTTGGCATAGTTCCACTCCAGTGTATCCTGATGGTTAGTCATTTTATGTTGGATTGACGTGTAGAGGAATTTAGCTTTTCTCCCTTGGTCTCCGTGATGTGATGCTATCTTTTTCACTTGTAAAATCTGTAACGAATTCTTCTTTGCCTTCTTTTTTCCATCTGGCTCTTAAATTTTGTTTCTCCAACTTGACAGAATGATGACAATGAAGAGAATCATAACTGAGTACTTAATTGAAGGGAGTCTTAATTGTGCAAAATCCTGTCCTTTATGTGCTTAAAATATTGACTTTTCTAATCTTTATGACAACCAGGTGATGTATTTTAAGTTCTGTTTTTAGAGGAGAGACTTAAGAGAATTTAGGGAATTTGCCCACATAAATATTAGTCTGTGGAAGAGCAGGGGTTTGAATCCTGTTTGGTTCTGACACCTGTGTTTCTCCCACAGGGCCTAGGCTGATATATTCTCACAGTACATAGCCTGTTGTTTGTATATAAGATGTGCCTTGTAGATATCTGAGTATATCCATGATACTGTCTGTTTATGACTTTGATCTTTTGTATATAATATGTGCCTGTTAGATATATCTAACAGATATACTGATATATATACAGATATATACTATATATGTCTGTATATATATATCTGAGTATATCCATGATACTGTCTGTTCTTATGACTTCGATCTTTTGTATATAATATGTGCCTGTTAGATATCTGAGTATATCTAACAGATATACTGATATATATACAGATATATACTGTATATGTCTGTGTATATATATATACACTGATATATATACAGATATATATATCTGAGTATATCCATGATATTGTCTGTTCTTATGACTTCGATCTTTTTGTTTCTTTTTTCTCTTTAAAAAATCTTGACTTAAAAATCGTAGAAAATATTGTGCGGTTGTTGATAAAAATTCAAACAATGAAATTGTGTTCTAAAAGTAAAATAAATAAGTAAATAAATCCCTCCCTCTGTGTCTCACCACGTCTCCTCTCAAGGGTGGGGCCAGCTATCATCTTTACACTAATGATGTCCCAAGTTTTCTATTTCAGTCCCTAGATCCCTCTTGAGTTTCACAATCCAGTGTCTAACTATTGGCCCAGATGTTGATTTATAGCTACTTATGCCTTTTATATAATTATTTATATTCATGTATTTGAGTCATTTGAAATTCTTTTGGAGAGTGGCAGATGTGAAATCCATCAGTCAAGTAGCTAGTCTCTCATTCCACCCCGTGACTCTGTGTACACATCTGTCCTGCTGGCCCCTCAAATTCATATTCTTCAAAATCGGACTCCTTTTCCTTCTTTCCTCCTTCAGCTCCACTTCCTGGCCCTTATCACACTTGGTTTCCATACCCTCTCCCTGGTCATCCCTGTCTCAGCCCTTTTCATGTTTCTGTCCAGTGAGATGCCATGCCTTTCAGTTGTGGAGGGTCCCCACCACCCCTCTTGGAGTTCAGCCCATCTCTCTTACAGTTTGGATAGTTACCTTGGCCTTCTCCGGATCATCTTGCTCTCCTTCTAACTCCACTCTGATGAGACTCAGTCTCCTAAAATCTGAAGGTGATTGTATCCCTTCATTGTGTGGCACAAACACATTTTTTATCCTAATGCAGTTTGAGTTCTTATTGCATCTGTTTCTGGACCTTGCCCTGAAATTTTATTCTTTCATGTGTATCTGTGCTTTCCTGTTTTCTCCGAATGTACCCGATATTCAAGGTACCTCCCAACTGCTACAGCATTCTTGTAATCCTCTCCCGAGATGCCCCCAGTTCTCAAGTCCAGAGAAGCTCTTCCCTCCTGTGCTTTTATAGTTGCTGTTTATTCTCAATATTAGCATTTGGTCCCTGATGCCTGGTATTAAGTGTGGAATTTAGGTCTATTGCCTCATTAGATGATGCATTTTTTGAAAGGACTGTGGTGCAGATATTTTTATGCTCTCTAATTTGTACATAATTAAGTTCTCAAGGAATGGTATTTGGAGTTATTTTCTTGAAACTTTGACTTAAGACCTGAAAATGGATTGAGTCTGTTATTTTCATATTTAGTAATGCTGTTGGCACGTTGTATCTGAAAGCCCTGATAATCTATAAAATGGAATTTAGTGGTTTAAATAAGTTCATATCAATTATCAATCAAACTATACACCTTTTTATATCTCTAAAGTGACCTTTGGAATTGCATTAAAATTCAGCCTACAATGGCCTCTTACTGTGTGAACTCTAAAATGCCTCAAGAATGTTACCATTAAAGTATTGAAAATTTCTATTAAGAATTTTCATTCTTTAATCTGTTTTAATCTTAACATAAGCATCTCCTACAGGATCCTTTTAATCAAACCATTTTGAATATAAAATTGTTTAATGATTTATATTTTATTTTTAAAACTAGGTAGTTTTTTTTTTTTTAATGGTGGGAGGATGGCTTACTGTCCTCATATGAAGAGGATAGCAGACTTTTACCTTCCATGGTCACTGTCTTTTGATAATTAAAGTGAAAGTGAAAGTTGCTCAGTTGTGCCTGACTTTGTAACCCTTGACTGTACAGTCCATGGACAGTTCTCCAGGACAAAATACTGGAGTGGGTAGCCTTTCCCTTCTCCAGGGGATCTTCCCAACCCAGGGATCAAACCCAGGTCTGCTGCATTGCAGGCAGATTCTTTACCAGCTGAGCCACAAGGAAGCTTTTGATAACATAATACATGATCATTTCAAGGCCCCACTTGACTCCTATCTCTTCTCATGAAGCAAATGTGGGTTAAGGTTTGAGATAAAAGAATGGGGAAGGGCTACCCCATTTTTCACTAGTGGTCTCCAGTTTTATCCCACTATGAATGGGTGGGCTAAAAGTTTCCTTATAGCTCCTTCTCTTTGGGAAGATAAGAAAGGGAAGCAGTGAGTGGAATGAGAAGGAAGAAATATATATCCTGCCCATCTTATCCTCTCCATTCTTTACCTTCAAACTGTACAAATACTTTAATACCACTTAAGGTGATGATTTTATGTGCTTGTAAGACATACATAGATTTGACTTATTACTGTCCAGCAGTGTCAGTGTTAACTTAGATGAGAAGTTTCTAGAACCCCATGATGACTGTTGTAGGACAAACACCATAGTGTCCAAATAGGGGATGTAAGTGTTTTTGGTGTTGTGGTTGTGTTTGGCTTTTGATGGGGTGAGCCCTAGCCAAACTGTTTACTAAGCTGAACATCAGATGTGAGGGCTTGGGGGAGCTTTTTTTTTTTTTTTCTGAAGTGTGGTACCACTCTCTTGTCATCCTCTACTTCTAAACCATTTAGGTAAAAATAATCAGTATCACTTTTAAAAATAAAATGCCAAGGAGCTGACTTAATTATGCTGTGTCTCTAAGTTAAATTTTTGCTCAAAGGATAGCTCTAATAACTGAACTGTGCCTTTTTAGAAATGTGAGAATCATTGGGGTTAAGGAAGAACTTGCTTACTTATACTTTCAGGATTGATCTTTCAGTTCAGCGCGTGATCCATTTCTACTTCCCATCCTCTAGTATTTAAAATTTGCTTTTAGAATTTACTTTGTTTATGCTTATTTTGGCAGAGGAGGAGTGTTTTCCAAGTCACTTGAATTTCTCCTGCCTTTTCACTGTTCAGAATTGTTCCAAACTTCTAAACGAAAACCCTTACTAGGGAGACTTGAGTGTGTGTTTGTGTGGGTATGTGTGTGTTTCTGGGCAAACAGCATAAAAATCATTTGTCTGGATGCCCATGACTTTTTTTGGAGGGGAGGGGTCCTGTTTTAACTTTGACAGATAGTTTATTCTAATTAAATGCGGCTCGTTTATATCTAGTTCTTTGTGCGCAATGCAGCTTAAGAAGACTGGGTTTGTTTAGATATATTTTTTCTTAAACTAGCTGGACTCTTATTAAGTCTTGTTTGAAACTGTGTGTTTGTGTGTGTGTATGTGTTTGCATGTGTTTGTGGGAGGTATATGTGTATTCATACACCAGTTTCTTACTTGGGTGTTTTATCTGTTGTAAGATTTGAAAGAAAGAAGGAAAGATGCCGTAAGGAAGAGGACAAAGGGATACTCTTAACTGGGCTGGAATTAAAGTTTGTGTTTCATTTAAAATGACAAATCAGCAAATCCCTCTACAGCACTGTTGCATCAAGGTGAATTTTCCCTTCATTCTGGGCTTTGGACACAGTTTGCCTGGACATCTTCCCAGGAAAGCCCCTGTGTAAAACCCCCATTAAAACAAAGCCGTCATAAAATCATTTCATTTCCATAATGCTTGTCTTCTGATCTATGTGAAATGTACCACAACTCTTGAGGTACATGTTTTGAGTCTTAACGTTACTAAATAAGAAAACAACTTTGAATACAAAATTCTCTTATATGCTTAAATGGTGATATAAAGTGAAGATAAAAGGTAGAGAGATTCTTCCATATGGTGAAGCAATTTGGGCAAAGAAATTAGACTTTCAGCAGGAAGAAAATGATAGATTTTGGTGGGGGGGGGGGCAGCTGGAGAGTGCATTTCACTGCCCTGAATTGCAGAATTTTATTCAGAATCAAAGAAAAAAGAATTTGCGTGTCTACTGATTTCACTCCTAGGACTTATCAATTTTAGTCCTGGGGCTGGAGTCGGCGCTGTGGATCTCACCAAAGCAAGGCGGGTATTTCAGGCAGACTGCACGGTTTATTGGCCATCATTAGTTTGTTCCCCAAACTAAACAAAGAATAGTAAATTATGTGATGTGCGTTGTTTCTTATCTCTTGCTGGAGGCCATTGCTAATTTCAGAGTGAAATGAAATGGGGCTCACTTTTTTGTGTAATTACAGAGTAAACCCCATTTAATTACACTAGTAAATAAACGTAGCAAAGTGGAACTCGTTCGCGGTTCCTGAGGCTCTGGGGACCTTGGGTACCTTAAAATGCAGGATGAGGTGAAGGTGCTGAGTATTGTATTGAAAAATCAAGCAAGAAGAAAGTTCTAACTTAAGGCCACTAATATCTGAATTCCATGCCAGAAAATTTCAAGGTAATGAAACATGTCAAACAGAAAGTTCAGTGAGGACGTGCTCCAGGGGGAAAATCCAGCTGAATCAAGTTCAGTAGCAGATTCCACTTAGATAAACCACTGACTCTAGGAAGCTATACATCTCCTGAGGAAACTTCTCCCTACTTTTCCTCCTTCCGTCCATAGCAAAAGCAAACGAAATGGAGAGGGGAAGATAAAGAAATCATATTTATTTGCTGGGTCAGTTTTAAGCCAATTTTGACCTTGATAGTAAACTGTTTTCCACATCTGCCGACCACGAATGTCTACATATGGTTAACAGGTAACTTGCTTTAGTACCATATAATCTGCAAGACATAAATAACTAGGCTTTGTAATTATATGGCAGTTACCATGCAGTTGAAGTAGTTACATGGTTATTAGTACCCCATAAAATAAGGTGATAGTGTTTTTGTTTTTATAATCCCATATAGGAATTTCTTCTTCCCATACTTTGAAAGCTCATAAATAATTTTGGTGTGTTCTAACATTCAGTGAAGGCACTGCAAAAAAGGGTGGCTATTCCTCCAAGATGTCTGGGAAGTTATCCTCTTCATGAAGGACTATTAAATATGGAAAGATTAATTTTGTATTAAGTTCTTGATTTTGCTGGGCGGTCACACATAGTTCTGAAAGAAAACAAACCACAGTCAATATGGAGGAATGGATTTTTGGTCATAATATTTCTAATGCAATTTTTGGAAATTCTTAAAGATTACATTATAAAATGTTAGTCATTACCATTAGCATTCTTTTTTTTTTCCCTTTTTTCCTCTTTCATTTTCTCTTCTTTTTCCTTGCTTTTCTCCTTCTTCCTTCTCCCTCTTTCCCTCTCTTTTTTTTTCTTTCTTTTCTTCCTTCCTGTAACTACTGCCTTTTTTCCATAGATAATTAGTATGATATAGACTGTATAGGTTTAAAAACAAAACCAAAACTTTAAAAGAAAGGTCCCCAAATAACTTGTATTTAATTAACAGGTAATTTTAAAACTTAGAGTTCCTTCTCTTGTGGTGAGTGTCTTGGTTCCTGGTTCCAGTTTTTAAAACAGGGAAAGTTTTAGGCCTTCCTGGTTCAGCTCACATTGTCCACAGCACACCTCACTGTCCCTACCAAAGAAGAGCATTGAATTTGAGATTTGCTGCATTTTAATCTTTTTTTCCCTTCCACTCTGATCCTCTGTGTATGGCTTCTTTGCAAAACAGTTTTGAGCAAGCAGACATGACTTAACTCTTTTCCCTACATAGAGAACTATTCAACTTTACTTTTATGTGTTTTGAATACTGCCTCATCTGAGACTGTGACAGCAATAAAGTATGCATGGCCAACCTTATTTTAATAGCGCAAGAGAGCTGCTTTTAATTAATAAGTGGATCTCTTTATGTCTGGGGTTTTCAGTTTATTTTGTGGTTCTTTGGAGTTCTGCAATTATGTGGCCTAAAACGGCTATGTTAGTGGAGACTAAATCCTTTTAAAAATCAGTCATTTACATGTTTTGTGTCTGTAATCTGTGTCTTCAGATTACAGTCTTAAAGAAAAGGGCGGGGGGAAAGCCAGCAGTAGCAGTTTTTCTCTAGAATGTTAAAATCTATAGCTCAGAAATGTATATATTTTAGCAGTCATTAATGGAATGCAGACTCCTTGTACAGTGATAGAATACTGGCCATCTTGATTGTTACATCATATGGGTACGAGTTGCTTTAAGGAATCCTCATATATTTCCCCACTTGACATTTTTAAACTGCTAAAAAATGGATAGAGCTTTGTATAAAGCATCTAGGTAGGTATCTGTCTGAGCACCATGAAAGATGTGCCAAAGCTCTTCCATGATGTTCATGCCACTGTAGTCTTGTCTGATATGCGTGAGTTTCAATTTAGGTTGTCAAATCTAGGATTTCAGCATGCACCATGGTTATGCACTGTGCTCCCTCCCAGAGGAATCCAGAGCTAGACCTGGACCCATAGTGAACCCCAAATAAAGTGATTGATTCCTTGGTAGTAATAAGGAATGCTTTTAAATGCATTTATGGTTGACATATGAATGCTCACATCCAGGCTTGCTTATGCTGGTCTGTAATCTGCTTTCTTTAGAAGATTTATTCTATTGGTTCTGCATAAGGGATGAGGGAAATGACGTTTTATGGCATTGAAAAGAATTAGCTGTCGGAGCATGAGCATTTTATAAATACAGGCACACACCTCTTCTTGGCCGAGTATTAGTTACTGGGTTAGTCTGTATAAAGTTTCAAGAATTAACCAAAAATTACAGCTCTTTACACATTGAAAGGGCAAAGAGAAGATGTTATTTTTTTAAAGTCGTAGGTAAAACTGTGAGCCATCTGACTTCTCTAGTTTCCTTTTTGGTTCCCTGCACAAAGTGTCTCTTGAAGGCTTCCTCGGGTCAGCTATAACGGGAGGCTGCTCTGGGGGACATGGGTGCTCAGCAGGCAGGCACTGTTAACACAGTTGGCAGTAGATGGCAGTACTGTTCCACTGCAGTATTTAAAAAAAAATCACAGCAAATGCTGCCCAACATTTCATTTCCAGTCTAACTTTGAAAATGCTTGATTAGCTACATTAAGCAATGTTTGGGTGTTTTTTTTTTTTTTCCTCTTTAAACTTACAGAATTATAGCCACCGCCTGAAAGAAAGCCATTACCAGTAGACAACATGATGATCAGCTGTAATTTAGCCAGTGCAGCATGGGGAGTGGCATATAGGTTTTAAATTATTTTTGTAGAAACAGTCTATATAGATGTATAAAATCCTTAACCAGAAGGACTGTAATTTCTCACTTATTTTGTCTTGATTTTTTTTTCTCTTTATTTTTATCTAGGGTAACATCCGATCATTATGGTGGATCACCCAGGATGTGCATTCGTGTGTACATGTGATTTCTTTTTATTCCCTGGGTCTACACATATGCCTCGCAAATGAAATACTTCTTAATCCTATTAAGACATCTTGGTGTATATTAACCAACTTGTAGACCCCCGAAAACTAATGTCTTTATAGTTTTTAATTTATTTGGAAGTTCAGGAAATGAGGCTGTTTTTGGGGAAGGGTAAGTTACCTTCTCGCATTAGATTATTTTTTTTTAAATAAGTTCCTTATCAAAACACGCACTACAGAGAAATAGCTATTCTTCTCTTTTTCTTTGTGATCCAGATTATGTTGTAATAATTAACACTCTCTTTTAAGTTGAATAGAAAATAACAATATATGATCATCATATAAATGGAAAGTTGCACAGTCAATTGGCAGTTAATGTATTTCCTGAATTTTTTAAATTTTAAGAGACTTTTTGGGAAGATTTCATAAACTCTGGGAGGGTGAAATTAGTAGTTTTTCTTTTTAAGAAAAGCATTATGTTACTAATAGTCCATTGGAGAAGAAAATGTATTTTGTTTTGTGAAATTTTTTGGGAGAAGTCTTCAGTTTCAAACTGAACTGAATTTTAAGAAAACTATGGCTTTGCAGTTTATCTTACATTTTATTATTCTTTTAAAAACTGAATTTGTATCGCGAATCATAAAGTGAATGCTTATAGATTTAATCTGGCTTTTTTATTTAAAGAAAAAAACCTAAAGACACTTTGAAAAGTGAAAAATGTAATGTTTTATTTTCTATTACCTTTAAAGGCTTTAGGAGGTAGAATAGAAAGAGAAAACGTCTCTGTGCTCCTGCGTGTAAATGTTGTGTTTCAGTTATTGTTTTATGCTTAGCTTGTGTAGATACACCAGTCATCCTAACTACTATATAAACTTGAAATTTGCCATACGAACCACAACCTGTGATAGCTTCTAATTCCTGACAGGTTTTGTTATTATCTTCTTAACCCCAAGACACAACCAATACATTTTAAAGGTTCACTTATGGGGTGTATGTGTGTGTGTGTGTGTGTGTGTGTGTGTGTGTGTGTGTGTACATATGTACACATACATACCCACATGATGTAGAAACAACTATTATAACTGCTGTAAAATAAAATATGTTGGTGGGAATTTGTGTGTAGCTTATGCTAACGTATGTGAAAATTGGAGACATAACATATTTAGTGTCTCCCAGCAAACAGATGAATGTAGTAATAACAAATTCGTTAAGATAGTTTTAGTCACGTTCTTCCATCAGATACAAGCCAGCCAAGAAGCGAATAAATCAGTTTCTCATAGGAGTACACAGTGGAATGAAACTCTGGGTGAGGCAGAATTTCTTATCTCCCTGGGAAGTTTGGCTCAGGGGGTGGCAGGGATTAAACAGTGCCTGGATGGTTTGCAATTGAAGTGGTGCTGTTGAGTGATACATTTTGAAAGAGTAGCTTAAAGTTTTGAAGGAGTAACATATTGACTTAAAATTTCCTGTTGGAGAGAATTCTTGAATTGTTGAAGACCAGACCAGCTTGAATTCTTGAAGACCAGACCGGTTCATTTCTGCCTTGTTAAATATCTCAAGAGAAGTCAGAATTCTTCCCATTTGACTTGCAATAGAGATTTCTCAAGCAGTGTTTCTCTCCCGCCAGCTATTGGATGAGAGTGGACACACAAAAAATTGGCTTTGTTTCTATTTTATGCACAGCCATCCTTGCTCTTATGTTTGTAACATTTAAAGGAATTCAATAGGAGGCCCTTGATTCTTTGATCTAACGCCACAGTGCGGTTTAATGAGAAAGATTTTTAATATTGTGTGTGCTATTGAAATTTTCTGCCAGCTCAGACCAATATAATATAATGCTAGATTTCCACCTTGGATCCCTTCTTTTATTTCTTGTCCTGAATCTGCCATGCCTGCTCCCCCTCCCTGGCTGAAACAGGTAATTACAAAGGTCCTCAGATCAATTTTTGTAAAGGGGCACCCTGACGGGTACCATGACTGAAGCGTGACATGAGCCTTTTCCAATACAATGGGTGGCCTAACATTCCTCTGGACGCCCAAGCTCATTAAATATTCGGTTCCTTTTTTCCCCCCTCTCCCCCCTCCATGCACTTAGCTTGAGTCTCGCTAAGTCTGAGGTTTCTTCACTGAAGACTTAGGAAAATTGCTTCGAGTTCTCAGATTGAATTTTTTATGTGTATGACTTCATGATAGCATTAGCATGTGCTTTGATCCATGTGTGAATGGCGCTGGGTCGGCGCTTATTGCCATATCCAGATGGTGTTACAGGGAACAAACAGTTGTGTTTTAGGATTTCTCAATAGACTGTCTAGACTGGCCGTGCAGCAGACAGATACAGCCACCCATCAAATTAGCGTTTGTCAGATTTATGGTAATGGTTCACCAAAGCCTTCCTGTCATTGACATTAAGATTTACGCCTCCAAAGTTATTTTGTCTTCCACAGAATATAGCTTGTGATTGCTCAGATTTAAAAAAAAAAAAAAAGTTTAAGAGAAAAGTCTTGCTGAATGTGAGCTGTTCTGAATGAAAAGAAAAATATAAAAGGAATTAAATAGTGGCTGCGGCTTAGGGAGCTGTATTGATTAGGGAAAGGGACCATCCCCACCCCCATCCCAACCCCCACCCCCACAAGTGATAAGAAGGATGTTCTGTTCAGGTTGGTGTCTCCCATTTGCCCTTGTTGGAAAGAAAAACATGTATGTGGGTGACTCTAGCCAGATTTTGCCCTTTCATGTTGTTACTCTGCAGTAACGTGATCTGCTGCCCCAACGCAGTGGGAATAACCTTTTGACAGGCAGTATGTCCATTCTTGGTGGAAATGTTTTCCCAAGTCTAGCCAGGCTGCCTTTGATCATACCTCCTTCCAATGTGGGGTCACAGCTACTGTGCTATACTAGAGTCACTGGTTCCTGCATGGAAAGTGAGAGACATGAGGGTTTAGAATAAATAAATAAATATGACCCAAACCCTCTGAAATTCTCAGTCACTGATGTTACGTTCCTGAAGGACAGAAATGCCCACATGGAGTGTTCAGGACATTTCAGGTTAAGCTTTGTGTGTGTCTTCTTGCACAAGTAGGTTAAGCGATGCATTTTGCACGTTTTCATCTGAAGCACATGTAGGCGTGAGAGTTGATTCCATCCCCAACATGCTGAGACACATCTGAAAATATATTTTCTTCTTGTATGCTAGTGTAAATGACAAATGGTGAAGAGGCTGGGGGTTGATTAAAATGCCGAGACAGCTATGGCAGACAATATATAGGGAAGCAGGCTTTGCAGAGGTGAAAAGCTCCAGCATTTTTCAAAGGAAGTTCTTTCATCTGTCTGAGAATGGGCATTTGGAGAAACCCCTGCTAACCCCTTTGGTATGTTAGGACTGAGAACTGCTGCCTATTGTATTCCAGGGCAGAATCCTTGCAGAATTCTCACTCCCAGGGTATCTCTTATCTACTTCAGTGGCAGGCGAGATGTGGTGTCCATTACTGAATAAAGCATTCTCTGTTACTTTAGTACTGGGCTGCAGGCCTCCTGCGAACCTCCAGAAGCCCCTGCGTCGCAGTGGTGCTAGTTTTCTCCTTCTTCCCTCCGCTCCTTCTTCCTTCTCTCCCTCCCCCACCCGCTTTGCTCCTGCCACACAGTCATCATTTGATAGACTCTTTGGGGCTCTTTGCAAAGGCTTCTTGCTCATGTATGTGTTCAAATTTAGTACTAAGGGTATTTTACCAGACGTAGCAAAAATGATATAGTTAGTGCTCAAATAAATTATTTCTCAAGAAAGTATATTCTCTTCAGTATAATAAAGTAATCAAATTTTCAGTTTTGCCCATTTTCAAGCCAAAATGCACTAATACTTTTCTATATAAATTTCTTCTAGTGTTTGAGCATTCATTTAGTTTGCTGTGTATTTTAAAAATGAGTTATGACCCACTTATTGAAAAGAATTTGGTTAACTCTGTTATGTGAATATAAAACTAGAAGATCCCCACCCAAATATGAGAATATTCTTCCTAAATAGAATTTTCCTCCAAAACTTGTTTCCTTTGCTCTCTCTGTTCCTGCTTCCTTTTTACCTCCTCCTTTTTTTCTTCCTGTTTTGCTCAAATGGCTAAAAGGATTCCTTTTACAACGCATATTTCTTAAGGAATGTCAATGATTGTTGCTACTTTGATTGATTTCCAAATCATTGTTAAAAGGGTGATCATTTGAGCAGTGTCTCAAGTGAATCTAATTACCACTGCCTTGTCTTTGGCAGTACTTAATCGGGGCATCATGACACAATGGACATGAATTTGAGACAGTGAAGGACAGGGAAGCCTGGTGTGCCGCAGTCACAAAGAGTAGACCGTGGCTCAGCTACTGAACAACAGCAGTTGTTGTAATCAGGGCTGTGGCATTGGGAGGGTGGCTGAGGGTTACCTAAGTTAGTAGTGGAGCTAGAAAGTTACCGTTTTTGACTTGAGAACTATTTTAAGGTTGTTGTAAGAAACAGTATAATTTTTACAAGACACATTTATAGTGTTTTAAAAAAGTTAACTACCCATCTTACACATGTGTTTTCTTGGAAATTGGAAGGGTTGAATGGAATGCCAATCTTTCAACAATGTGTGAAAGTTACCCGAATAAAATTCTTTTTCTTTAGATTAAGACTCTGCTCTTTCTGGGAATCCTCCAGATTTGTGTTTTGTGTTTTACTATTTCAGAATGAAAATTTGACCATATACTTTATGCTGTATTTGCTTGATCAGACAACATATTTAAAGGAATCATAGGCTGTTAGAGCTTGAGGATGTTACTTAGACCTTAGTGAGCATCTCCTTGAAGAACATCATTTTTCTGGTTGTGGAAACAGAGGCATAGCTACCTTAAATGTTTTTGCTCAGGACAAAGCCCGGCTGCCTCTCACATTTCTCACTCCTTATGTTCCCGCTTAATCACTACTTTTAGTAAGCTAGGGGTAGATTCGCTCTTACTTGGTTATTTTATACCCCCACACCCAATCAACCATGCTTTATCTTTCTCAATCTCTATTTGAGAATTAGTTCAAAGCTGCTGCTGCTGCTAAGTCACTTGAGTCATGCCCGACTCCGTGTGACCCCAAAGACGGCAGCCCACCAGGCTCCCCCATCCCTGGGATTCTCCAGGCAAGAATACTGGAGTGGGTTGCCATTTCCTTCTCCAATGCATGAAAGTGAAAAGTGAAAGTGAAGTTGCTCAGTCGTGTCCGACTCTTAAACTAAGAGAGTGTTTTTCATTTTCTCTGAGCAGCTTATACCAGTAGAAATAGAAAAAATAAAGTCTGTTGCAACAGATACTGATAACTGTATACCCCAAGACTGTTGATGGATTCCTGCTGAAAGAACCCTAGTTTTAGTTGAGGTAACAATGTGTCTAGGCCTAGCCAATGAATCGTGATTTGATGCTTTTGGCTTTGGTGTTGTGTCCTGTTTGTGCTGCTTGATTCTAATCATCTGACCAATGATCATGGTAGGGTGTAGGGTAGATGGGGTCTGCTTGAGATGCTTTGGGGAAAACCTTTCCTTTCTTGTGAAAAGGGATAGGTGGGATTGAGTTAGGCTTCCTCCACCCCTCATTCCCCAATTACTGTTCCTCTCACTTTGAACATAGATTTGACATCTGGAGCTGCCATAGCCTTCTTGCTACCTTGGAGGAAAGGCCAACTTCTTTTTAAGTGAGTCCTATTTGTTTAAACCAGGGGTTGGCAAATTCCTACAGCTAGCTGCTGATTTTTGTAATAAATTGTTATTTGGACACATCCATACCCAGTTTGTTTGATATTATCTGTGACTGCTTTCACGCTCTAAGGACAGAGTTGAGTAGTTACAACAGAGACGCTTCGGCCCACAGCCTAAAATGTTGACTCTCTGGTCCTTTAAGTTTGCTGATCTTTGTTTTAAAGCACCAGAAAGTGAGTTTGCTTATTACTTGTAGCCAAACACATTCCTATAGTCAACCAGTAATCATTATCCCTTATTTGTGACTTAGCATTTCCACTTATTTAAATTACTCTTGTCTGTTAAGCAGGTTTGCTCCAGATGAGTATATTCCTCATTTGGCCACTAATCTTGATGTCCTTCCTAACTTTTCTGGTTATCTTTGGTCTTTTATATGTTTTTAAGATGAGAATGTAAGCATGTTTCATTTAAGTGCCACCTAAAACTCATGTCAGCTCTTTGATGTTCCGGTAGTCTAACCGTCTAAGGCACTGCTGTCCGGAACACAGAGAAGGAAAATTGCCAGGGCTCTCAGCGCATAGGATCTGGTGATGGACCTTAGGCCTTAACTGATAGAACAGCTTCCACCTCCCCCCACAGTTTGTTGCCCTTTCTGATTTAGAAGGACCAGAGAAAAATGGCAGTAACGCCAACTCAGTGACCATATGTACTTCTTGACACACAACAAACAAGTCCTCACTCTTCCCCAATAGCATATTGGATACTTTCCAACCTGGAGAGCTCATCTTCTGGTGTCATATCTTTTTGCCTTTTCATACTGCGCATGGGGTTCTAATGGCAAGAAAACTGGAGTGGTTTGCCACCCCTCCTCCAGTGGACCACATTTTGTGAGAACTCTCCACTGTGGCCCATCCATCCTGGGTGGTCCTGCACAGCATGGCTCATAGCTTCATTGAGTTATGTGAGCCCCTTCACCACAACAAGGCTGTGATCCATGACGGGGCCCCAGCCTGATATGGGAAGATAAACTGGATATAACTTTTCTGGTTTTAGTAACAGCTATAATTGGACAGCCTGTCTTTTGGACAATAAAGAGAATACTCGTTTGATTTTGGACTGAGGTAGAATATACTTTTAGGGGTTCCCTGATGACTCAGACAGTAAAGAATATACCTGCAATGCGGGAGACCTGGGTTGGGAAGATCCCCTGGAGGAGGGCATGCAACCCACTCCAGTATTCTTGCTTGGAGAATCCCCAGGGACAGAGGAGCCTGGCGGGCTAGAATCCATGGGGTCACAAAGAGTCAGACATGACTGGGTGACTAAGCACAAACACAGCACATACCCTTATGTGTGAATACAAAGATAAACAAAAGGCACCTAATAACAATGAATGTCCTTTTATGCTGGTTGTAAAATATCAGATAGTACTGGTCCCGGTTTTACACATTGTGTAACATAATGTTGCAGAAAGCACATTAGGTTGGATTCTAGGAGACAGAATTGACCAGGAGTCCTTTGTCAACCGAGTTAACTTCTCTGTGCCACAGTTTGGCATTGACAAGGAAAGGAGATTGGACGGTATGGCGTTTAAGGTCTCTTCCTGTCCTAAGAGGTTTATACTTTTAGAAATTCTTTAGGGTGGTTGAAACCCACCCAAAGATTAGTCAGTTCAAACAACAAAGTGGCAATAACAAAACTCTCTTTGGAAAATTGAAATGCTCGTCAGAATTTTAATTTTAAGGCCCAGATGCCTCAGAGGTTTTGTCATTGTACAGGTACCCCTAGTGTCAGGTGAATTTTCTGGGGATGAAAATACCTGGGTGAATTTGAGTCCTATAATGGAAATTTGCAATACTATATTTTGATAATCAAATACAATATATTTCACAATCTATTATTATTTTTTTAAATAACACATTGAGTGGGTTGCCATTTCCTTCTCCAGGGGATCTTCCCAACCTAGGAATCGAAGCCGGGTCTCCCACATTGCAGGCAGACGCTTTACCGTCTGAGCCACCAAAGAACTCTTATTATTATTTTTTTAAATAACACATTGAGTTTCTTCAAAGCACTATCTTGGAAGTATAGATTTCTATAGAAATAATTAGAAGTAGATTAGTTGGAAAGTGAGAGTGGATTCCAGTGAAAATAGATAATCTTCACACATTATTTTTATCAAAATTCCCTTGCCTTAAGAAATTACCGTTTTTGAAAGAAAAAAAATTAGGTAGTTTATGATAACAGTGTCTGTGTTACAGAATCTTAACTACTGTTTTGAAGTTAGTTACATTCAAACATTTCCTGCCTTGTAGTAATAAGTACTTAATAACAGTGAAAAAGCTTGTTTTTGCAAATTATGCTTATTGTGCTTACTACTTTGGCTTTTCATTTTGCATGGAAGGCATAAAGGAATAAAAATTTTGGTATTGTGTTCAAACTAAATATTAAGACCCAGATAACAAATTATCTTATTTCTACCACTTATTTCCTTTTTTCCTTTATCAAAGAACTGTCTTTAGCTATTCTGGAAAGTATGTTCTGATTAACATCCTATAATGCTCTAACTCACTGTGCATCTTTATAATTTGAAGAGAATATTGTGATATAAGAAAGACATCTGCTTAACGTCTTTGAGGAAAAAGGTGAGTTATAAATAAATACAAATTTAAAAGTAAGAAAGGCTGCCAGTCTAAAAGACTCTGGAAGAATGTTGACTTTGTAAATAACTGTTCACAAATTAACCTTTTTATGTAGCATGTCTGGCCAGCGTCTAGGTACTAACATTGATGATCCAAGGTGAGTGATTTTCTGCATTAAATGTGCTTTCAACTAAAGAAAGCCATGGGATTGTCATTTTAAAAGAATCACGTTGCCTGTATTCTAAAATACAGGCACATGTAGTTTTCTAATAATATAAGGGATACAGAAGTGAATATTGAATTCCATATCTCTTGCCTTTTTATTATTTTAATTTTTATCAGTGTTCTCTATGAATAATTTATAAAGGGTCAGATGATTTTATAAGCATTATGAAAACCAGTGGTGACTTCTTTCCTTCCTCTTCCAGTCTGACTTGTGTCTAGCTTTCACTGCTTTTAACTGTTTATTTTTTTCCTTTTTTTGGGGGAGGTACTTAATTCCATGATTCTAAATAACGTGCTTCTTGACTTCTGTTTTAGGTATCATTTCTTGGCCTCCCCCTTGGCAAGACAGGGATTTAGCTTTTTCCTCCCCCTCCCAGTCCAGTTAATAGCATAGTTTTGAGTAGTTCCACACGTTCATAGGACATGCTGTTCATAGTTGCCATGAAGTATGTGACCATTATTTTTCCTTCTGGTTCAACTCTGCTTTTCCTGGAGTTGGTAACTCTCATATGTTGTCACTTAGTTTTCCATGTTCTTATCAATTCATCCCCCTGTATTGCCTGCAGTTGTGTAAGTCTCCTTTTAATCATATCAAATAGGTGTAGCATACAATTCCACCAGTTCATCACCTTGCTGACATTTCTCCCAGAGCTCCACATCCGCTCCACTCTGAACTGGCTGTTGTCCAGGATGCTGCATGGCTGTTGCCCCCAGACCTGTGCGTTATCATGGGGCGTCCTCTCTCATCCTGAGGACCCCTGCCATCTTCTAAGTCCCTCCCCTTCTTAGCTTACTCCAGGGCACATTGGAGGTCAATTTTTGGACACTTGCCTTATCAAACTCATGATTGATGGTCTTGTTGGTGTAGAATTTTAGGTTGGAAATGATTTTCCCTTGTAGTTTTGAGAGCATTGCTCCAATGGCTTCTGAGCCTCCAGTGTTGCTCTCCAGAGGAACAATGTTATTTGATTCTGAATTCTTTGTATCTCATCTGTTTTTCTGTGGTGGTGATTTTTTGTTGTTGTTGTTTCTTGTTTGTTTATCTTTTAATCCTGTTTGGAAACTCCAGTCTTCTGAAATTTCACGGTGTCCTTTGGTGACTCTTTTTGTAGCCACATGTGCTAGGCCCTTTGAATTCAAAAATGCAAATACTTAAGTTCTGTGAAACTTCCTTGAATTTTTTTTTTTTTTTCCTTTTCTTTGTTGGCCCTCTTAGAGTGATCATCTAATTTTTGTCACTTTTATCTTGTGGTTTTCATCACTTTGTCCTTTGGTGCTCTTTTCTTGGAGAGTTTCTCAAATTTATCTTTTATATCTTTTACTGAGTTTTAAATCTCCTATCACACTCCCCCCCCCCCCCATTTCAAGAGCTCTGTTTTGTAGCATCCCGTTGCTGTTCTGCTGTCATGAATGCAGTTATCTTTTAGCTTTAGACTGTTAAGTAATGTTATATATACTTATTTTCATTTCCTTGTATAGCTCTATTTATCCTATCCTAAGTTTCTTCCCCCATCCCTGTTGGTTAGATTCCTGTCATATTAAGGGTTTTTCTTAGACGCTTAGCAATTCTTGCTTGTGTACTTACATCTATAAGTGGTGTGTATAGAGCTAATTCAGACTTCTTTGTGCATGGATGAGACTTGTCTGCTATGTATCTCACCACAGGGGTATTTGGAGGTTCCAGTAATCATAACTTGAGCTTCTCTGTCTTGGGCTGATCACATACTCCCAAAGGATCTTTCATGCTTCTACCTAGAGAATAAGTCTGATTCTCAATGCCCTGGGAAGCATGTGGGGCAAAGAGCTTGGGGATTTCAGTATTTACGACATAAAGTTTCATTTCATTCTCTCTTTCTGCAAGTTGCCCTTCTGTAAACTGTGCCTGGTGACTTTCAGTTCAGGTGCCTTGTTTCATCCTTTCTAGGCAATGAACGTATAGTCTTCTACTCAGGTGGGCAGGCAGTGTGAATGAGGACAGGGCTCTAGAACCCTCAGCTCTTTTTTAAAGGGCTCAGAACCAGTCCCCCTGTTTTAGCTCACCTTTACTCCCATTTATGGGCTTCCTTGGTAGCTCAGACAGTAAAGAGTCTGCCTGGAGCGCTAGAGACCCACGTTCAATCCGTGGGTCCGGAAGATCCCCTGGAGAAGGAAATGGCACCCCACTCCAGTATTCTTGCCTGGAACATCCATGGACAGAGGAGCCTGGTGGGCTACAGTGCATGGGGTCGCAAAGGGTCAGACAAGACTGAGTGACCAAGCACACTCTTACTCCCATTTATAAATATGGGATCTCAGACTTTATCAATTCCTGAGCTACCTGGGAGTTCTGCTGGTGAACTGGATTGTGTCTCCCCATCCCCCACTGCTTGTAAGCGTAAATTCTTCTGTTCTACTGGATCACAGTTGCCACTCATTCTTCTGCTTCCTGGCTTCCAGAGTATTCTAGTTATTTTCTTTATCTAAGTGTGTTTCTATCTTTTTGAAAAATCTCTTTCAATCATTTTAGTGTAGTTTCAAGAGAAGTCATTCAGGTGGAACTGAATGACTGTGTTCAACCTGCCCCTTTAATCAGAAGTCTCCTCTTACTTTACTAATCATTGTTCACCTTCTCAACTGGCAATGCAGTCCAAAAGTACTGTGCAGTGTGAGCAGTTCCACACAACGGAAGACTGAACAGAGGCACATTCTGAGTGTCTTTAGATGCTGGTGCCTTGCATATTTTAAGAAGAGGTAACATTGGGGGCAGAGTAAAGTGTCTCTTTCAGAAAGATTTTAATGCAGGTAGATTCTTCCCTTGCCTTTTACTTTCCCTGTGCATACAGATAACCCCCTGCCCAACTGGCTGTTGAAAGGAGCTTTGAAAGTAGTGTGTCACATCCATTGCACCTACTGAACGGTGGCTTCTGAGTCCCTCTGTCTTCTCATCATGTCGTACAGGGTACTAAGAGCCTTGGTAACGGAGCAAGGTTTTTCTGAAAAAGGAGGTCAAGAGAGGACAGCAGCGTCCTCTGCATGGACCTCCTCTCTCTCATTTGAAGGGTCTGGGGGTGGTTGGACTAGAGGAGTCTTTCCAGGTCCAAACGGGTGTCACTTGAGAATTTTGAAAAATTGCTGTAGTTTGTAAAATTGCCCCCCAAATTGTTTATTTTCTCAGGTGTGGGGTTTGGATATTCATCACCCTCATCATCATCACTGTTCTGCATCTGATGTCTTGAGCATCGGCACTCCTCATCTGTCTTCAGGGGTCACTGAAAGAGTTGTGCCTGAGGTGTGTTTGTAGTCTGGCTGCCCTTCCCCTGGCATTTTCATCTCCCTCTTTCCCCAATGGCCACCTCTCCACTATGTAGGCCTTTTCAGTTTCTGTAACAAATTGGATTCTTTTCTTCCTCAGAGCTTACAAAACTACAGTTCCTTCTCTCTGGAATGTTCTTCTCCTCATTCTTTGTTTGGCTAATTTTTTTTTTTTTTTTGATATTTTTAAAAAATGTATTTATTTTAAATTGGAGGATAATTGGTTTACAATATTGTGTTGGTCTCTGCTATATATCAACATGAATCAGCCATGGGTATGCATATGTCCCCTCCCTCTTGACCCTCCCTGCCACCTCCCACCCCACCCCATCCCGCTAATCAAGGCTGTCACAGAGCACCAGGTGTGAGCTCCCTGCATCATACAGCAAACTCCACTGGCTTTCAGTTTTACACATGTAATGTATGTTGCCATGCTCTTCTCTCGATTCGTCCTGCCCTCTCTTTCCCTCATTGTGCCCACAGGTCTGTTCTCTATGTCTGTATCCCCATTACTGCCCTGCAAAGAGGTTCACCAGTACCATCTTTCTAGATTGTTGGGCAATTAATCACATGCTGGATATCAAAGTTCAGTTTCTCACTGGGTCCCAGGTATAATAATAGTTTAAGTGACATACCCCTCAGTTCCTGGAAGATTCTATCCTGTAATCCAAGTCCGGCCCTTCAGTTCTTATCAGATGGGCCAGTTGGTGAGGATGGGCAGTCATTCTGGGGCATCTGGTATTTGGAGTTTCAGCGGCAGTCCTCAACTTTTGTTTTATTTGGAAGGAATCACACAGTACTGGCTTTCCTGATGACTTGGTGGTGAAGAATCTGCCTGCAGTACAGGAGACGTGAGTTCAATCCCTAGGTCAAGAAGATCCCTGATGGAGAAAATGGCAACTCATTCTAGTATTCTTGCCTGGACAATTCCATGGGCAGAGGAGCCTGGTGAGCTACAGTCCATGGGGTTGAAAGGACTTGGACATGACTGAGCGACTGTGCACACACAACCACCACATAGAACAACTTTTTACCCCTAGTGCAGTAAGTAGTTCTTTTTTTTTTTTTTTGAAAGCAGATTAAGACCTGTTTTCAAATTCAAGATTGTATTAGCTGTGTGATCTTGGGCAATTGCGGCCTCTAAGCTGTAGCATCCTTCCTGTTTCAGGATTCAAGGGCATACCTCCCAGGGACACTGCCAGGATTAACTGTGATAATCCTTCTAAAGTGCTTGGCAAGTCCTTCACCAGAGTGAGGGCTTTTCACACCAAAGCAGTTAGGATTTGGGGGCAGTAGAAGAGTAAAAAGGAATTGATAGCAAAGGTGATTATAAGTAGATAACTCTGCATTTGTTCAGGTACTTCCATGAAAAATCTTGTGCAAATGCATTGAATGCAGGGATTCTGAGTCTTAAATACTAAAGAATGAATTTTGTTCTCTGTAACATAGAAAAGGTTCAGAATTACTGCTTTAATTATGGCCTTTGATGCACAGTACTAAGGGAACTTTAGGTTTTCAGTTTTCAGTTTTCAAATCTTATTCTGTGTCTGAAGTATAAAAAGGGAAAAAAAGGAACAAAACATGACTTGAAACTTTTTACTGTTATCAAAAATTTAGAGTGTGTGCATTATTGTTAGTTTCTAGGAAGACTAGATATTTAGTAATTTGTCTGGGATTTTAAGAAGGCCACAGTCTGGAGATAGTTTAATTGGCAAGGGGATAATGGAAATTCATGTTTAGGTAATACAGGTACTGAGAGCAATTCAAAGCAGTGTACATCTGCCAAAATCTTAGCTCATTTATGACAGTTTAAGACTAAGTTCTCAGAAGTGTTGAGAGAGAAAGAAAAGTGAAAGGACTAACTCTTGAACACATAGACAGTGCAGAATTTCTGCCAGTCTGGGAATTAGAGAGAATAGAGTGGATGGAGTCGGGCTAAGATAATAGCTGTATGTGATTCGTTTTTTTCATCATAGCGCTCATAGCTGTGAATAGAAAAATTCAGTCTTTAGTTCTTTTTATTTTCACCCTCACTGTTATTAACACAACTATTATAGCAGGGCATTTTGTGTTTTGGTTAACATTTGAAAAAATAGAAACATTGTTTTACTTCTCAAAATGAAAATTGTATGTGTCAGCAATCCACTCTTTAGCCCTCAGCTTTCCAGAGTTGCTTAGGTAGTAGCTTTTGGCTTGCCTGAATCCTGATAACTCGCTTTAGTCATGTCCAACTCTTTGCAACCCCATGGACCATAGCCCGCCAGGGTCCTCTGTCCATGCAGGCAAGAATACTGGAGTGGGTTGCCATCTAGGGGATCTTCCCGACCCAGGGATCGAACCTGCATCTCTTAACATCTTCTGCATTGGCATACGGGTTCTTTACTCCTAGCACCACCTGGTAAGCCCAGTTGCTGCTGCTGCTAAGTCGCTTCAGTCGTGTCCGACTATTTGTGATCCCATAGACGGCAGCCCACCAGGCTCCCCTGTCCCTGGGATTCTCCAGGCAAGGACACTGGAATGGATTGCCATTTCCTTCTCCAATGCATGAAAGTGAAAAGTGAAGTCGCTCAGTTGTGTCCGACTCAGCGACCCCATGGACTGCAGCCTACCAGGCTCCTCCGTCCATGGGATTTTCCAGGCAAGAGTGCTGGAGTGGGGTGCCATTGCCTTCTCCGGTAAGCCCAGTAGCTTCTGGATTTTTCTGTTTGGAGAATTGTAATGTTGAAAACAAATTTACACCCTTCCCCTGCACCACCCCTTCACCCCGTGTGTGTACACGTGCCCATGCAAATGGTGGAGCTTTCTTTTGCCAGTGTGGACATGAGGAAAACAACACTTAGGGACATCATTGAGTTTATTTCCTGACAGAAAAGACTTTCACTCCCACCCCCAGCAGCAAGATTAAAATATTTGAATAAATAATCCTTTGAAATTGAGAAAGATGAATTCACGAAAAATAAACTATTCTTCTCAGTTCACTGTGGATCACTGAAAATTTACTTACTGATCAACAATAGTCCACAAACCAGTTCTAAGGACATTGATTTGTGTATTGAATGAATCATCATAGTTGATGATTCTACATATACATAAAACTTTCCGTGATTAAAATTTATCTTCAAGAGTCTTACAATCTGTGTTACTGAGGGTAAGTAGAGGCTTGTGTGAATGACATGGAGACCCCCCAAAAATCATTTCATAGAATTGACTGTATGCAAATCATTGTATATTTGCTTATGCTTAGTTTTACTGTACTAGGAAATAGGAACAAGGTACTATTTTGTTTAGCTTGTTCTTCAGGAAGAGATAAAATGATGTTGAACAGTCAGTTGTCCCAAATCTGTTATGTTAAATGAGAATTGTGATGCTAGGAAACATTTAGAAAGATCATCCTTTGACACTCACTACTCCCTCCTCCCCCCATCCCACCTCACAGATATTAATAAGTGCCTTTTATGTTGGAGAAGGCAGTGGCACCCCACTCCAGTACTCTTGCCTGGAAAATCCCATGGATGGAAGAGCCTGGTAGGCTGCAGTCCACGGAGTCGCTAAGAGTCGGACACTACTGAGCGGCTTCACTTTCACTTTTCACTTTCATGCATTGGAGAAGGAAATGGCAACCCACTCCAGTGTTCTTGCCTGGAAAATCCCAGGGATGAGGGAGCCTGGTGGGCTTCTGTTTGTGGGGTCGCAAATAGTCGGACACGACTGAAGTGCCTTAGCAGCAGCAGCAGCCTTTTATGTACATTTAAGTCTAACAAAACATCGATCCAGCGTCATTGGATATGGCAGATTTATATATTTTGAAGTTCACCGGCAACCAATTTGATGTAAAGCTTTAAACATTTTTATCACATATTTAATTTTTGGAAGTAGAATATAGTGAAGATAAACAATTATCAGTTATTTACTATAGTGCCAGGTTGGTGTAAGAAAAATGTACTTTGAAATGGGCAAAAAAGACTTTCAGATATCCTTTCAATCTGTTGCTGTCATGTATGGGGATTATTCAATCTGTAGGGCTTGAGTCTTTGTCTTCGACTAGACTATTTTATACCTCTGTAGAACTAGAAGTTAACTTGTAGAAAACTGAAAACCGTGCAAATAATTCTTCTCCATAGAAATGCAAATTACTTATGTCCCGGGGAATGCAGTTGACCGGGCGTTTGCGCATTGGTTTCGACATTCCTTTCCTACACTAAAATTGTGCTGCTTTGTCTTCTCCTTTGAACTGGATGTAACATCTTTTTCCAGTTCTCTCATTGATTAATGAGTTAAATGGAATCTTTGAGACATTGTTTACTTTATATCCCCATGAGAGTCATGATTTTACCTTTTTTGAAAAAATATTTTGTATAGGGATAACTTTAGATTTTCAGCAGTGGATGGCTGCTGTTTTGGCGTTTATGTGACCCTCTATACTGGTGTTCTTGTTGAAGTCTCGCAGTTGTATCCTTATTCGTTTCTCACACCTTTACTGTCAACCACCTGTGTTTGCGGTTGATTTTGAGGTGATAGGGTTGAGGCAAGAAAATTGGTTTATGAATCAGATTGTATTCTCTTCCCACTCTTGGTGTGTATCCCCTTTTCTGATTCTGGACAAGTTAACTTAGCTCCATGGAGTCCAAGCTTCCTTCTGTGTAAGTGTCAGGCCATCTATCAAAGTGCTGGGTACAGGCCAGGTATTTGGTGGATGCTCAGTAAACACGTGTTATCTTTTCTCTCCTGGTTTTTGAAGGTATAGGTCCCTGACCTCTTCTTGTCCTTTATCCTCTACTTGGTTTTAATCTGTTGAAGTCTAGGAACCTAGATAAGCTAATCTGTTAGAATCATATCTGAAACAAATGTCATTAGATTGTAACTGAGAGCCTGAGGAATTTTACTGTGAATGAAGTACATAAACTTTATAGCTCTTAAACTTTGGTGTATCTGCTTTGATTACCCAGATGCCTTTTTCCCTTTTCTCTGTTTTTGGCAATGTATAGTTGAGGCTCATGGTTAAGTGACAAGGAGAAGTTAGATGTTACTCTACTTGGTTTTGAAGTATATTAAAATTTTTTTATGAAAATGAAAGTGTTAGTCACTCAGTGGTGTCCGACTCTTTGTGATACCATAGACTGTAGTCCACCAGGCTCCTCTGTCCATGGAATTCTCCAGGCAAGAAGACTAGAGTGGGTTGCCATTTCCTTCTCCAGGGGGATCTTCCCTACTCAGGGATGAACCAAGTCTCCTGCATTGCAGGCAGATTTCTTTATTGTCTGAGCCACCAAGGAAAACCAGATATAATCTGGTTAATTAAGGAAAATTATATTTTCTCTTGATTGATATTAAAGTTAACTTGTGTCTCCTGAGCTTTGTACCAACAAGTGAGAGGTGTGTATGGGTAAAAGCAGTAGAGAAAGAGAAGGGGAGAAGAGAAAGTTATTTATTTGACAGTGGGGAGCAGGAGCTTGTTGTGGATTCAGGAGAGCAAGGCGAGGGAAAAAACCCAGGGTTGTTTGGAAGATGTCTGTGCAGAGTGTTCCTGCATGAGCTGAATGTCCTTGGAAAATAGAGCACCTCTTGAAACCATGGCAGAGAATGGGGGCTTAGTTCACATTAACACTTCCTATCCTTAGAATGGAAAACTGCTTCTCTATGACTTCTGGTACATCAATTTTTAAATCAGAAACATGATAAGGGTTGGTTTTTGGTTTTTTTTTTTTTCCTGCTGACTTTCATTCATGAAAGCTAATATTCCTGATACTAATTTGACTTTAGAAGACCTTAAAACCCTCAATATGACATTCTCACGTGTAAACACTTAAACGATAATTACATTAAAAATTTTTTTTAATAATTTAAAAGAACTGGATCATTATTATTTTTCAGCATTTCACTTGTATTAGTTTTCTATTGCTACTATAACAGCTTACCATACCCTTAGTGGTTAAAAAAAAAAACATATATTGATTACTTTACAGTTCTGGAAGTGAAAAGTCCAAAATGAGTCTCCTCAGGGTAAAATCCAGGTGTGAGCAGGGCCGCATTCCTTTCTGAAGGCTGTGCGAAGAACTTTTTCCAGCATCTAGGGGCTGCCCTCGTTGCTCAGTTTGCAGCCCACTCCAGTATTCTTGCCTGGAGAATCCCATGGACAGAGGAACCTGTCAGGCTACAGTATGGGGTCGCAAGAGTCGGACACAACTTAGCGACTAAACCACAGCCACAGGGGCTGCCTAAGCTGCTTGCTGCCTCTTCATCATCAGAGCCGACAGTAACTAGTCAGTTTTTCTCACAGTGGCGTTTCTCTGGTTCTCATACTTCCGCATCTCTCTCCCTTGTTTAAGGACCAGTGTGATTATGTTGGGTCTGCCTGGAGGAATCCAGCATAATCTCCCTAAGTTCAGTTGATTAGCAACTTTAATTGCCCCCCTGTCTGTGTAGCATAACTTTTGTGGGTTTCAGAGATTAGGAGGTGGGTCTCTTTGGGGGAAGCCATTAACTTCCGTACCATACCACTGTCTCACACAAATACAGTTTTTCTGCCTTGATTCTTGCATAGCATGGCAGTGTGCTACTTTGCTGTACCTGCCTAAAATATAAGTTAAATCATAAAGCTTTTAAGGAGATAGAGTCATTAAACTTGAGCACTTGTTCATGTGACTTCAGAAGTCTCAACTTTATCCTTCATTTGTACCATACATACTAGCTGGTACCCATGTTTTTGGTTGTGAGGGAATTTCAACTTGCTTTGAATTTTGTACTCATTGTGTATCTTGCTAACCTGATTTTAATGTGTGTGTGTGTGTGTGTGTGTGTGTGTGTGTGTGTGTGAGTGTGAGAGTTAGAGAGAGAGATGTTATTTAATTTTGGGCTTGACGTTTTTTTAAGGAGTCCCAGATACAAAATGAGAAGATCGAGCAGATGGCCTGGGGTGACTTGGTGTTTCTGCAGACTCTGAAAGCACAAAAGCTTGCCTCTTCCATGAAGAGGTGGTGAGTGGAGAGATGTCGAGTTAGAAAGAAGAAACTCAAAATTGATTCGTCCTAAAGTTAAGACTGAGGCCATACTCTGGTATTTTCTTTGGTGAGCCACATATGAATTGAAGATGAAACCAAGGAAATGGAGAAAAAGCTGTTGATGTAATCATTGTTCAGCTTTTTATTTGGTGACCCTTGAGATATCTGAGTGGAGACAGAGGGTCTAGGTATTGTACACCCTATAGTTGTCCAGCTGAGCTGCAACAAAAAAGTGTGAGAGTAAATCCCGTGAGTTGGCAAGGCAGGATTGTTGTTATATGTGATATTTATATAAAATAATCTCGTGAGAAGAATCTCCATAGAAGTACAATTATGGTTCAGGTTTTTTTAGTTGTTACTCTGGCCTGTCTGACAGTGTGGAAAAGGGAATAAAACTGTGTAAAAAAATTTGTCCTCAGCAGTTGACTTGATTTTTGCAAAAGCAAAACGTAGTTTCTGTGGCACCTAAGAAAAGATATCCCTTGTATTTTTTCTTCTGTTAATACCCTAAATGTGATGAGTGGACAGAGTAATACTGACCTCTCCCTAGCTTAAATATAGGAAACCTTTTAAGGAGTTGGTATATAATTGTATCCACGACTTCTTGAGAGAGAAACTTTATGTAGCCTTTCTTGTATAATTTCAGTTCAATTCAGTTCAGTTGCTCAGTTGTGTCTGACTCTCTGCGACCCCATGAATCACAGCACGCCAGGCCTCCCTGTCCATCACCAACTCCCAGAGTTCACTCAAACTCAAGTCAGTCAAGTCGGTGATGCCATCCAGCCATCTCATCCTCTGTTGTCCCCTTTTCCTCCTGCCCCCAATCCCTCCCAGCATCAGAATCTTTTCCAATGAGTCAACTCTTCACATGAGGTGGCCAAAGTATTGGAGTTTCAGCTTTAGCATGAGTCCTTCCGATGAATACCCAGGGCTGATCTCCTTCAGAATGGACTGGTTGGATCTCCTTGCAGTCCAAGGGACTCTCAAGAGTCTTCTCCAACACCACAGTTCAAAAGCATCAATTCTTCAGCACTCAGCTTTCTTCACAGTCCAACATCCATACAGGACCACTGCAAAAACCATAGCCTTGACTAAATGGGCTTTGTTGGCAAAGTAATGTCTCTGCTTTTGAATATGCTGTCTAGGTTGGTCATANTGTGTGTGTGTGTGTGTGTGTGTGTGTGTGTGTGTGTGAGTGTGAGAGTTAGAGAGAGAGATGTTATTTAATTTTGGGCTTGACGTTTTTTTAAGGAGTCCCAGATACAAAATGAGAAGATCGAGCAGATGGCCTGGGGTGACTTGGTGTTTCTGCAGACTCTGAAAGCACAAAAGCTTGCCTCTTCCATGAAGAGGTGGTGAGTGGAGAGATGTCGAGTTAGAAAGAAGAAACTCAAAATTGATTCGTCCTAAAGTTAAGACTGAGGCCATACTCTGGTATTTTCTTTGGTGAGCCACATATGAATTGAAGATGAAACCAAGGAAATGGAGAAAAAGCTGTTGATGTAATCATTGTTCAGCTTTTTATTTGGTGACCCTTGAGATATCTGAGTGGAGACAGAGGGTCTAGGTATTGTACACCCTATAGTTGTCCAGCTGAGCTGCAACAAAAAAGTGTGAGAGTAAATCCCGTGAGTTGGCAAGGCAGGATTGTTGTTATATGTGATATTTATATAAAATAATCTCGTGAGAAGAATCTCCATAGAAGTACAATTATGGTTCAGGTTTTTTTAGTTGTTACTCTGGCCTGTCTGACAGTGTGGAAAAGGGAATAAAACTGTGTAAAAAAATTTGTCCTCAGCAGTTGACTTGATTTTTGCAAAAGCAAAACGTAGTTTCTGTGGCACCTAAGAAAAGATATCCCTTGTATTTTTTCTTCTGTTAATACCCTAAATGTGATGAGTGGACAGAGTAATACTGACCTCTCCCTAGCTTAAATATAGGAAACCTTTTAAGGAGTTGGTATATAATTGTATCCACGACTTCTTGAGAGAGAAACTTTATGTAGCCTTTCTTGTATAATTTCAGTTCAATTCAGTTCAGTTGCTCAGTTGTGTCTGACTCTCTGCGACCCCATGAATCACAGCACGCCAGGCCTCCCTGTCCATCACCAACTCCCAGAGTTCACTCAAACTCAAGTCAGTCAAGTCGGTGATGCCATCCAGCCATCTCATCCTCTGTTGTCCCCTTTTCCTCCTGCCCCCAATCCCTCCCAGCATCAGAATCTTTTCCAATGAGTCAACTCTTCACATGAGGTGGCCAAAGTATTGGAGTTTCAGCTTTAGCATGAGTCCTTCCGATGAATACCCAGGGCTGATCTCCTTCAGAATGGACTGGTTGGATCTCCTTGCAGTCCAAGGGACTCTCAAGAGTCTTCTCCAACACCACAGTTCAAAAGCATCAATTCTTCAGCACTCAGCTTTCTTCACAGTCCAACATCCATACAGGACCACTGCAAAAACCATAGCCTTGACTAAATGGGCTTTGTTGGCAAAGTAATGTCTCTGCTTTTGAATATGCTGTCTAGGTTGGTCATAACTTTCCATCCAAGGAATAAGCATCTTTTAATTTCATGTATAATTTAGAGCACCCTAAATTGGTTTGTAAACATTTGTTGTTTCTACAAACTGTTTAATGCAAGTCATGGCACAAGTTTTTCCTTCTCCAAGTTTTTCATGTCTTGGCTGCCTCTCAAAGCTGGAGGTGAGCAAATTTGGATGCAGTACCCCTTATGATGGCCTGTCATCTTCATACACATTATGCTGTGTGTGTTCTAAGCCCTTTAAAATAGCTGAATGCTCCAAATAAGTGAATGAGCTGCTGTTGTTAGGACTTGCATCCCCCTGCCCCCCTCCAATATTGAAGTACTGATTGAATCTTGTTGGTGCAAAACATCCAGACCTTTTTAATGTACTGCTCTAGACAGATTGCTTGTAAGAAATGTAGGCAGGTAAAAGGATTAGTTTTAATTATGTTCAGAGCTAGTGTGATCATGAAGCAGAGGCAGCCCCTCCCGTTCAGGGTTTTTTCTGTGACACTGGCCTGAAGACATTTACCTGAAAGGCTTCTTAAAAGAGCAGTCATTTAAATTTCTTTCCTTGGCATTCATGAGCTGTTTCTCATTACCTGGAGAACACCCAGGCATGTTCCTTCTGCCTTTCTACCGTGAATCGCCAGATTAGTGTTTCCTCTCTTTTTCCTTCTGCCTTACACTTCCAATTGCTGATTTTTTTCATCAGCACATTTTCAGAGTGTCTTCCTAAGTGGGACAAAGATGGGATCCAGTTAAATTGCTCCATGTACATTAGCTGATGGATAGAGAGATAAGGAGGAATTCGCCACCTAAACAAGGAATCAGCTGAGAACTGGTGGTTTCTTCTGTTTGGGTCCCTCTGGGACACAGTCCAAATTCCCTTACTGGGGAATGGGATGGAGTGAGACCCAGGTCTGATCTTTTCCAGTTTTGTGCTTGTTTTCTTTCCATTTTCTATAATTAACAACAACAACAAAAACTATTAACAGAAACTAACACAACATTGTAAAGCACCTATACTCCAGTAAAAAAACTTTTTAACTACTAATAAAAATAAATTCAAAAAGTCTTTTAGAGAGCTTACACACTGCAAAGCTAGGCCAGTAGTATCAGTATGGTAATCAGCTATTTTATTTTTATTTCTTTGATCTATATTTAAGGTGGAAATTCCTGTGATTTCAAAAGAATGTTTACATTCTTTGAAGTTCAAGCTGTGTAATTTTAACAGTTGAAGGTTGTTTACCTGATAAAGTAATATAGACCTGAAAAATATGGTCTTAAATTATCTTAACCTTTGACCTGAGTACTTCTTGACTTTTTAATGTTGAAGATTTCTTTGGAAAAGAAGTTATGAAAATGTCCATCTGTTCTTAAAGATTCAAATTTAAATTTTAAAAAGATAAAATTATTTTAAATTGAATGGGGTGAGTTCAAGTCTAAAAGAAGAGTTCTTTTAAATATGTACTCAGATATACTTGTCCTCCTAAATTTTAGTCTCAGACCAGCCAAGGTACTCTATATATTGTAACTTCAACAAGTGGGTTGTGTGTCACATGCTAACTTCTCTTGGGCCATTCTGGTGAGCTGCTTCTGCTGCTGCTGCTAAGTCGCTTTAGTCGTGTCCGATTCTGTGCGACCCCATAGACGGCAGCCCGCCAGGCTCCCCCGGTGAGCTACATACTCCAAGTCAGCTCTGTTTTTAAAATGAACTCTGCTTAAAAAGGGCTTCCCTTGTGGCTCAGCTGGTAAAGAATCCTCCTGCAATGTGGGAGACCTGGGTTCTATCCCTGAGCTGGGAAGATCCCCTGGAGAAGGGAAAGGCTACCCACTCCAGTATTCTGACCTGGAGAATTCCATGGACTTGTATAGTCATGGGGTCTCAAAAAGTCAGACACAGCTGAGTGACTTGCACTTCACTGCTTTAAAAAAAAAAAAGCTCTTGGATCATATAAAAGTGCAGAGTATCCTATGACCCAAGAATCTTGAACAATAGAGGAAAATGTTACCTCTAGCTAGCTGGGATTGGAGAGGGCAATGGCACCCCACTCTAGTACTCTTGCCTGGAAAATCCCATGGATGGAGGAGCCTGGTAGGCTGCAGTCCATGGGGTCGCTAAGAGTCGGACACTACTGAGTGACTTCACTTTGACTTTTCACTTTCATGCATTGGAGAAAGAAATGGCAACCCACTCCAGTGTTCTTGCCTGGAGAATCTCAAGGATGGCAGAGCCTGGAGGGCTGCCATCTGTTGGGTCGCATAGAGTCGGACACGACTGAAGCAACTTAGCAGCAGCAGCAGCAGCAGCTTGCTGGGATACTGAAAGGGAGCTCCATCAGAATGAAAACTGGGATGCTATGGATCGAGTTACCTTCGAAAGTCTCTGCTTCTCTGGGTGGGTTGTTAGGCGCTGCCTCAAAGGTATATAACATTTTGTTCTTGCTGTTGAAAGATGTTCATATAATTTGGGCTCTGCTAGTACACTTGAATGTGTTTTAAGTAAAAATTAAAGACTAAAACAGCAGAAAACCAGTAACATGACCAATATTAAGGAAAAAATATTACAAGTCACACAAAGTTAAAACCAGTGAATCTGTTTCCCTCAAATATTAGCCCACCACCTGGAGCAGGTGTTTTTTTTCTGTTCAAGAATCAGTCTATATTTATTCGTGTGTTCTTTGGAGCTTAAAGTTTTCACCCTTCATTGTAAAATTCACGTGAGTGAAAATACAATAGGATTGATTTTGATTTCCTTTTCTTTGTCCATCTCTCATTCCAAGGAGATGGAGATAGATAACTGATAACTGTAACATAAATAAATGTCCACATTTCTGTTAAGAGTTCTGTTTCAGTTGGAGATGCTTAATTTCTTCATAAGTCTTAATATATCTCACTGTACTGCTACATATTTTCATATTTTAATAAAGAATAATGAAATAGCATGATTATATAAATTCTAAAATCTTAAATAAGAACCAGAAGTTTAAGTTTTCTACTTATGGCAAGAACAGAAATCTTATTTATTTAATAAAGCTTGAAATAGCATGATATAATATTAATAGCTACAGTAATAATTGTCCTAGTTCAGGTCCCTATAATGAAGCACTATAGACTGGGTGGCTTAAATAAAAGATGATTATTTTTCATAGTTCTGGAGGCTGGAAAGTTCAAGATGAAGGTGCTAGCAGATTCCGTGTCTGGTGAGGGCCTGGTTCCTAGTTCATAGACAAAAGATGGACATGACGAGTTCTCTGGCATCCCTTTTTTAAGGGCACTAATCCCATTCTTGAGGGTTTTACCCTTGACCTAATCACTCCCCAAGCCCCTGCCTCTTAATACTATTACATGAGCATTTATCATTTCAACATATGAATTTGGAGAGGCAGGGGCATAAACATTCATCTCATAATAGTAGTAATGAGCACTTGCTTATTGCTTTATTAGGTAGTGTTCTAAGTATTTTATATTATAATCAATTTATTCTTGAGACCAGCTGCATTACTGTCACATTGAGATAGGAAAACTGAGTCCCAGAGAGGTTATAGCATTTGACAAAGGTGGCTCAACTAGTAGGTGATGGAGCTGGGAATCAAACCCATAAGCCTGGCTCTCTAGGCTTTGAGGTCTCAACTTCTAAATAGTGGGGAAAATTGTAGTTTATGTTCTCCTTGTCTGCTACCAAGCAAACCTGTGATCTTTTTTATTAATATACTTCAGTGTATTGGGGTGTCAGTTTTTTAATCGATAGAGTGACATTTTTGGATTCTATAAGATACTCTTTAAGGTCTTTTGTAGCTCTAAAAGTCTAAATTTGGCATAGTTTAAAATGCACCATATATCAGCCACCAGTTAGAGATTAAATTTTGGGATGGTCATATAGTGAAATTCTATGCTAACATTAAAAGAATCAGAACTATATTATGACACAGAAGATTGATAAATTAAAAAAACTGTGAGCTAGTTATGTACCTATGTATACAGTGATCCCATTTTTTTATAAAGAAGAAAGATGCATATAAACTAATATGTGCATTAAAAAGTTGAAGCATTCAATACCAATAATCTCTAGGAAGTTAGAATATAGAAGGACTTACACTTTCTCTCATATACGTTTGGTTGTATTATTTGCAAAGATTAAACAGAAAAAATTGAGAAGAAAATAAAATATGTATCTCTACATGTCTGTAACTGGACTAGAGATAACAGAAGTTCTTCTAAAATACCAGGAGCTGGGCCAAATTTTCGATTAATGAGGATAGGAAATTATTTCCTTCTTTAGCCTGTGAGTAGTTGTTATTTTTGTATATATTAACATCATCATCATCATATTTGATATCCTTTTAAAATTTTTATGTTAGCTCTGCATGATTCCTTAGAAATAAAAACAAGACAAAAGTTGAATTCATTTTATTGCACATTTTCATTGATAGTTGTCTGAATACAGGATTTTAGTTACTCTTTCTGTTGAAAACAATCTCTCATGTCTTGCTGCCCAGGTAGAACTGCACAGGTTACTTGGCTTTGAAAGGAGTTCTCCAGCTTGAAGATAAGGGAGTTGTTATAAAGAATGTACAGCTGACTCAAGACTCCTGGTTCCAGAAGCTTCCAAGCAGTGTTATCTTTCTTTTTTCTTATGTAAATAGAATAATTCAGACAATGTGTAACTTTCTCCCAGAGATAAATCAGCATATGTATATTGTTTAAATTTTTATTTTTTTAAAATGAACATCTCTGCATCTGTTATTTTTCCAGGACCCTTTTCAATGTCTAAGACAAAGAATATCTTTGAAAAGATCTTTTCAAATTTTGAAACATATAAGAGGATTGTTGATTAGAATATATATAGCTGAATAGAGAATCTACCTGAAAAAATGAGACTAAAATTATGTTTTCCATTAATCTAGGAATTTTGGACTATTTTAAGGCATCTACTCAATTTGCTTGAGACCAGTCATGATTAATTTTATCCATTGATAAAATTAATTTATTACACATTTAGAGGCATTTATAGGCATGATGATAAACAGAGTTGAATAAAGAATGATTTAGAGTTAATAGGTAATGGGGGAGGCAGTCATTCAGTATCCATTTGACTCAAGTGCAATGTAGTAAGTAGAACATTAGCAACATGAACTGAATTCTATAAGAGTACAGAGTATAATATGAGCCTGGGGGAGGAGGAGTTAGGGAAATTCTAGACCTTGAGAATTGAGAACGATATTGCCTTTTGGACAAAAAGAATATGGATTTATTTTCTGAGTAAATGAACATCCTTAGTGTGTCACGAGGGGTTTTCATATCATTCAATCCACTAGTAGAGATTGGGACACCCCACTCTCAAAGCCAGCCCCTTGGGATTCTAAATAGCATGATGAGGTGTCCCTTTGGGAAGTTGGTTCATCTAAAAGTAAAACTCTCTAGTGATATGAGCTAGATAAAAGATGATTCATTTCGTGTGCATGATGGATCAGGTATGCTGCGGTAGATTCTTCCCAGGTTTTGACCTTCCAGATGATATTTAATCTATAAATATCAGTGATTAAAATTACAAAGCTGTTTAAAGTCATTCTCCTTTCTATTATCTACCTTTCTCTTCTCGCTTTGCCATAAAGATATATAGGGATCTTTCTTTTTTCTTCCTTTTTTCTCCCAGGTCAAAGATTTTTATTAGGGTGTGATTAGAGAGAGATTTTTCATTTTAGGTGGTTGAAAAGTACATCCAGCTGAAAACCATCAACCATTTAGGCTACATGCTTCATTTGAGTTGTGTTTCTGGATGCAAGTCAAGTATGACAACTGTGAGTTTCATAACTTTCTCTAACTTGATTCAAAAATGTTTTGTGGCCAAAATACTTCTTGAGGTCTTTTCTGTCTCCTCCTGACAAGGCCCTATGGAGGCTATCAAGGTCAAGATTATATTGCTGTGTCTCAGAAAATTGCAGGAGAGGAGGAGCCGTGAGGCTTGGGTTTGCATCATCACTTACACTTGATGATATTCTCCCAGTCATGAGTTACCACTTCTTGTCCAAGATGAATGTCTCATTGGGTCCTTGCCCCTGACAAGAAGAAACTAATAATTTATGTCATGTATTTTGTCTGCTTGTTAGCAATGCTCAGGTTCTTTCATTGCAGTTATAGCTTTTAGACCGTGTAGAGTAAGTTCTGATGTTGTTTAAGAAGGTTGAGTGGACAAGAAGAGACTATGGGGAGCCATAGTCAGTGACAGGGATTCTAGTGAGTGGCAGTCGGGACTCTACAGTGATCGTGGCCATAATTTCTCAGCAAACACTCAAACCCGGACAGTGGTGCTTTCTGTTTTGGGATCTTTTTATTTGTATCATTATCATTCTTAAAGCTCAGACCCAGAGTATTCAGTTTCTCCTTTTTTTTTTTTTTTAATTTAATCATTGTTAAGATTAAAATTGATTTTATAACCATATATCTGAGTAATGTATAATAGAGCCATATGAACTCCCTGAGTGACTCAACAATTCCTAATTGAGTACCTATGATTTGCTTGGTACAGTCATGTTGCAGTAGTCACAGTTTTGTCAAGAAATAATGGCTTTATTGCAAAATAGTCGATATGGTAGCGTAGTGGTAAAGAATCTGCCTGTTAAGCCCGAAACAACAGGTTCGATCCCTAGGTCAGAGAGATCCCCTGAAATGGGAAATGGCAACCCACTCCAGTATTTTTGCCTAAAAAATTCCATGGACAGAAGAGTCCTTCAGGTTACAATCCATAAGGTTGCAAAGAGTTGGACATCAATATTTAAGAGGTAGAATCAACACAAATAGGACATATGAATTATGAGCAGTATGAGAGAGGAAAAAAATACAGGATGTTAAGGGATTTTTAGCTTTGAATGCTGGGTTTAATGATGATGACATTTACTAAAGTAGGAAATATAGGAAGAAGGGACAAATGGGTTGGAGGATTGGTAGTAAATTATAAATTGGTAAATTTGGGGTTTTGTTCATTAAGGGATATCTAGGTACAGCGGTCTAACAGGAAGTTTAGATACACTGGTTTGGTTCTCTAGAAAGATGTTGAAGCTGGGCGTGGGACTGAGGAATCATCTGTGTAGTCAAAGCAATGAGAATGGAAGTTTGGATCAGGTGAAACAAGTCAGGTGAGGAGGTTGTTGACTCAAAGTATATACACTGGATTTCCATCTCCATCCCTTCATTATGATTGTGCTTGTCAAGATGACCAGTATCCGCTACATTCCCAGTTACAGTGGTCATCTGTGTGTTCTGCTCTCATGTAACTACTTAGAAGCATTCATCTTATTGACAGTCTCCTCCCAACTCAAGAAGCACTTAACTTTTCTTGAGTTCCATTAGGCTCCTAATTTTTTCCCTGTCATACTATTGGTTTCTCCTTTTGTGCCCACCTTATAAAGGTTGGACAGCTCTGGGACTTTGCCTCAGCCTCCCCTTCTCTGTCACAGTTGTTAACTCAGTGTTCTAATTCTAGAGGAAGACTAAGCTTGGTGAGAGTCCAAGTTATAAGACGTGTCAAAACAAATACGATGTGATTTAAAAGAATATGAGTTCCTTCCACTCAAGAAAAATATCAATAGAATATAAAATTCCATCAACCTCAGTCCAAACAGAGGTTAGAGTGTAATCCAGTATGGTTATGAAGGGTCTATGAAAACCACTCAACAAATTATTCAATAGTTTAAAAAATATTTATTAAGTATATACTTGGTGCCAGGTTCTAGTTGCTAGAGATGCATCAGTCTTAACCTGAAAAAAATCCCTGCCCTCATGAGACTGATAGTCTTATGCGGGGACAGGGCAGTAAGCCAATGTGTAAGTTATTGAATAGCTAAGAAGACAGTTAGTGTGGTAAAAAAAAAAAAAAAAAAAAAGACAAAAAGACATAAAAAGACATAAAGCATGCAAGGGAGCAGGGAATTCTGTGAGGCAGAGAGGATGACTGTTAAAAGAGAGTGATCAGGGTAAGTCTCACTGAAGAGGTGATGTGTGAGTAAAGACACAAAGGAGGAAGTCTGTGTATCTAGGGCAAGAGATTTCTAGGCAGAGGAAATGGCAAGGCTGTGAAGTTGGACTCTGCCTAGAGTAGTCCAGGAATGGCAAGGAAGCCAGTTTGCCTGGAGCAACTGACTGCAGGAGGAAGTCATAATGGATACTGCCATAGGAACATTTGGGGGTAAGGGTGGAAGGAAGGAGGTGGTGGCAGATTTCTATAGGACTTTGTAGTCTGTTATAAGGGTTTCGATTTTTATCCTGAGTGAGATGAACTGGCTTTTGGAGGATTTTGCATGGAAAATAGATGTGATCTGACATAGTTTAACAGGTTCATTCTGACTACTGTGCAATAAATGACTATAGTGAGGTTAGAGAGGAAGCAGGGAGCCAGTTGTGAGATTGTTGCAGTAACCCAGGCGGAAGATGGTGGTGACTTAGAGTGGAGGGGTAGAGGTGGTAAGATGTATTGGATTCTGGATATACTTAGGAGCTGTTGCTGACAGAGTTTTTTGATAGATTGAACATGTGGTTTAATAGGAGAGAGAGATGCCAAGGATCATTCCAGGGCTTTTGGTGTGAGCAACTGGGGAAAAAAAAAAAATGGAGTTGCTGTGAACTAAGCAGAAGAAAAAAAACTGAGTTATAAGTTCTGTTTTGGATATGTTAGTTTCAGGATGCCTACTCCGTATCCTGGAGGAGAATTGTGGAGAAGGCATTGGTATTTGTGGATTTAGAGGTCCATGGTATAGATACAAACGTGGGAATTAAAAGCCCCTGGAGAGATGTGAAAGCATGGATCTGGATGAGGTCAACAAGAAAGTGAGTCTAGATAGAAGGGGCTTTAGGTCATCCCAAGCATTCTGTTGGTAAGTGGTTGATGAGATTAAGAAACTGACAAAGAACTTCTTTCCCAGTGAAACGAGAAAATCCAGAAGTGAGTGGTGTCCAGAAGTTCAGTGAGAAAGCATTTTAAGAAGAGGCAGTGAAAATCCTGTTAACAGAAAGGACCGGTAATCAAAGCCTGAGATTTGATCATTGGATTTAGTGATGATTACCTAAACAAGAAGAGAGCCTATTAGGAATGGGTCCAAGATAGAAGGGAAATAGAGATAATGCTTTCAAGGGGTTTTGCTCTAAAAGAAAACACAGAAAGGGAGGAAGAAATGGGGCAAGGTTAGCCAGGCCTGTTAATTAATATACTTTTTATAGCTAGATAATTTGAGTATTAAGTTGTTAGACGTTGTGTTAGAATTGAAGAGTGAACATATTTAAAGTATAATTAATTGCTAGTGAGCACTTTGTTTTCTAAGTCTTTTTCTTTTTGAAGTCTCGTTGTCAATGGAAGTAAAATAGATTTGGGGGCTTTTAACGTTGAAGTCTAATTGACGTACAACATTATTAGTTTCAGTTGTACAATGTGATAATTTTGACATTTGTATGCACTGAATATTGAGGCTTTTAATGAAAGTGTTGTATAAAGTTCTCAAGCTGAGATTCAGTTGAATATTTGAGGGTGCAGGTGAAATTGCTGCCGAAACAACATCGTGTGGCAAGTCAAAGATTATCACACTGTTGAGTGCTGTCTTTAGATTATCCCCTTCTAATTCTCCTTGCCTTTCCATCAGTCTTGGAAAGTTTGAAGTATCTACCTTAACTTAAATTTGATACGATTTAGAGAATATCTCTTGCCACTATTTGATCAAATTTCATTTGATATCTATTCAATATCTTTTTATTGTCTTTTCATTTCTTTCAATGAAAGACTAGATGTGGCTTAAAATACAAAAAAGTAATAAAATGTATGGAATTTAACGTTGTGTAATGTGTCATTTAAAAAATCTTATGTTTTAAAACTCCATATCTTTTATCTTTCATGGTGAGCAGAGACAGGTTTGTAAATTGTAAGGAACTGTAAAATATGAAAACATTTATAGAATCAATTAATAGAATCGCTCAGCGAGAACTGCAATTTTTATTGTATAGTAGCTTTGAAAGTCTTGTGTGTTAAGAAAATCTCAAGGCAGTTTTTTTATTCTTAGTCCCACTACCCCCAGATTACATGACAATGGCGTCTTATTTTAATAGATGCAGAGTTTATTATGGCTGAAATTCTTTGTTTCAGGTTTTATGTAGCAGAGAATACTTGCATTTTTTCTGGTGATATCTTATTCCCCTTGTGTGGTCCCCAGATGAGCCCTGATCATCTCAGACACATTTTATGTACTCTTTTGGTGATTAATATTTTACCTCTGCCAACACTGTCTCTAATTCGTCCATGAACAGTTCCCTTGAGGACCTTTATATCCTCTGTTGTAGTGTTTATAAAATCGATTCTAACAGTTCAAATAGTCATGAGTGTATGCCCTTTCCTCCTTTGGAGAAATGTGGAGGGGATAGTCTGTTCAGGTGGAGTCATAATTCCTTGGATGAGTGTCATAAAGTTTCCACAGATTCACCAAATGAACGAGGCATAATGACCTATTTTTAAGCACATGCTGCTGCTGCTGCTAAGTCGCTTCAGTCGTGTCCGACTCTGTGCGACCCCGTAGACGGCAGCCCACCAGGCTCCCCCGTCCCTGGGATCCTCCAGGCAAGAACACTGGAGTGGGTTGCCATTTCCTTCTCCAATGCATGAAGGTGAAAAGAAAAAGTGAAGACGCTCAGTCATGTCTGACTCTTAGCGAGCCCATGGACTGTAGCCCACCAGGCTCCTCTGTCCATGGGATTCTCCAGGCAAAAATACCTTTGTCTGAATCCTTTTCTTTCCAACTTCATTCCTACTGTGTTTTTGGTTTTGATTTTTGCTTAATTTTTTAACATGCTGGTTTACTATAACCTTTCAGATTTTATTTTTTTGAGGAAAGCTGAATTTGTCAGCTAAAGACTATGATTTAAAAAAAATTTTTTTTATTAACCTTGAATATGATCGCTCTGTGTTTCTGTTTTGAGTTTTGGTTTTTTATATGTTCCTGATTAGTAGTTTTTTGTAACAGTTGCTTCACAGTTATGGTGTGATTTGTAAATTAGAAAAGAGAGATTTGAAGAACTACTTAAATAAAAGTAGAAAACCAGAGTGGTCTGATTTTTTTTTTTTTTTAAATTGAGTCATATATCCTTGCTGCGTAGTCACGTCAGTCGTGTCTGACTCTGTGCGACCCCATAGACGGCAGCCCACCAGGCTCCCATTCCTGGGATTCTCCAGGCAAGAGTATGGAGTAAGTTGCCATTTCCTTCTGCAAATATCCTTAGGGAGTCTATATCTTAGACAAGCAATAGCACAGGCTACCTGATTGAGGTTTTGTTCTTAATAAACAAAAGCTAGGTGCTACACACACTGTCCCATTTTCCTCCTACAAGATATTAAAGCTGAAAAGAAAGCAAGAACATGCAAATTTGGACATAAGAGCCATCAGGCATCACTTCCTACACAGATGTAGCCAGCCCCCATCTTTTTACATATAATTTATAGGTAGAAGTATGGACAGTTTTAAGTTGGCTTAAAACTTAACATTCAGAAAACTAAGATCATGGCATCCGGTCTCATCACTTCATGGCAAATAGATGGGGAAGCAATGGAAACAGTGACAGACTTTATTTTGGGGGGCTCCAAAATCACTGCAGATGTTGACTGCAGCCATGAAATTAAAAGATACTTGCTCCTTGGAAGAAAAGCTATGACCAACGTACACAACAATTAAAAAGCAAAGACATTACTTTGCCAACAAAGGTCTGTCTAGTCAAAGCTATGGTTTTTCCAGTAGTCATGTACGGATGTCAGAGTTGGACTATAAAGAATGTTGAGCACTGAAAACTGATGCTTTTGAACTGTGGTGTTGGAGAAGACTCTTGAGAGTCCCTTGGACTGCAAGGAGACCCAACCAGTCCATGCTAAAGGAAATCAGTCCTGAATATTCATTGGAAGGACTGATGCTGAGGCTGAAACTCCAATACTTTGGCCACCTGATAGGAATAACTGACTCCTTAGAAAAGACCCTGATGCTGGGAAAGATTGAAGGTGGGAGGAGAAGGGGGTGACAGAGGATGAGATGGTTGGATGGCATCACCAACTGGATGGACATGAGTTTGAGCAAGCTCTGGGGGCTGGTGATGCACACGGAAGCGTGGCATGCTACATCCATGGGTCACAAAGAGTTGGACTTATGTGAGCAACGAACTGTTGGACGAAAGAAGAGAATGCATGTTGGAAAGCTGTGTATTAAATAAGAGCACACAAATGGGACACTGAGAGGATATGACATTTTGCTTGGGAAAATCCAATCTTAGATATCTCTACTAGCTTTCATCTTGCCCTCTGCCCAAGACTGGCATATTCCATCAGAATAAGTCCATGGAATTGGAAGATCAACAAACATTGTTCTGTCTAATTTAGGTCTCCAAATTGTTATAATGGAGAAAGTCTATTGTCTGTTGGGTCAAAGAACAAAATGTGTAGTTGATGTTGTTTTTAGCTGCCCTGAAAATGAATATTTAGGGACAGATCCCACCAGAGCTTGGAATCAGGGCTTACTTCTTTCAATGCTGAAGGGTAGGGAAGAAGCCCTGGCAGCCAGGACTCCAGACTGTAACCAAGGCTTGGCCGGTTGGACGCTCCAGCTTGATGGTACCCAGTTGGGGTAGTTAGAGGTCATTCTTATGCTGCACTGGAGTTCAGTACAGGATGCCAAGCAGTTAGTACAAGTGTACTAATTAATGCTTGTTGCAGTGTTACTGTAGACTGTATTGGTTCTAGCAATTTTTTAGTCTTCTGGTTCTGTGAATTATCAATAACCTTCCAATAAATCACCTTCCTGGTATTTGCAACCAGAACCTTGGCTGGTACAAAAGAAAAAGGAGGACATCCTTTTTAAAACACTTAACGATGATCAAGTATCATGTTTTCCTGGTAGCTTGCGATCTCCTTTGAATAGAGAGTGAGTACTTTATTTGAAGAAAAAAAAAATTCTTGATGTTGTTGAGACTTCATTCAAGTAAGACCGCAGTTAAATGTGTCAGGTTCGTGGGATCCCTCTATTGTCTTCACCAGCCTGCGGTGTGGCACCTGTACCATCTATGTAATATACACAGGATCGTAAGTTAAGGTATCTGTGGCTGTATTGATTCCAGGGAATAAGAGCAAACAGTAAAAATGTTTATGATATGAATTAAGTCCACATTGCTACTTCTCATCTTTTGAGGGGACAGAAGATTATGTTTGTCAGTACTTCATTTTTGATCAGTTATTTGTGGCGGAAAGAAACCCATTGATATTTCAGATGACCCCAAGTAGAACTGCTTGACTCTGTGTATTCAGCCTTTGCTTGTGAAGTTTGGCAGTCTTCTAAAGTGTCTCTTTAATAAAACACACCTTTAAATAACTCTCTCAGATTCATTCCAGCTTCTAAAGTGAGAAGGTGGCTTGACTACCACTGCTCCCAGCTCAGCTGTGGGTCTGAAATATCCAGCTGTGCCCTCTCTGCCTCTCTCATCACCAGTAACAGACCTCGCAATCGGAGTCTGTCTGACACGTGTGTTGATGTGTGAGGCGAGATAACATCTAGTTCACTGTATTGACTCTTCTGAGTTAGACCATAGTAAACATTTCCCTTTGTCAGCAGTTAAAGCAACGTGATTGGAGGATGCTCAAGAATTAGAGACACCACCACCACCCACCTCCCCTTGCCAATAGTGTGCTTTTGTCTAGGTCTGCATAGACATAGCAGGAGATTTCATACTCAAAGAGAATTGATTTAACCGTTAAGATAGACCAGTCATGTTTAAAAGCTTTCTCCTCTCAGGAAGAAAAAAATCTAGTGATGGCCCCACTCTGCATCATACTAAGTAAGATCTCTTTTAATAGTTGTTATAGCAAATCAAAGGGACTGTTTTTGTGATTAGCCACCATTCCTACTTACCATATCAAATCAGATCTTTGACCAAATGGACAAATAAAGTAAATCCAGACCCTGAGTTATCTTGAATTGTATACTGTGAGAAGAGTCCTGGTGGGTGATCACAAAATCAGTTTTTGAGAAAGCACTATTCTAAGTGAAAAGTCTAATAACCACAATCACAGTGATAATAATACCATTCTGAGTATTTAATATATAGAATCTCATTTACTCCTGCCAACAATCCTTTGAGATGATCCTTGCTTTCTCGATTAGGAAACAGGTATTGGGGAAGTAACATTTAGATTGTAATAGGTTTGGATGTCAGGCTTGTCTGACCAGCCACTTAATCAAGCCATGTGGTGAATTACTGGGGAGCGTATTCTACCACGTGATAAATGCTGTACCAGACACTTAGGGTCCAAAACTGAATCAGAAGTGGAACCTGCATTTCAATGCTCCAAGCCCAGTGGGGGAACATTGACTAAAGATCACCTTTATTCTATACAACAGTGAATATTAGGACAGTGGAACAGAAAAGGTGCTAAGGAAGTTTAAAGAAGGTCATCTCAATCAGATTAAGGGTTGTAGAAGTCTTCCTGGAAAAAATGATCATGTAGCTGAATTTTAAAGGATAGCTATGTGCCAGCCAGAGGGAGAGAGTGGAAAATGATGTATAGGCAGAGGGTCACCTCCTTTGACCTGGAGCATGAAGGAGGCTGGGTCAGGAACTGCAAATAAGTCTGTGTGGTTGGCACGAGGAGTATGTTAAACCCTGGTTTGGATACTTTATAAACATTATGAACATTATGTCATGTCATCCCTCTAACAACCATTGAAGGCCAGAAATAAAGCAAAGTCCAGATCATAGAGAGCCTATCTGCTTAGATAAGGAGTTTGGTTATTTTCCTGACAGCTATTGATAGTGCTGGAGAAGACTCTTGTGAGTCCTTCGGACTGCATGGAGAACAAACCAGTCAATCCTAAAGGAAATCAACCCTGAATATTCATTAGAAGGACTGATACTGAAGCTCCAGTACTTTGGCCACCTGATGTGAAAAGCTGACTCACTGGAAAAGTCCCTGATGGTGGGAAAGATTGAGGGCCGGAGGAGAGGGAGGTGACAGAGGATGAGATGGTTTGATGACTTTACCGACTCACTGAACGTGAGCTTGAGCAAGCTCTGGGAGATAGTGAAGGACGGGGAAACCTGGTGTGCTGCAGTCCATGGGGTTGCAGAGTTGGATACGAGTGAGCGACTGAACAACAACAGCGTGGTAGCCACGGAAAGATTTTACATCATGGGTATGATTGATGTACTTTAGGAAGATCATTATTAGCGTTTTGTAGACAGAGCTGGGGAGAGGCAGTGGCAACCCACTCCAGTACTCTCGCCTGGAAAATCCCATGGGCAGAGGAGCCTGGTAGGCTACAGTCCATGGGGTTGTGGAGAGTCAGACACAACTGAGTGACTTCATTTTCACTTTTCACTCTCATGCATTGGGGAAGGAAATGGCAACCCACTCCAGTATTCTGGAGAATCCCAGGGACTGAGGAGCCTGGTGGGCTGCCATCTATGGGGTCACACAGAGTCGGACACGACTGATGCGACTGAGCAGCAGCAGCAGCAGACAGAGTTGGTTAAGACCCGAAGTAAGGACACCAATTATGGAAGAGACAGTGTGTTTTCCAGGAGATAATGGTAACACCGTGATAGTGGCTTTAGTGCTGGAAAGAAACAGGGAGATGGTAGAGACCAAATTGGGCAGATTTAGAGGAATTGGTGACTGAGAGTTCTGTGGGGCTGAGCTCCATCTTCTGGGAGCCTAAAGGTTGTTAAGTGAAGGAATGCTATATGGTTCCAAAATATGAAATAGGATTTCCACTGTTCAGGTCTACAAGTAAAACAACTTTAGTTTGATTTGTTTTCCTGTTGACTATTCCAAGGCTTCCCATCTCCAGTTCCAAAAGCATGAAGAGCAGAGAGAATCTGCTTTGTTGGGGTTTTTCCTGGGAGATTTTTAGATGACCTGTAAACCCACTTGAAGATCTACCTAGGGATTCTAGCTCTTTTAAAATATTTGCATCCCCTGATTTTTCCTGAGTATACAGAGTATAGAAAAATGCCATTGCTAAGGAATAGTAAACATGTTTTTGGTAGTGAGTGTATTTTTATGCCCTACTTTTCATTTAGAAAAACTGTTTAGAAAGTGACCAAAAAAAGAGGTTCAAAACAAAATGTGTTACTGTCTCTTTCATGCTCAACTAAATTTGTATCTCTTTGCTTTTTAGGGGAAAACATAATAAATTGTCTGAAAATGACCCAGGTGAAGCCCTGATTTGTATACATCTATGAATATGCATTTAGCTTGTATCATTACATACAGTCATACCTGGGGAATTTACTGCTAGTTTTATTGGATAATTCTGTCATTAGAAAAATTAGATACTCTGTCCAGCCACTGTAAAAGAAAAACTACATCTTAAAAACAAGAAAGGTGTTTATTTTCTACTTAGCTTCCTCTTTGAGCTTCTTCATTTTTATTTATAGAAAAATATCCTTCTAGTCTATTTCTTACATGAGAAGACCTAAAATTGTGGATTGTTAGAATATAGGAGAGTTTTGAATTGAGAGTTCCTTTAGTCTAATTTTCAGATACACACCTTAACTTTTAAAACTCGACTTGTGGCTTATCTGGAAATTCATGTACTAGGACTTGTGAATACCACTATCAGGATGACTGATGCGCAGACTGGGAGCCACGTGGGCCCCTGGTCTGGTTCAGCGCCGCGGCACTCTCTTCCATTCAAAGTCTCAAATGTCTGCCCCTCTGCAAAGCCGTGAGGCCAATGTCTGTAGCTGCTAAGCATGAAATCCCCTGCTTCTGTTTGTTTCTTTTGTTGCCACGAGTTAATAGGGACAGAGACAGGAGACAGCCCAGAACAAAGCAGAAATAATGGAGTATTTCACCCCAAAAAGGAATGTGGATTGAGAAATACAAAGGGGAAGGCAAAGACAGACTTAGTGTCCTGAGGCAGTGTGATGTATTGGACAGAAGCCTCAGCCCTGAGACAATTCTGGGCCAAAGCCTTCATCTGTGAGCTCAGAGCAGCCTGCATGGCCGAAAGGTTTGACCCATCTTATGTAAAAACAATTTATTGTTTTTCCCCCCACTAGGGTCTTAAAGGGCCACAGGATTTTTCACCTCAAAAAGTGGATTGCCCTTGTAACATGGAGAGGAGTCGTCTGCTGGGATCTGCCTGGTGATCAAGGGCCTCTTCACAGCACTCTGACACCCTGCTGATTATTTCTATAGCTGTGGGTGCCATTTTGAATTTATATTCTTCTCACGTCTTTTGCAAGACCTACTATGTAATCCCAGACATCAGAGCATTTTTGAAATTCATTTTTCTTCTTGCATATGGAAAGAAAAGGTTAGCTAAGAGCGTGCATGTTCATATAGGCTGTCTCTTTGACGTGTATTTCCAAACAGCCCAGTTTATTCATGTATTTTCTCCTATACTCTTCCCTGACATGTTTTATTTTGTGTAGTATTTGCTTGTTTTATTTACTTTATTAAAGTATAATTTACATGCACATATATTTTAAAGGAGAAAATTGGAAGACTCTTCCTTTAGAGGTTTTTTCCGCCTTATTTACCATGCTCAGAATCAGAAATCTCTGCCGTTAGAATGGGCTTTTCGTCAGAGACAGGCTTTGACCTTTCCATAGGACAAAAAAAGAGTTAAATGCAAGAAGCAAACAGCAGGAAAAAGACGCTAGCAGCCCTCCAGCGCCCTCTTTTCTTCCACTCCAGCCAGCCCCCCTTCCTTCTCTGCTCCCTAAAGTCAGCCTGAAGGAACCCAGTTCCTTTAACTCTCCTGGGAGAAGGCTGCAGTTTTCTGCCGGGAATGAAAGGTACTTCAGCCATGAATGGGACAGTGCGAGGAAGGAAGCCTCACTGAGACTCACATCTTCCCCTTCCTCTGCCAGGCATCCGTCCAGTTACACAGGCTGGCTTGTTAAAGCCTCCCTTCACTCCCTCAGGACGACATCCCTGACTCCAGACGTGGCCGTACCAGGCCAAGAGGACGTGAGGAAGAGCTCTGGAGCCGAATGGCCCTGGTTGGAGCCCCAACTCTTGTCTCTTACAAACTCTCTGGCACAGTTTCGTATCTGTACATTGCCCTATTCACAGAATGCCCCTAATTTCACCTCTGTATGACACACCCTCGGGTATTAGAGGCTTTTCATTTCCATCACTTAGAAAATTCCTTTGGAGCCAGATGACTGCCAGAGTTCAAATCCTGGTCCACTTAAACAACAATATTTAACTTCTTTGGGCCTCCCTTTCCCCATCTTAAAATGGGAAGTGCAAAGTACTTTTCTCATTGGCCTGTTCCTAGAAGTGAATTAACACTCACAAATCATTTATATCTTGTGCTTAGTATAATGACGATCACCTTTGGTTTTGTTTTTGTGTTATTAGGACACAATTCTTCCTCATGTCTTTTTCAGAGTTTAAGCAGTTCTTTCAAGCTCTCTAAACGTTTGGTTGTATTTTCAAGAGATGGACCCATATTTTATTATTATAGACTTGGGAAATATTTTAAAATTATAGTTTTGTATATTAACACACTTAATATTTTTTTCAGTGAACGTATTTAGCGTTAGAAAACGTTCTAGAAATTGACTTATTTTCAAAATCTTTTTTGTCATTGTGAGAGTTGATGAAGGTCAGAATGTATAGGTGTCTCTCTGGTACTGAAACAAAACCACCTAAGAAATATATCCATTTCAAGTTATGGGTGACTTTTCTCTTGCTTTTAGGTACCAATTAAGTAATTGTTTGTTAATCTGACAAATATTCATTGAGCAAAGTGCTAGGCCCCATCTGAGGGCTCCAGGGAAAGATGTGGTCATTCAGCATAGGGAACCTCTGGGATTTGTTTGGCAAGACCTGTTTTATTGATAAATAAGGAAGAGATAGTATGGTGCTTGGGCAGTGACTGTATGGCTATGGGAAGCCCCAACACTGACAGAAGAAAATTTTCCAGGAACTCTACAGAGCCTCAATCAGACTGAAATCATGTACAGAATAAAGTCATGTATTCAAGATGAAAAACAGAGCTTCACTTTGAAACAAATGCCATGTCCCCAGAGGCTAGGGATTAAGTGAAACTGGCAGTACAAGGGCCGGGGCCAGCGGGGGAGGGTCTCGAGCAGGCCTCTGTCTAGAAATGTGGATTGTAGGACAGCTCTGCCTCTCTGCTTTGGTGCTTGGCCACCCTGGGTGGCTGTAAAATTAAACTTTTTGACCGAGTAACCAGACCAGGGATTATTGGGTCAGTGTGCATAAATCTGTTATCTAATAATTCTTGTAGAAGTCAGGAAAAAAATATATGTAGCATAATATTAACCACAGTGCTGGAAATATATTAAAGGACCAAGGAGTGGAAAAAAGGAATAGTTCTCTCTGATGGAGTTGGAGACCTTCTAGAGGAGATGTCATCTGAGCAGAACTTTGAACAGAAATTTGTCAAGTAGAGAAGAGGAAGAGCCTTTCTTTCTGGGTACACGGGAGCCGGGTGGCATAGAACATGGGGTGCTCAGGCTGTTTGCGGGACTAGACAGTGATTTGGAGGATGGCTGGCATCATTAAGGTAGAGATGTAGAGGGAAGAGTGATATACGGTAAGCGCTTCTTTAGTGCTTTACAGCATCAGTTTGTTGAACAGTTGTTCAAAGAGTCCTGCTATGTACAGTTCTCTGCCAGTTTACCAATGTCTGGTACTGTCCTCAGCAGAAATGGGGATATTTTAAGATAATCTTGCTGCCTTGGTGCTAGACCACCAGGCTGAAATACAACTCCTCACTGTACCCTGGCGATTTAATCTTTTGCTTATTTTTTTCCCCCCTGATACATGTATGTGATCATCGTCCTTCAAGAAAATATTCTTGAGTATGTCAGCTTAGGCTTTTTGGCTAATCTGCCTTTCAGCTCAGGCGCATACAATTTGTCCAGAGTCTACAACACAGAGTTACTACTGGTGATTCAGTCTTGGCCCTCTCTCAAGACATTGGTTCACCGTTTCCTCACATACAGTGTTGGTAGAAGCTTGTGAACTTAAGCTGGCAAGAGACAACCTGGATCTGAACATGATAAGAGAGAGACTTGGTTCTTTTGGGAAGGAGCAAGTCATAACAGACCCTGTGTGAACAGACCTATGAACTGAGCAGTCTAAGCAAGAGGCCATGACCTTGGTTGTCTCTGGGCTGCTCCATGCGGGCTCAGCCTGTTCTCTATTCCCTGATGCAAGAGAAGGTTCAGCTTTGTGTCTTTTAGTGTCTTTGGTTGGACCGGGATGGCATGGAGCATGTGGAGGCAGCTGTGGGCCAGTGAAAGGGAAGTACCATAGAGTGGGAGCCCTTACCCAAGAGAGATGACAATCATCTAAGATACCTTAGTGAGATGATGTAAGGAAATAAACACACTTACTTACTTGTATGTTACCATCTTGTAGCATAATGCATTGAACTAATGCCTCATAACATCCACCTAAAGAAAGGAAGTGGCTGATGGTATTAAAACGTTACTGGTTAATCATGGGGAGACTGAAGCCGGCTAGGTTTATGGGCCTGCACAGAATCATACAATGCCTCAGTGTCTGGCCTGGGAATGAAGCCTGAGTTTTCTGTGTGCTGTCAGGACAGCCGACAGCTTTGTGTTTAGCATTGTACACCACTGAAAGGGGCTTACTCTTAACAATGCACGGGCTGCTTTACGAGACAGACACAATGAACTTTGGTACAGTATAGTCTAGAGGCCAAAAGGAGTAATTTTAAGTAAATTGACTACGAGATCCAAAGCTTCATTAAGTATTAAAGTGAAAACCAAGTGAAAACTGTAGTTTTTAGGGACTGACTCAAAAAACATGAACATTCTTCCCCCATTTGAAGAAGCATATTTTTAAGCGTCTTATTTTGTTGGCTTCAAATCTGACACTGTCCCTGCCAACCATTGGATTTATTTATTTCAAATAAACACCCAAAGAGTCTGTGACTTATTTCAAAGATACTGTCTTAAAATAATTGTCAGTTTAACCTTTATGATTTTTATGTTCCAAAATGTCTTATCTCTATAGCCTGTGTTTTGGGGATGGGTTGTTTTATTCGGATTTAGTTTGGATTCTTTCAGAACAGTTGAAATACAGAGCCTGAAATTAAAGAAAGAGATTGGAGGGAGAGGGGAAATATTATATTAGGTGTCTTTACCAGGCTGAAAACATGGGGTGGAGATGGCATCATAGGACAGAGAGACAAGATAAAAGACAGGAGTAGAGTAGAATGTCACTCCTCAATTGCCTGTCATGTTACCCACGTCTTTGAGCAGATGATGGAGATATTTTTTGGCTTGGCTGCAAAGTTTTTACATTCTGGAATTTAAAAAGAACATGAAGATAAAATTCTGGAACGTTTTCCAAAATATGTTGAGTAATATAGGCATATGAATGATTGAAACTGGGCAATATATGGCAATCAGTTCAGTTCAGTCACTCAGTTGTGTCCTACTCTTTGTGACCCTACAAACTGCAGACGCCAGGCCTCCCTGTCCAACACCAGCTCCTGGAGTCTACCCAAATTCATGTCCATTGAGTTGGTGATGCCATCCAACCAGCTTATCCTCTGTTGTCCCCTTTTCCTCCCACCCTCAATCTTTCCCAGCATCAAGGTCTTTTCAGATGAGTCAGCCCTTCACATCAGATGGCCAAAGTACTGGAGTTTCTGCTTCAACATCAGTCCTTCCAATGAACACCCAGGACTGATCTCCTTCAGAATGGACTGGTTGGATCTCCTTGCAGTGCAAGGTACTCTCAAGAGTCTTCTCCAACACCACAGTTCAAAAGCATCAATTCTTTAGTACTCAGCTTTCTTTATACTCCAAGNTGATTATCTGGGTCATGAAGATCTTTTTTGTACAGTTCTGTGTGTTCTTGCCACCTCTTCTTAATATCTGCTGCTTCTGTCAGATCCATACCATTTCTGTCCTTTATTGAGCCCATCTTTGCATTAAATGTTCCCTTGGGATCGCTGATTTTCTAGAAGAAGTTCAGATCTTTCCTCATTCTGTTGTTTTCCTCTATTTATTTGTATTGTTGGCTGAGGAAGGTTTTCCTATCTCTCCTTGCTATTCTTTGGAACTCTGCATTCAGATGCTTATATCTTTCCTTTTCTCCTTGGCTTTTTACTTCTATTCTTTTCACAGCTATTTGTAAGGCCTCCTCAGACAACCATTTTGCTTTTTTGCATTTCTTTTTCTTGGGGATGGTCTTGATCCCTGTCTGCTGTACAGTGTCACAAACCTCTGTCCATAGTTCATCAGGCACTCTATCAGATCTAGTCCCTTAAATCTGTTGTTCACATCCACTGTATAATCATAAGGGATTTGATTTAGGTCATACCTGAATGGTTTAGTGGTTTTCCCCACTTTCTTCAATTTAAGTCTGAAATTGGCAATAAGGAGTTTCTGATCTGAGCCACAGTCCTCTCCCGGTCTTGTTTTTGCTGACTAGATAGAACTTCTCCATTTTTGGCTGCAATGAATATAATCAATCTGATTTCAGTGTTGGCTATTTGGTGATGTCCATGTGTAGAGTTTTCTCTTATGTTTTTGAAAGAAGGTGTTTGCTATGACCAGTGCGTTCTCCTGGAAAAAGCTTTTAGCTTTTGCCCTGCTTCATTCTGTACTCCAAGGCCAAATTTTCCTGTTACTCCAGGTGTTCTTGACTTCCTACTTTTGCATTCCAGTCCCCTATAATGAAAAGGACATCTTTTTTGGGTGTTAGTTCTAGAAGGTCTGTAGGTCTTCGTAGATCTGTTCAACTTCAGCTTCTTCAGCGTTACCGGTCGGGGCATAGACTTGGATTCCCGTGACACTGAATGGTTTGCCTTGGAAACAAACAGATATCATTCCGTCATTTTTGAGATTGCATCCGAGTACTGCATTCGGACTCTTTTGTTGACTATGATGGCTACTCCATTTCTTCTAAGGGATTCTTGCCCACAGTAGTAGGTATAATGGTCATCTGAGTTAAATTCACCCATTCCAGTCCATTTTAGTTCGCTGATTCCTAAAATGTCAACGTTCCCTCTTGCCATCTCCCGTTTAACTACTTCTGATTTGAGTGGAAGCCTTGATTCAAGGACCTAACATTCCAGGTTCCTATGCAGTGTTGCTCTTTACAGCATCGGACCTTGCTTCCATCACCAGTCACATCCACAACTGGGTGTTTTTGCTTAGGCTCTGTCTCTTCATTCTTTCTGGAGTGATTTCTCCATGATCTCCAGTAGCATATTGGGCACCCACCGACCTGGGGAGTTGGTCTTTCAGTGTCCTACCTTTTTGCCTTTTCATACTGTTCATGGGGTTCTCAAGGCAAGAAAACTGAAGTGGTTTGCCATTCTCTTCTCTAGTGGGCCATGTTTTGTCAGAACTCTCCACCATGACCTGTCCGCCTTGGGTGGCCTCACATGGCATGGCCTAGTTTCATTGAGTCAGACAAGGCTGTGGTCGTATGATCAGATCGGCTAGTTTATCAATCACCTGCAATTTCATCTTGTATTTAAGAGTGAAGACCATTTGGGTCAGGTTAGGTGGGTCAGTCTTCTTTTCAAGAGATAGTTCAGGGGAATTTCAGTAGAGGAGCTGAGCCCAAATGGGGGTGTTTAGAGCAGGAATGGGGTCTCTCCCCTATGTTCCCCAAAAGATCAAAGCAACCCAGTAAGAGAGACTAGTGGTGTTATCTGTCATAGCTGAACTTGGCAGAGCTCTTCTTAGTGTTTAGCTACTGGCCAGTCTTTGAGGGGATGCATACATACATATGTCTGTCTCTCAGGAAAACTCTCATCATGAGTCCAGGGCACTTCTTTCTTTTATGGGTAAGAAAAAGTTTGCAAAAAGTCTGACATCAGCCAACCTTCCTACGAATCTGGGATGTGATGTACTGGCATCTAGGATACTTTTTGTAGTTCTAGTCATTAATCTTGTAGGAAAGGCAAAATCCAGCTCTAGTAAGGCCAGAGAAAAGTCACTAACTGGTGGAGGAGTGGGAGGGGTTTGCTATACAAAGGCAGACTGAAATAATTAGGACTTCTCAGACTTGAAAAGATTGAGAAGAAGTATGATTAGAGTTTAATAAATGCATGAAGAACATGAGTTAGATGATCATAGAATGTACCAGAAGTAGGCAGAGCTTCTTATAAGCCAAGGAAAAGTGAATTTAGGACAAAAAGTTCTATCACACCAAGAAAGTAGGTCCTGCACGTCAAAATCACTCTTTTGGGAACTGGGCTAAAACTTCTGGCATTGGAGAGAAATGAATAAGTCTAGTATTTCTCATTGCTAACACTATTTTCTTGAAGTATGAGGTGCCCAGAGAGCATCGATCAAGGTTCCTGTTAACCTTTACATTTTCTTTTCTCCTTTCTTAGATGATATTTAAATGTCATTCTGTAGTGATTCATTGAAAGTGGATTCTATGCTGTGGTCTCCACTTAGCACTGGGGATACTGAGATGAAGATGGACAGATATGGGTTCCCACAGTCTGGTGATAGATAAGAAGCTAATTGTCTGTGTGATGAATTGACAACAAATGTGCTCTGAGAGCTTGACACAAAATTGCTCACATACTGTTAGCAGCAGAGCAGGCAGTGCTGAGGAAGAGGTTCTTTAACCGGAACCTGAAAATCAGTGAAGCGTTCACCACGCCAAAAGTTGGGGGAAGAGGGAGTGGCTTGTGTTGAATGCTATGCAATGCCAGAAGGTCAGTTACTGGAGGTGGAGGATTAAGATGGAGAGTTACAGAGATGAGGCTGGAAGCTTGGGTGAAGCAGATCATGGGGGGCCCTGTAGACCACCAGGATCATAATGGCAGCTGCATAAGAGAATAGAGGGGGCAATGGTTAACATACTAGGACTCGTTGGAGGATTTTGATGTTGTCCAAGCAGCAACGACCTGGGCTGGAGAGAGGCAGATAGATTCCAGAGCTGTTTCAGAGGTCATACAGATTGGACTTCCTGACTATGAGAAGTGAGGGTGAGACATAGTCAAGCTTGATTTGTAAGAGTATGACAGCTCGTTAGATCTCATATTTCATCTGCATAAGAAGAATTAGCACAGACTTTTTATAGGTCTTTTCTCTCGTGATCGCCAAAGGACCAAGAAGTCAATAGATCTGCATCTGTCTCATCTCCCTGTCTCCTCCTTCCTCTCATGCATCTTTCAGGGCCTAAATACTTTATAAACTAGGTGGCCTCTAATAAGCAGATGTCAATTAAGTAGAAAGACCCAAAACTGCATGAACGATTTCCAGTCTCCCAAATCCCCTGGTCTTTTAACTATTGCAGAGCAAGTACTAGTTCATAGTACCCTGAGGTCATTTGATCTGAAGCAAAATTCTAGGTTGTGTCAGAAGAGGATTTTTATCGCTATTTGATTTTTGTTGCTATTTATTTCATTTGCTTTTCCCAAAAGTGGAACTCCTTCTGTTTGGTGATTTAGGAAGGCTCGTTGAAGTTCCAAGGGTGGTATGTGATTTTCTTTGTCCAGATTTAAGAAGTCAGTGTTTTTTTTTTTTAACAAAATTGACCAGTAAGGGAACTTTTTTGTCACTTTGCTTTTTCAGAATACTTTTTCCCAGTTTCTCATCTCATTTAGGTGATAGCCTTGATGACGCCAGTCACCCCATATTGGGCTTCCCTAGTGGCTCAGATGGTAAAGAATCCACCTGCAATGCAGGAGACCCAGATTTGATCCCTAGATTAGGAAGATCCCCTGGAGAAGGGAATGGGTGCCCACTCCATTGTTCTTGCTTGGAGGATCCCATGGACAGAGGAGCCTGGTAGGCTATAGTCCATGGGGTCACAAGGGTCACAAATAGTCAGATATGACTTGGTGACTAAGCACAGACAAAATGTTTCAAAAGTCAGGATGGCAGTGATATATGTGGGAACTGAATTTAATGATTTTAAAAGAATTTTATTTTGAAATACTGTTAAAGCATTGTAAGACTAGTACATGGAATTTCCTTTAGACTCCACTCAGGTTGCTCCATCATTAACATTTTACTATGATTGCTTTATTACATTCCTTACCATCTAGGTGTGGAGGTGGTGATGGAGGTAGAGATTTAGAAATGTTCTTAGCCAGTTAACTGCAGATGTCAAGACCCTTCATCACTAAACACTTAAGTATTTGTTTTCTCAGGACAGTGATAATCATTAGGTAGCCATAGTCCAATGATAAAATTCAAGAAGCTTAACCTTATGCAATACTATCATTGCAAGTTCTAATATTCAGTCTCTGTTCAGCTGTTATCTGTTGCCCAACAATGTTGGTTTATGGTGTTTTTCCTCCACCTAATCTAGGATCCAGTCCAGGAGGCATTGTGATTATTCCGTCTCTTTAGCCTTCTTTAACCTGAAACAGTTCCTCAGTCTTTCTTTGAGATGTTAGAAGCAAGCAGGCTAATTGTCCTGCGGAATGCTCCTCACAGTGGCGGTGTCCGACCTCCTGGTGCTTGGATGCTGGTGGTGCGTTTTTGACGGGAAAATTGTGCGATGACGTGGTGCCCTTGCAGTGCCCACATCACAGCAGGAGGGGGTCTGCAAGTCCTTGTGGGTCTCATTCCTGGGATATTAATTTTGATTGCTCAGTCAAAGCGGTATCCTCGGGTCTCTCAGCATCAAGGCCCCTTTCCACCTTAGAATGAATAGGTTATTTGGTTACTTCTCAATATGTGATTTAAAATGTGACTATGCTTTGCCTCTACAGTCTTATTAAAGGGCCATATTTCCCCTCTCTTGGCAGTGTTTTAGAGCACTCTGCTGCAAGGGTCCACCGCCTGCACGCCCAGAGTATGACCTGGTCTGCATAGGCCTCACGGGCTCTGGCAAGACCAGCCTGCTGTCCAAGCTCTGCAGTGAAAGCCCTGACAGCGTTGTGTCAACGACAGGTGGGTACTGCACCAGGGTCCTCGTCCTTTTCTTCCTCCCCCTGAGATGCTCTCTTTTGCTTCCTGTGCTTTGATGGGATCCCCTCATTTCACTGAGATGGTTCAGTGAGTTTATTATTTTCAGATACTCTTATTTTTCAATTTTTCAAACTGTATTTAAAGGAGGCTTTAATAGCATTGTTCTTCCCTGGTGGCTCAAACGGTAAAGCATCTGTCTACAATGTGGGAAACCCGGGTTCAATCCCTGGGTTGGGAAGATCCCCTGGAGAAGGAAATGACAATCCACTCCAGTACTATTGCCTGGAAAATCCCATGGACAGAGGAGCCTGGTAGGCTACAGTCCTTGGAGTCGCAAAGAGTCGGACACGACTGAGCAATTAGGACTTAATAGCATCAAATTGTACCTTCTATCCCTCTAGTTGGCCATTTCAATGCCACTGAATGAATCAAGCCAGGAGAATGTTGATAGAAAATAACTCTGCAGCCTAGACTCCTAGTACTGTGACAAATGGGTTCATCTCAGACCCATTGAGTGTCCTTCTCCCTTGAGGTGTCACCCTAGTCTACTTGTGTTGGTCACACACTCCCTACTCAGTACAAGTATAATCTCAATCTTCTTCCTTGGAAGATGGTACACACAGGGACCATCAATCAGGCCTACCATGTTCACTGAAGTGGCCTAGAAAAGTCAGTCTAGGCAGTGGTTCTCAGTCTGGGCACATTTTGCTCCTAAGGAGACATTTGGTAATGTCTGGAGACATTTTGGTTCTTATAATTGGGGGAAGGTGTGACTGACTTCTTTTATGTAGAAGCCAGGGATATTGTTAATTATCATACAGTACACATGATGGGCCCCCACCAGAAAGAATTATCCAGCTCCAAGTGCTATCAAGAGCTTTTGTCACTCCCCCAATACTTCCTCTTTTTCACCTGAAAATGAAAGGAAAGACAGGTGTTAATTAAAGGAAATTATGGAAGAATAGTTGAAGGAAATGAAAAACAGAGGTACTGTGGGAGGAGTGGGCTGAGACGTTGTCTGCAAAACTTAAAAAGATTTTTCATGCAGACAGCTTACTTTGAGCACCTACCTTGGAGAAGGAAATGGCAACCCAGTCCAGTTTTCTTCCCTGAAAAATCCCATGGAAAGAGGGGCCTGGCAGGCTGCAGTTCATGTGGTCACAAAAGAGTTAGACATGACTTAGCAACTGGCACAAGTGCAGGCAAGCACCATGTGCGAGATCCAGGGTTAGAAACTGGGGATGATGCCAGTTAACATTCCAGAGAGTCAGCCTACTGGCCACATAGACATTAAGCTTGTGTCTAGAAATATACAAAGAAGGAGGAGTGATCAGTTTCGCTTGGACTGGTGGGAGGAAAGGATGATGCACGGCTTGTCCAAGAGGTAAGAATAAGAGAGTGAGGTAGAAGAAGAAAGAAGATTTGGGTGGCAGAGGCGAAGTCTGTGTAAAGGCAGAGAGGCCTGAAACAGGTTGCTGCTTCCTGGGAACCACATTTCCATGTGGCTGCGATGCGTGGTTTGTAGAATGTCCGGAGTGACAAGAGACAGGCAGTGGCCAAATCTTGGCAAACCATTGATACTGTGCTCAGGAATTTAACTCTTAGCCATTAAGTAAAGCAGTGGTGGGAGGGAGAAAGAGAGGCACTAGATAGGATATATCTCGTCTTCTGCTGCCCGCTTCTCCTTCTGCCCTCATCTTTCCCATCATCAAGGTCAATGAGTTAGCTGTTTGCATCAGGTGGCCAAAATGTTGGAGCTTCAGGTTTATCATCAGTCCTTCCAGTGAATAGTCAAGGTTGATTTCCTTTAGGTTTGACTTGTTTGATCACATTGCAGTCCAAAGGACGCCTCATGAGTTCTCCAGCACCGTAATTTGAATGTATCAATTCTTCAGCACTCAGCCTTCTTCATGGGCCAGTTCTCACATCCATACATGACTACTAGGAAAACCATAGCTTTGACTATAGGGACTTTGGTCAGCGAAGTGATTTCTGTTGCTTTTTAATACGTTGACTAGGTTTGTTACAGCTTTCCTTCCAAGGACCAAGCGTCTTTTAATTTCATGGCTGCAGTCACCGTTCACAGTGATTTTGGAGCCCAAGAAAATAAAATCTGTCACTGTTTCCACTTTTTCCCCTTCTGTTTGCCATGAAGTGATGGGATCAGATGCCATGCTCTTAATTTTTTGAATGTTGAATTTTAAGCCACTTTTTCCACTCTCCTCTTTCACCCTTTCTGCCATTAAAGCGGTATCATCTGCATATCTGAAGTTGCTGATGTTTCTCTTGGCAGTCTTGATTCCAGCTTGTGATTCATCCAGCGTGGCATTTTGCATGATGTACTCTGCATATAAGTTAAATAAGCAGGGCGACAATACAGCCTTGTCCTACTCCTTTCCCAGTGTAGTGACCTATAGAACAACTTCAATTCACCTAATATATGAGTAATACCTAATATTTTAATGTATCAAAGTAAGGGTGTAGAGAAAGGGATAGAAAAAATAATTGAAGAAATGATGAATGAAATGTTACCAGTCTTGAAGATAAATAACAAATCCAAGACATTCAATGAACCACAAGCACAAGAGATAGTACACCAAGTCATGTCTTAGTGAAATTATTAAAGCCAGTGATAGTTAATTTTATGTGTCTGTTTGGCTGGGCCACAGTGCTCAGATATGTAGTCAAATATTGTTCTGGATATTTCTGTGAGTGTGTTTGTTTATATATATATATATATATGTATATAGTGAGATTAATATATAAATCAGCAAGCTTTGAGTAAAGTTCTTTATATAATGCAGTTTGGCTTGTCTAATCAGTTGAAGGCCTGAATAGATCAAAAGACTGACTTCCCCAGAGCAAGAAGGAAATCTGTGCTGGCCTTGGGACTTAAACTGCAGCATCAACTCTTTCTTTAGTCTCTAGTCTGCTGACCCACCTTGCAGATTTTGGACTTGACAGCCTCCATGATATTATGAGTCAATTCCTAAAAACTTTTTTCTGTGTGTACACACAACATCCTGTTGATTCTGTTTCTTTAGAGAATGCTCAGTAATACAAAAAGAAAATCTTAACAACTGAGAAAACAAATTACACAGAAACAAAGATAAGGGTGACATCAGATTTCTCACTGGAAACAATGCAAGGGAAAAGGCAGTGGAGTGCATCTTTAAACTATGAAAGGGGAAGAAATCAGCCTATATCCAATGTCTCTCAAAAATAAAGTAAAAATAAAGACTTTTTCAGATGTAAAAGTAGTGAAAGTATTTATTGTTAGCAGACCTACATTATAAGACCAACATTATAAGAAAATGCTAAAGGTAGCTCCTCAAGCAGAAGAAACATAGTTCCAGATGGAAACCTGGATCTATACAAAGTAAAGTAACAGAAATTGTAATTACTGGATAAATGTATAAGATTTAGTTCTTGTTCATATCTCTTTATAAGATAATTGTATAAATAAAAACAGTAGCAATATATTGGGTGGTTTATAACATATAAATGTAAAATATATGAGAACAATAGCATAAAAGTCATGGGGGGGAAGGGAAGTATACTACTGTTATATTCTTATATATGAGGTAGTTTAATAACACTTGAAGGCAGGAGGAGAAGGGGACTACAGAGGATGAGATGGTTGGACTGCATCACCGACTCAATGGACATGGGTTTGGGTGGACTCCGGGAGTTGGTGATGGACAAGGAGGCCTGGTGTGCTGTGATTCATGGGGTTGCAAAGAGTTGGACACGATTGAGCAACTGAACTGAACTGAACTGAACTGAACTGAAAGTAGGCTATAATAAATTAAAGGTATGTTATGAAGCCTAAAGCAACCACTAAAGTAACAAGCAAAATGTGACAGCTAGTAAGACAATAAATGAGATAAGACAGAATTACAAAAAATAGTTTTAAAAAAGACAGGAAAAAGAGAAGCAAGAATATATGGGATGGATNCTGAACTGAAAGTAGGCTATAATAAATTAAAGGTATGTTATGAAGCCTAAAGCAACCACTAAAGTAACAAGCAAAATGTGACAGCTAGTAAGACAATAAATGAGATAAGACAGAATTACAAAAAATAGTTTTAAAAAAGACAGGAAAAAGAGAAGCAAGAATATATGGGATGGATAGAAAACAAACAGCAAGGTTCGGTTCAGTTCAGTTGCTCAGTTGTGTCCGACTCTTTGCGACCCCATGAATCGCAGCAAGCCAGGCCTCCCTGTCCATCACCAACTCCCGGAGTTCACTCAGACTCACGCCCATCGAGTCCGTGATGCCATCCAGCCATCTCATCCTCTGTCGTCCCCTTCTCCTCCTGCCNCTATATGAAAATTTTGAAAGACTGGAAAGCTAAAATTCAGAGGAGAAATATAAGCATAAGCAATGCTATTGAGAAATATTTGTATAAGATGTTATAGGCAGGAGTTTATCACTGTCCCATTTAGAGAATTCAGTCACATTCTCAAATAGTACTAAGAATCTAATTGATAAATTAAGCTAGGGTCACAAAGAGATATTCATAAAAGGAATTAATGGGAAACAGAAAGGTACAGCGTAATCAGAAGTCAATTTTACTAGAAAAGGAATAAAATGTTAATTTTATAGCTAAATTTGCCAAACTTTTTCTTAAATTTTGTCCCAGTGCTGTGAAGACTGTGGTTCCCTTCGTACGCACATGAACTAATGGTGACATTGTGATTGATGCTGCCTCCCTTCTTTTTTTGGAAAGCAGTTACTCATATAAATTAAAGGTTACCAAAATATTTACATCCCTTGGCCTAGTAATAGTGTCATCTGAGAATTCACTGTAAGCATGTAATTTCAGAGAAATATGAACAAATGATTGCCACATTTTGTATAGCTGAAACTTTAAAGTGATTTAAATGTTCTGTATCAAAGGAGTCTGTTAATTAAATTGTGGTACATCAATTGAAATGATCACATATTGAGAAACATATACAGCCTTCTGTAGAAGGAAATTAAATTTACATTTTGAAAAGTAAACCTTGCAAAACTGCTTTTAAATTGAAAATGGGGAAAAAATGTAAAAAATAACAATAGGCTTTGTTGGTATGGTCAAATTATGTGTGAAGTTTTATTCTATTAAATTATTTCTCTATTTTATAGTGTTTCGATTCTATCAAGCCAATTAAAAATGAAATATTTGTTGGGAGAGTTTGGAACAGTTGAAAAGATAAATTGAGAATTCGTTTCTTAAAATGAAAACACATCACAAGAAGGATATGTCTATTTAATTCAGTAAGGCAAGAATCCCTGCCTTTTCTTCATAAGTCAAGGGAATCCAAACTGTGTTGGATTGTTAACTTCAGCAGTCTTTTACTTTGACATAATTTTTAAAAGATACTTAAATTGTCAAAACTCAAAGGACCAAGAAATCCTGCAAAAAGCAGGTCCTGCTGATATAGGGGAAAAAGTTGAGTAGCTTGCACATTGGTCTAGAAACAAAAGTGAACTTTGTCCAGAGTGAATTCCTTGACTGTATAACAGCACAAAGAATTTGTTGATAAAAGGGAATGTTAACCTGTAGGTTACACAGTATTCACTTTTTTTTTTAAAACAGAGGAGTGGAGTCTGTGGTTTAGGATAACACATTGTTGTAACACAGAGAACCATCTAGAGAAAATTGAACACTTGGAATTGAAAAAGGTTGAAAAAGCTCTTCTAGGGATGTATATTGCTGCATTTGAAAGTTTGTGAAGTGTTACGTCATTCAGCTAAAATAGAAAATAATTATAATTTGAAAGAAATACAGAAAGTTTATGAAAATTTGAAGATTTTAATAACTTTAGTATTTTGTGCATACATGTTAGGAAATAAAGTAGAAAGTCAGATTTTGTATCTGCTAAAGGACTGTGTTTTATAAATGCTGATGGATTAAATTTCCTTTTATGATGTTGAAATCATATTTAAATTTTCGCTAGACCGTTGTCCAAACATCACAAAACTACCATGGCCGTTAATCATGCCCTTGGTTCAAGTCAAGGCTACCAGATCTGTAGAATGTCTTTCCTTTAGCAGTTCTTTAGTGATCCAGGGGTCTGAGAAGCACACACAATATCTGTGTACAAATGTGCAGACTTGCGTATGTGTTATGGGAGGTGGGGGAAGGGTGGAGGTTGGTCTGTAGGTCCAAGTAAAATACTTATGTGTTCCACACAATGAATAAAAATAGACTAACCTCCCTCCCAAGCCTAATTTTGTTACGATTTCAGTAATCCTTTCCCTGCATAAAAATTTTCAAATCCATCTCCCTTGTATCACGGGCTTTTTTGGATTTAAGGACTCAAAGACAAAAACTGAGTCTGTGCAAACAATTATTTCCCCAAAGAGTTACTAAGTCATATATTTATTAAAATTTGTGGGGTTAAATCTTAGGGGAGGTTTCAGTCTTACTAATGTAGCTTAAATAGGCCAGGAAAAAATGACTACGTAACTTAGGCTTCAGCCATCAAATTGTTTGAATGGAGTCAGGAGACCTACCCATGAGCCCTTCAGCCAAATACTGGAGGCCATTGATGATTGACTCAGTTGTTACTGTTATTCCTTCCTCCTTGTTTAATACAAATAGTGGAATCTAAATGTTAGAGGGGGGATTCAAAATCAATGGGAAAAAGTGGCTGGTGAGTCTTAAGAGCTGTCAGCTAGGACTCCTAGGACCCTGTCTTATCCCATCTACTCGCTGCCTCCTTGTGAAAAGAGTGTCAGAGGAATGCTTTTGTTTTTTTGAAGAAGCAACAGAGCAAGCACCCTGTCATGACTGAGTCAGGTGAACATTTTCCCTCACCTCCTAAGGTCATAGTTTTGTTAATAATGTCTAATAAAAAATACTCTCTAAACTCATACTATTACTTTTATTCCATTAATACGGCAATGTAGTACAGACCTGAGAACGCAAGAATCAAAAGAGATTCCTTGTGTTGGATTATTTATAAAACAGGAGGGGAAATTAATTAGTGGGCTCATTAAGTATGTGTGTATTTTTCCAGTCAACTCCACCAATCTTTAGGTTCAAAACTGGACAAAATAGTATAAAATACATCAGCTTGTTGTTATGTGGAGGAGGTGCTATAGGGTGCAGTTCTGGTGGACTGATGAGACCTGAGTTCAGGTTTTAAATGCAGCACTTAGCCCTTTTGTCTAGGCCCATAACCCTTCTAGGCTTCATTTTCTTCCTGGAGCAGTAGTTATTCATTAACTTAAGGATTGTCATAACAGCTAAATTAGGATATACAGTTGTCTCTTGGTATCTGAGAGGGACTGGTTCCATGACCACCCTCCCCTACAATGGATACCAAAATTTGAATATGTCAAGTCCTTTATATAAAAATATAGTATTTGTATGTAACCTACACACATCTTCCAGTATGCTTCAAATTATCTCTAGATTACTGATAATACCTAATGCAATGTAAATGGTGGCCTATGTGCAGCAAATTGAAATTTTGCTTCTTGGAATTTTCTGGAGCTTTTTTTCCCCAACTATTTTTGATCTGCAGTTAGTTGAATATGTGGATGCAGAACCCTTGGATGTGGAAGGCTGACAAGTATAAATGTTTCGCACAGATCTTTAAACTTTGTTAGATATTTTGAACTATCTCCTGAGAAGTGAGAAGCTATCAGACCCTTTTAACTAGGCGAATGATGTGAACAGAGGTTCATTTCAGGAAAACACTTCTGCTGGTGTATGAGGATGATGGAGGAGGCTGATAACAGAGTTTTGTTAGGAGGCTCACTAGATGGTTTGGTCAAAGTTGTACTGTGAGGATGGAGAGAAATAGGCATGTTTGAGAACTATTAGGCAGATGAAACTGAAAGGCTTTGGTGACTGGTTGATTGAGAAGGAAAGAAATGTTAAGGAGGACCACAAATATTTAGTCTATGGAAGTCCTCAATAAATGTTTGGTTTTGATTGTGTCTTCAGCAGTTCTTACTGCTTTCCTAATATACCTGGACTTGAGGCCACACATGATTTTGATTGGGAGAAAGCTTTCAGTGGTCATTTGATGACCATTAGTAATCATAATTTTTAGTTTTACTTCTTAAAAAAAAACAAAACACTTTATAGCACTGAGTACTATTTTCCTCTACAAATGAGGAATCTGAGGCACAGAGGGATTCAATAACTTGCTCAGACAGTTAGTAATGGAAGACCCAGAACTTGAACCCAGACGTTCTTACTGTGGAGCCTATGCAATCCACAGATTTTTATTCTTCAGAGTGATCCTTCAAAAGAAGTGTTTTGATGAATTGACCTTTGTATCTCTACTAAATATTAATTTCCCTTCTCGACCTCATCCAATTCAGTGTAAAGGAATAAAATACAGTTGATCTGATGGTTCTTCTTGATTGCCCTTTTGGTGAACCAAAAATGTGTCCTTACATTTTAATTCTTCTTAATCCTTGCAAACAGGATGAATAACATAGAAAAATATTGCTTCTCTTCTATGAATAGTACATTCTCTGGACTAGTTATCTAGGCTTCATCCTCTGAACATTAATTACCACAGCTATATTGTAAAAATAATATGAAGACAGCAAAGTGGAAGGCTACATGTACCTTTGCAGTATAAATCTAGCCACACATGTTCTGTGTGAAGAGAAAACATTTATGAGTATTCTGAAGGAACGTTTATATGCCTATAAATAACATTGCTGGTTTACTTTGCTTAGAGTGAATGCTAGAGGACATTTTTGTAGTCTGTGCAAGGATTCAAGATGGGAAGCATATAATATGCCCGTTAGGTCAGTAAATTTCTAAAGTTGTATTTTGCATACGGGTGTGGCAGTTTCCAAAAAAAATACTACTTCCTTCGGGGTGCCTGTGTATTGCCAGCTTTTAAGAATCAAAGCAGATTAAACTTTGCTAGTATGCTCCGTAACTATTTCCTTTTCAAAGTTGGGCTTTGTCCCATTTCTCTGGAAAATTCATACTTGGGTTTGTCCTGGACATAACCACTGATAGACTGTTTAGCACTTACATAGGGTTTTTGTTTTCAGGATTTCATAATCATTGCCTTTTAATCCATTTAACACCCCTGTGAGATAGGCAGATAAATTCAAGCATCTAAGTCTCCCGTGGGCAGATTTCAGTGCCAGCATGAGTATTGTGATTGGCAGAGTTTCCTTAACTTCCCAGAGGCCAGACACCTGGAGAGGCTTTCCTATAGGTCAAGATACATGCCATTGTGTCAGCCACAGGGCACTGCCTCCTACTTCTCCTGCTGTTTTGCTAAGATTCAGTGACTGCATCTACTATTAACCACAATCGTATGCCCACTGTGTCTCTGCGTTAAAGCCACTCTGAAAGAGTATGTTTTGAAAGATTCTTAAGGAGCCCAACAAACATTTATGTTCTGTGGAGCTATGGTTTTTCCAGCAGTCATGTATGGATGTGAGAGTTGGACCATAAGGAAGGCTGAACACCACAGAATTGATGCTTTTGAACTGTGGGAGAAGACTCTTGAGAGTCTCTTGGACTGCAAGGAAATCAAACCAGTCAATCCTAAAGGAAATGAGCACTGAATATTCACTGGAAGGACTGATACTGAAGCTGAAGCTCTAGTACTTTGGCCACTGATGCAAAGAGCCAACTCATTAGAAAAGACCCTGATGCTGGGAGAGATTGAGGGCAAGTGGAGAAGGGGGCAACAGAGGATGAGATGGTTGGATGACATCACCAACTCAATAGACATGAGTTTGAGCATACTCCGGGAGATAGTGAAGGACAAGGAAGCCTGGCATGCTGCAGTTCATGGGATCACCAAGTGACAAGACTTGACTTAGCAATTGGAAAACAATAACAGCACAACAAATTTCAACTGTTTACACTCCAGTTGAGTATAAACTCCAACCAAGGTACTTTTCATTCATCCGTGCTAACACTTATGGCTCCAACTAAGTACTTAGATTAATAAATGAGCACCAGAATTTCTATCTTAGGAGTCTATAATATATTCAGGTAGGAAAAAAAATGTGTACCTAATGATTAAATCATCAACATGGCATCAATTGAAATATAAAGTTGGCAGTTTTATGTAGTATGCTTATTTGTACCAGGCTCTATGATAAAGGTAATACACGCATTGTCACAACTTGTGACGTAGATACTATCATCCTGGTTTACAAATGATGAAAACCAAGGCTAGTAAGTTGACCACAGTCATAGAGCTTCTGACTCCTAGGTAGAAGGTAATGTATAGAATCTTAAAGCTTTAGGCCAATATACAACAGAGGAGTGGTAATAATAGAGTGGAGTATAAACTAAGGCACATATTAACTTGTTTCTGTGTAAAGTAAAACAAAACCGTGTAAAAGAATTGTTTTTACACACATAGTAATTTACATCTTTTTACCTTTCTCAGCACTTTTTAACTTTTCTAGCACTTGCTTCATTGAAAGTATTTGTATGTTTTCCCTTCTACATTGTTGATAGTTTCTTGAAAGGATGATTGTGTCTTATTTATCTTGTAACTGTACATTTTAAATAATGCTTAATGCCTCAAGTCTGTGGGTGCTCAGGAATTACTCAATAAGCTTTAGAAATTAGTAGAGCTTTTCAGTTCAGTTCAGTTCAGTTCAATTGCTCAGTCGTGTCCGACTCTTTGCGACCCCATGAATTGCAGCACACCAGGCCTCCCTGTCCATCACCAACTCCCAGAGTTCACTCAGACTCATGCCCATCGAGTTGGTGATGCTATCCAGCCATCTCATCCTGGTCGTCCCCTTCTCCTCNTCCTTTTCCTATTTGGAACCAGTCTGTTGTTCCATGTCCAGTTCTAACTGTTGCTTCCTGACCTGTAAAGCTTTTACCCAGAGATAAACTAATGCACCTAAGGGCAACTTATCTTTGACAAAGGAGTCAAAAATATGCAGTGGAGAAAAGATAGCCTCTTCAATAAGCATTACTGGGAAAACTGGACAGCTACATGTAAATGAATGAGACTAGAACACTTCCTAATACCATATGCAAAAATAAACTCAGAATGGATTAAAGACTTAAATGGAAGGCCAGAAACGATAAAACTCTTAGGTGAAAACAGGCAGTACACTCTTTGACATATATCACTGCAAGATCCTCTTTGACCCACCTCCTAGAGAACTGGAAATAAAAATGAGCAAATGAAACCTAATTAAACTTCAAAGCTTTTGTAAGGAAAAGCTTTTGCAAAGGAAACAACAAACAAAATTGAAAGCCAGCCCTCAGAATGGGAGAAAATTATTGCAAGTGAAACAACCTACAGAGGATTAATCTCCAGAATATATAAGCAGTTCATACAGCTCAATACCTGAAAAACAAACAGCTCTATCAGAAAATGAGCAGAAGACCTAAGCAGACATTTTTTTCCAAAGAAGACATACAGATGGCCAATAAACAAAAGAAAAGATGCTCAACATCACTAGTTATTAGAGAAATACAAATCAAAATTACAATGAGGTATCACCTCACTCCAGTCAGCAAAAAATCTACAAACAATGAATGCTGAAGAGGATGTGGAAAAAAGGGAATCTTCTTGCCTTTTTTTTTAATTTGTAGTCTTTATTTTATTTTTTCATATTTTATTGGCTGTGCCACATGGCATGTGGAATCTTAGTTCCCTGACCAGGGATCAAACCCATGCCCCTTGCATTGGAAGCCCAGAGTGTTAACCACTGGAGTGCCAGGGAAGTCCCCTTCTTGCATTGTGGATGGAAAAGTGATACAGCCTCTATGAAGAACAGTATGGAAATTCCTTAAAAAACTAGAATAAAACTACTGTATGACCCAACAGTCCCACTAATGGGCAGATAGCCTGAGGAAACCATAATTTTAAAAGATACTTGTACCCCAACATCCATTGCAGCACTGTTAACAATAGCTAGGACATGGAAGTAGCCTAGATGTCCATTGGTAGATGAATGGATAAGGAAGCTATAGTACATATATACAATGGAATATTACTCTGCTGTGAAAAGGAATGCATTTAAGTCAGTTCTAATGAGGTGGATGAACCTAAAACCTAGTATACAGAGTGAAGTCGGAAAAAGAAAGACAGATATCATATATTAATGCATGTATGTGGCATCTATAAACATGGTACTGACGAACCTATTTGCAAGACAGTAATGGAGATGCAGACATAAAAAACAGACTAGTGGACAGGGTGGGGGAAGGAGAAGGTGAGACGAATCGAGAGAGTAGCATTGAAACATATACATTACCATGTGTAAAATAGATAGCCAGTGGGAATTTGCTGTATGATGCAGGGAGCTCAAATCTGGTGCCCTGTGACAACCTTGAGTAGTGGAATGGGGTGGGAGGTGGCAGGGAGGTCCAGGAGTTGCAAGGGGTCATGTGTATACCTGTACTGATTCATGTTGATATATGACTGAAACCAACGCAACATTGTAAATCTATTATCCTCCAATTAAAAATATTTTTTAAATTATTAAAAAAAATTTTTTTAAGTAGTAGAGCTTTTAATTGAAAAGGAAGTACCTGTATATGCAAAACATTTAAATGAAACTAAAGAATCGCTCCTATTTAAGATTTATACCTAGTTCTCCCCCATTATATGTTCCAGTTTCTTATGGATCATTTCAGAAATATTCAGTAGATGTGTTTGTGTGTGTGTATATAGGTAAATGTACATTCATCTTACACCTGAATTGATTGTCTTAGATTGTGATATTTAAGTCCTAAATACAGAATTAATCATAGCACTATATGCAGAATATACTTTGATAATAAAAGACATTTACTAAATGCATTATAAAATGCATAAATGGGTAATTATGATTGTACATCTAAGAAAAATTTATGTATGACTTTAACTTTATGTATGACTATAACTTTAACTTTCTCTCCTTGAGAGAAAATACTAACATAAATATTATGTAGTTCCAATATAAGATGGTTATAATTTAGATACTTTAGGGTTGCTAAGTTATATGTGAGGGAAATTTAACTTTAGGAATTAGATGTAAAGATGGCAAGTTTAATATTTTCTTTGGAGTTTCTCTATACTTTCAAGTATCTTTCTCACAACTGGTAAAATTTACAAAGAGCCATTATGTATGAAGGAATGAGGCAGCATTTGGAAGAAAAGAGTTATTTTTGTTGTAGGATACAACTATATTTTGCAAAATGATAGAAGATAATACTAGGTTATAATTTATCTTGAAAATTATGTGTTTCTGGTGTAAATATGAGCTATGAAAAATAGTTCATCTATCAAAAAGAGAACTTGAGAATCATACATTTTTAAAAGTTAACTTGCTAATTCTTTGTTTATTGTTTTCTAATTGTAGGTTTTAGTATAAAAGCAGTGCCATTCCAGAATGCCATCTTGAATGTAAAAGAACTTGGAGGTATATCATATATCTTTTCTATGTCTGACTCTAACTTCTACTAAGTTCATATGAATGTGTTGCATATAATTAAAACATGATGATGATGTATTATTCTAGAAGGTGACTTATTTTTACCTTTTCTCTTGATAATACGTTTCCTAGAAATATTTTTTCTTTATATATATTAAAGGTAGTTGAAGAGTTCTAATTGACATAAACATAATGTATGTTTATTTATGTAGTGCTATACTGCTAGTACCATTTCATACTCTATATTCATGGTTTTGCTTCTCTTATGAAATTTATTCTTGAATGGAAAAAATGAAGAGAGTTTTAGTATAATCATAGAAAAAAGCTATACATTATGCAAAAACTGTATTTTAGAATAGTTTGTATTCCTATTGCAGGTTTTATTGTATTAGATCTTTTTAGAATGTGTTTGTTCTGATAATAAATCTTTGCCAGTAGGTTCTTTGTTGGTCAAGCACATTTATTGGATAGGCTTTACCCCAAACTATACATCACTCACTCTTTCATTGCACTCTCTGTCTAGGATTTTTTTGATTGTATTTTATGTCAGTCAGGGTCTTAACCCATGTAAGTAGGTTAACAAAGAAATCAGTCAATTCAGTGAACCTGCTAAGTTCTCTAATGGCATAGGAAAATGATAAGTCCTCTGGAGTTCAGTATGGTATGGATGAGTTTAATGACTTAGAAGAGAGTTCTCTTCCATCTCTTTAACCACTTTGTGATATTGACCTTATTCTGCTTTTTTATTTTTTAAGCTCTTTCTGTGACCTATTATTAGATTGATGAAATTAAAACCCAGACCTTATGCCATATTAATAGTATTTTTATGCCTTCTTATTTTTGTATAATGATGTATTGGCTGATCTTTCCAAGTTTACTTCTGTTGGTCTGTTTTATAGCCACTTTGACTTTTATAGTATTAATATTTAAAATAAACTATGGTTGATAAATTCTGGTTTTTCTTTGACAGTGGTTTTGTCATTTTGACTGAAAAAATGATAAAACATGAATGTTCTTATAATAGAAAAATTTTCTGTGCAAATATTTTAAGACTTGTATTAAATATTTTAATATTACTTTGTGGCTCAGAGAACACAGTATAAACATCCATGGAATCAAATTGAATGGTTTGAGAATTCTATTATTTTTAAATATTATTTATACTTAATAATATTATTATTACTAGGCTAGATGCAAAATTTTTATTAAATACCCTCCAGATATAAGAAACTATGGATTAATTAAGATGTTTATTATTGATGTTTACTTCAATGATATAGAAAATGTATAATGCATCTTAACAATTTTTTTAAAGTGCAGAATTTATTACAATCTTAACTGTGCCATTGAAACTCAGTACAGTTCAAAAGATCAAATTAGGGGAAAGGGGTATAAGGTGGGAATCCATCTGTTCCCAAGCAAGGTTTAATTTTGTTGGAAGAACTGTGTATGCCCTAGCAATTACTGAAATGGAAATTACAATGGAGAGGATACTACAGAGTTTGGTGGAAATACTTTAGTTGTGCCTCTTGCATGATGAAATGGGGAGATGTAGGTACACGATAGAGCTTCAAGGTTGGGATCCATACATTAGTTTCAGACTAGTGATGTGTGGTGGAGAAGGCAATGGCACCCCACACCAGTACTCCTGCCTGGAAAATCCCATGGACGGAGGAGCCTGGAAGTTTGCAGTCCATAGGGTTGCTGAGGGTCGGACACGACTGAGTGACTCACTTTCACTTTTCATTTTCATGCATTGGAGAAGGAAATGGCAACCCACTCCAGTGTTCTTGCCTGGAGAATCCCAGGGACGGGGGAGCCTGGTGTGCTTCCGTCTATGGGGTCGCACAGAGTCAGACACGACTGAAGTGACTTAGCAGCAGCAGCAGCAGTGATGTGTGGTGCTTGGCAGGTGGTGTTGAAAAGCAGATTACTCACTTAAGCACAGATTCTTCTACCCCTGAAAATTTAATAGCTGTTTTCAGTTGAGAGGCTATCTCAAAAAAGTGATTTTCTGCATAGGATCTATTTGTGTATCCTATGTTGTGTGCTCAGAAGCAAGCAGTGGAGGAAGTTCAGTCTTTGACTTTCACTCATTAATTCCTTTACTCAACAAATATTTTTTTGAGCACCTCCTCTACCAGGGGTAGGACTGGGCCCTAGATCAGCCAAGAATGCATGAAAAGCAGACTAACATACATAGAGAGTATAGTTTTTACAGGATTTAGGTAAATCTTATATCCCAAGAGGCTCATCCCAATATGAGAGATATGAGGCCTTTAGGGAAAATTATGACCTGGTAAGTCACTTCAGTCGTGTCCGACTCTGTGCGACCCCATAGATGGCAGCCCACCAGGCTCAGCCATCCCTGGGATTCTCCAGGCAAGAACACTGGAGTGGGTTGCCATTTCCTTCTCCAATGCAAGAAAGTGAAAAATGAAAGCGAAGTCGCTCAGTTGTGTCCGACCCTCAGCGACCCCATGGACTGCAAACTTCCAGGTTCCTCCGTCCATGGGATTTTCCAGGCAGGAGTACTGGAGTGGGGTGCCATTACCTTCTCCAAAATTATGACCTCCTAAAATTAAATTGTTTGAGAGGAAGTTGCTTGACCCAAGAACTTCTAAGTTCAAGAGGAAAGAGTTGAGAATTTTAAAATCAGTGTGTGAAGATGTGAAGCTGTTATTTTCCAGTAGAGAGTTAACTCAGAAGACAGATTAATCAGAATTCAACCAGGTTGTCAGTCCAGGTGAGAATTCTGAAATCAAGGAAGAAACTCAAGAAGATAGGTGTAAAGGTAGGCAGATACCAGGAGCCCGAACTGTGCTGAAGCTTGGAATGCTCTGCTGCTTCTCCTAAGGTTAATTCGGGAGATTGGCCCAGCCCGTTTCTCCCTTCTAATTCCTTCTTCTACCCTTTTCACATGCTTCCAAGGTTTTTCATCACTTGCTTCTAACCTCTCTTACATTTCTTACTTCTTCAAAATAGGAAGAAGCGTGAGCTTGTGTTCCTTATCTAGTAAGAAATGGTTTAGAATGAAATAATAGCTAATGGAGTTAAATGAAAGCCACTTTTGGTAGATCTTACTATAAATAGCAAACCTTATGTTCACACACACACTGATGTGTGTATGTGTGTGTACTACCTAATTTCTATGAGAGAGAATTCTATGCTGTTATCAGTTTCCTCTTTTATGAGGATATTTCTTATATCTTGCATCTAAAAATTCCTGTAAGTTTCATAGCAATTTTCTCAAATGATCTTTTCCTGCTGTTCATGCAGTCATTCTAGCACAGTTATTTGTGTGTTAAGCATGATTTGAGGGACTGGGAATAAACAGTATTTAAAAAGAGACCTATGGTTCTGTGTGATAGAGACATTTATGAAAACCAGTATTTGAAATTAATTTTGAAAGAAATAAAGTTAACAGGGAAGTAAGTATAAAGGATGACACAAAGAGACAGTCCAGCCTGGTGGTATGATGGGTGAGTCCTGTTTACACTGTTTTGAGAATGCTCTGTTCTGCTCATCTTACCTGGCCCACTCAGCAGGCTGTACTGATTCTCTAGAACTCTAAAATTTCTTCTATTTTCTTTCTGTACACATTCTCACTTAATCTTTGCAACTTCATGCCTAGAGAGTAGATGCTGTTATTATCTGACAGATAGCAAGACACAGGACACCTAGACACAGGTCAAGTGGTTTGTTCAGTTATTTGGAGAAGGATTTCTGGGAGTCGACCTGAGCCTTTGAGCTTGACCAGGATACTCTGTACATGAAGCATTTTACCTAGTGCCTGGCGCAAAAGAAGTGCTCCCAGGTGTTGTCTGCTGCTGTTCTTACGACTATTATATGAACAATGTAAAGTCTTCACATGTTGGTANGTTCAGTTATTTGGAGAAGGATTTCTGGGAGTCGACCTGAGCCTTTGAGCTTGACCAGGATACTCTGTACATGAAGCATTTTACCTAGTGCCTGGCGCAAAAGAAGTGCTCCCAGGTGTTGTCTGCTGCTGTTCTTACGACTATTATATGAACAATGTAAAGTCTTCACATGTTGGTATTATTTTCATTAACACTGTATTGATTACAAATGAACACTCTGCTCTGCTCAAAACTGTAGGATGTTATCCCTAATCATTGCAGCTGCTTTTATTATTCATTTTCTGTCTTTCTTTCTTTAGAGGTCAAGTCAGCTCTCCTTCCGTTTCACTTGTGACTCTAGTACTGTAGTCATGCTTTCCTCTTCTGATTTCCTCAATACTGCCTTCTGAAGCAGAGTCTTAACTTATTCTAGGTAGTTTCAAAACTTATAGAATTTACCATAAACTTGTCATTTTCACTCTTTCGTTTTCTCTAATTCAGTCAACAAATATTTACTGAATACATATTATATGCTCAGGCCGAGTTCTAGAAAATGTTGGTGGTTGTAGTGGAATGTGAAGTTAGGTGGGCCTTAGGAAGTATCACTATGAACAAAGCTAGTGGAGGCGATAGAATTCCTATTGAGCTACTTCAGATTCTAAAATATGATGCTGTGAAAGTGCTGCTGCACTCAATATGCCAGCAAATTTGCATACTCAGCAGTGGCCACAGGACTGGAAAAGGTCCGTTTGCATTCCAATCCCAAAGAAAGGCAATGCCAAAGAATGCTCAAACTAATGCACAATTGCAGTTATCTCACATGCTAGTAAAGTAATGCTCAAAGTTCTCCAAGCCAGGCTTCAGTAATATGTGAACCATGAACTTCNGGAGATCCAACCAGTCCATTCTGAAGGAGATCAGTCCTGGGTGTTCATTGGAGGGACTGATGTTGAAGCAGAAACTCCAGTACTTTGGCCACCTGATGTGGAGAGCTGACTCACTGGCAAAGACCCTGATGCTGGGAAAGTTTGAGGGCAGGAGGAGAAGGCGACGACAGAGGATGAGATTGTTGGATGGTATCACCAACTCAATGGACATGGATTTGGGTGGACCCCAGGAGACGGTGATGGACAGGGAGGCCTGGTGTGCTGCAGTTCATGGGGTCGCAAAGAGTCAGACACGACTGATCAACTGAACTGAACTGATAATGTCAACACAAGCATAGTCCCTGCATAGATTGGCTAATCAACACAAGGGGAGACTCTTAACGTGAACTAAACTTCTCTCCTTGAATTAAAGTCAAATATTTCTTATAGGACTAAAACAAAGTTTTGGGTTAATCCCTTCCATACTTGAAGGGATTCGTTATTTTAACACCATCCAGTTCTGATCCCTATGAAGGTCATTCTGTAATATCTCTCAGTGAACTTTGTTTTCCTGCATATTCTTTAATTTGGAAAGTCTTTTTAAAACTAATCTAAATCCTTTCTCCTTTAGTTTTAATTAATTACTCTGCTTGTCTTGTTCTATTATTTTTATTTTTCTGGATGTTGTGCAAGACACCAAGCAGGATCCTGGATAGAGAAAGAGATTAATCTTTCGAAGGATTTTCCTTCCTCCTGGTGACTTGTTTCTAAGCTCAGCCATTCTCTATGGTTCCAGATAAGCCTGCTTCCCTGTATCTTTGTTTCCTTATCTGTAAATTGTAGTACTAATAGTTCCTATGTCATGTAATCCTTGTGAGGACCAAATTAGTTAATGTAGGTCGAGTACTTAGAGACTGTCTGGCCCTAATATTTCTGAAAGATTTACTTTTATTATAGTTATACCCTCACTCCCTCACACCCCACAAAAGCACCTTTAAATAATGCCTTTTTCATCCCAAGTTTTCTGAATATAAAGCAAATCACATATGATTGCTTTTTCCTTTGTGGTCATATCTCTCTCCCGCATAGACAGAGTGATCTTTTCCTGAATGGTGTTCTACCTGAAAGTCACTGAAACGGACCTTGTTGGATTCTTGGTTATCTGCTCAGCATATTTTTTGCCACCGCACATGTGTTAGTAGTAAGTGTTTTTGTCCTTTTCCAGCTAATCACCCTTTTTTCTGTTTTCAGATTCCACCAGAAAGATCTCTTGTCTGTTTTAGTGCTTCTCAGTTGCTTTCATTCTGTTTGATATATATTTTAACCACATTACTAAGGTAAGCAGAGCATCTGGTGTTTAACTGAGTTGGACACAGTGGTCGCTGCAGTGACATCACAGGACTGAAAATTTTTCATCTTAGAAATGTCCAGTTCTTAAATCTATGAATAGATTTTTATACCTTCTTAGATGGCTTTCTCTTGATTCTGAAATTTTGTTCACAAATTGATAGAATCCAGAGAGGAAAATTTTATCTCTTAACACATTTGGTTTGTTACCACTTATTGATAAGGTTCCAGACATCATAATATTGCTTTTTCTTTCTTGAACTGAATTCTGGAACCAACCAAAAAATGTTTGGTTTTGCCAGATGACTTGTTTTCTTCCCTTTAATATTCTAATGAGTTATGTCTGAATTGTTTCCCCATCCCCCTATCTTGGCCAGGGTCGCCACCCAATATACTCTTTGGCTGTCTTATCTTCCCAGTTGACTTTGGGGAAGGCAGAGCAAAGCTAAAAATCAGTTAGCTATCTTTAACACTTCAGGATTCATTGTTGTTGGTTGCCAATCAAAAGAGAAGATATGAGGATTTTTGTTTGCACTTTCTTTCTTTAGAGGAAGGCGGTGAGGGTAGTATGGAAAGTGAAAGTTGTGTTTATATACCCATTTACTTCAGCCCATGCAATAGTGACTGAATGGTTTTTGAGGTTGTCAGCTAAGCCATTTTTTAAAGTTTGCTTCTTTCAGCAGCCAAGCTGTTATATGAAACAGATGTTGACTCTGTCCTGTTTCTTTGTTTGCCTGAAGGAATACGCCTCCTCATAGTGAAAGGTGCTGTTTCTTTGTATCCTGCTAGTTATCTTCGGGTGCTGTTAATCTGTCCAGGTTATTTGCATTTCTAAAGTTCTCCAGAAACTGTACAGGGCAAACTTCTTAACAGGCAACCCAGGGGGCACTACTGCCTGCTTCTTATAATCTCTGCTTTTTGTACCCAGGCCGTTCGATGTCTTTCACCAAAATAAGGCTGTCTTCCTTCAGAACCTTTTACTAAAAGTTACTTTGGAGGGAGTGATAGCTCTTTAATTTTATCTGATGCATTCTCACTGTTCTTTGTATATTATGATTATTCCCTCTATATGGCCATTACTGCCTCCTACTAAAAAATAATGCAACTCAATAACTATAAATTTAATGTACCCCCTGGCTCTGAGGGTCATGCTATTCAATAAAGATAGGAGGAATCGAGGCAATATAAACCAATAAATTGATTGTATATTTTAAAAAAAGACTGATTATAAGCAGACAAACTTGAAGAGGTTATTATGGGCACATCGTTGTAAGGGACGATTGGAATTGCCTAGATTTTTGCTGGTGTAGGAGGAAACAACTTGCTATTCAAAAATTGTTTTAGACATCTTCAAAAATGGTTTTCATGGGAGAAAAGGCAGGAAACCATGACCCTGGCAAAGGAACATGGCGGCACAGAGTGGGGGCCCAAATGTGGCCAGGTCCACAGAGTGGCTTAGCACTGGGCTGTGAAGTAAGTGACAGTCAGCTACAAATGAGTAAATGTGCATGCTCTGTATCTTTTGGATAAGGAAGATCTTTCTGTACCTTTTGTATAAGGAAGAAATGTGATTCAACAAGTAGAGTGTAGCCTCAAGACACCCTGTCCCCTTCTGCATTTCAGTTTCTTTCTGTTGGTCTTTCTTATCTGTAAGATGTAAGTTTTAATAAATCATCACTACTTATTTCCCAAGGGATTGGGCTGGAAAACTAAAGTTCAGTTGCCTAAAGCGCCTCAAGAGAGATGCTTTAAGAATAGACAGTGGTATTGCCACTAATTCTCTTTTTATAGTTGTGGATCCAGTGTGATATGTAATATTGAATGATAGAAACATCTTGATATAGTATTATTTCCTTATCTAGGAAAAGAACCAGACCTTTCTGGAATGGGAACAGCCAGTTAACTCCTGGCTCTCTGAGCTGTGTACTCTCTCGCTTAGGCTCTACTAGGGGAAATGATATTGGTACAACGCCAAGTCACTTGGATGTGAGTTAAAAGGCCACAGCTATCTGAATTGGTTGAACAGGATCCCAGGGTGGTGGTGTTCAAGCATTTTTTACACTTGCTCAGGGAAAACTGAGCCAAACAGTCAGGAGAGCCAAATAAATGAATCTAAGGGCCCAGAAGTCTGTTACTGGCTGATGTAGACTTGACCTTAATTTTTGTTTTCTTCTGGACCTGTGCCCTAGGAAGTTTTTTTAAAATTTGTCTTCTCAGTCATAGTTTAGTATAGTGCTTAACGATTTGCTTCTCCTAAGACTCTGTGTATGTATAGAATGTTCTAGAAACTGGGTTCCCAGCCCTTTAAACCTCCCACTCCCTCTGGCAGTAGGGATCTTAGGTGCCTCTGAGGTTGCTGCCTCACCACTGTTTCCTCTTTAAGGGTGATCAGGTCATTTCATATCTTTTCACTCTGCCCAGCTTCCCCACAGAACATTTGTGTTGGGTTCTTAGCTTAATTTCTTATACCTCACAGGGGAATAGGTATCTCTGTTTCTCCCAGGGGCTGCCATAATAGCAACTAATTTTCACTGTGTATTTGGTTTCAGTGTGATATTGCAGCAATAACACTGAAGTCAAGAGACCAGTATTTTCCTCTAACGAAAGAAGCCAGGGGACCTTGGGCAAAGCATGTAACTTTTCCAACACCACTTTCTTTTCTAGCAGCCGGAGATACTTATAAATGTCCTGTTTTTTTGGTATAACATAACTAGTTTATTTTTTATATAAAAACTTACAGTATTTACTTTGCCTCAGTCTCTGAGAACCATAGAGCCAGTCTCTAACTGGATTATATCCTCTACTTTCCTTTATCCCTGACTTTGTCAATTATTATTATTTTTTGTACAGTAGGCATTTTAATAAATCTCAAAGTTTTCTTTCTATATGAAAAAGTAGTGTGTGGCAGACCAAACATCCATAAAATAATTAACAGTAACTTAACAAAGGTGCTGTCACTGTGGTCTTTACTTTGGGAAGCATTATAGTCTGTTATGAGAAGTACTGGGCTTTCCAGATGTCACTAGCAATAAAGAACCCACCTGCCAATGCAAGAGACATAAGAGATATAGTTTTAATCCCTGGGTCTAGAAGATCCCCTGGAGGAGGGCATGGAAACCCATTCCAGTTTTCTTACTTGGAGAATCCTATGGACAGAGGAGCCTGGTGGGCTGTAGTCCAAAGGGTTGCAAAGAGTGGGACACAACTGAAGTGAGTTAGGACACATGCATGCGTGAGAAGTATTATAACAGTACAACATGCCATTTGGTTGTATAGAAAGGACAAGACATAACAGAAAGACAGTCTAGGGAAAGGAACAGATGAGATGCAAGTCAAAGAGGTAACTGTGGGATTGGTTCAGTCTTGTCCCAGCATAAACCAAGGCTACTGTCACCTCTGACTTTTGTCCCATCTGTTCCTAGACTGTTTTTCCCTCTGTCTTCTTTATCCTTTCTATATGATCCTATTTGCATCTTGTCCTCAATACTGGTATTTGCCATACTACACTATAAAGTTTTGAGGAACTGAAAAGAACAACAGTAATCTTAAGGGTTTGTTGTATGTAGTATAAAATATATCCATAGTTATAAGGGAAATTTGCCAAATTATTCCTGAAGATGCTAAGAGTAAAGTTAGATCCTTCAGAGGCAAAATGTTTTGTTGTTCTTGAATTCATTTCAGTGAATTGTTAATGAATATTAACTACAATTCTGGGCCCTGAGGATACAATTTCTTCCCTGCCATATACACACATACATGCTCTCTCTTCTGAGCCCATTTCTTTGGATGAGAGAGAGAGAGAGAGATGTTGGCTATAGCAATTATGAAAGTCATCAGAAAAATTAAATAGCTTACTAGATTCCTACAATTGGAATATCAACTTGACAGTTGTTGAAGAGGTAATATGTTTGTAGCTATTCATCACTTATCAGGCTGGATTGATTCTGTGATATATGCTGGAGCCAAATGAAATTGAACTGGTTAGATTTGCTTTTGAGGTATCACAGATTTGTTTCTTTTAATTTTTTAAGATCCAAAGTATTGTCTAAAGACTCTATTGAAAATGCTTGATCATTTTAGTCTTGAAATTTGCTGATATTCATGGCATTCTTGTGAGAGGTAATAATGGGAAACTTTTATCATATTATTTTAATACAGTTATGGGGGCTTTTATGATTGAAAATGAAAGGTTGATTTTTTTGTGTGTGTCTATTCTCGCTCCCTTGCCAAAATCTCATGAAATGACAAAAATATTAGGAAATAAACACATAATAATAAATCTATAGCAAAGATAGATTTACAACTACAATAGAAAAGGAGAGCAAGACAAAGCTTGAGGTATAGACAATGGAAATATGAAGTAGAAGGGGAATTCATCAGGATTATTAATCAGGAAGCTTTCAGAGTTGTTAATTGGGACTTTACATTTGGAGCTCTGCCTTTATTTTCCTTTTCTTTTTGTGTTAGATAGTGGATGGCAGCTGTGTTTACCCACAAACTAAATCCTTGAGTGTGGGTGCTAGACTCAGTGAGGCGGAGCAGTGCCTAAGTAATGTACTGACTGCCAGGTGGGTTAGAAAGCCCACACACAAGGGAGACAAGCCATTTGTCCCCTATTAATCACTAGAAACAGGCAGTGGTAAACAGAAGAGCTGGCAAACAGATTTTCAAGCAAAGAATAAGCCGATAATCATGACACACCACAAGTGAGGGAAATCAACACCATGAAAGAAAGACACCCACTCAACAGTCAGAAGAAAAGGTGTCCAAGGACCTACAGGTAATGGAATGATCAGAAGAAGATATTCAGCAAGATGGAGAAAGGTGTTGTATTCATGAAGAAGAATGTAACGGAGAACTTGGGAGATTAAAATTTGACTTAAAAATTCGAAATGAAAATGTCAATTTGTAACTAAGATATTAACTAGTGAAACTAAGGATTAAGCAAGGAAATGTCCTCAGAATGCCTTCTAAAAGGAATACTTTGTAAGTATGAAGGAAAATTTAAGAGACAAAGGGCTTAGCTACAGAAATTCCAACATCTCTCTATGAAGAGCTCTAAAAGGAAAGTAAAGAGAAGCTGGGGAGAATAAAATAATCAAAGAAATAATTTTTTTAAAAAGCCTCTAATATGAAAAACAGTACTTCAATTTAGTGAGCCCTCTGATGTATCATAAAGAAGGAGAAACTATTGTCATCACAGAAACACACACACACACAAATAGCATTATTGCTCATTTCAGCATGGGAGATGGCAGAGTCATCTGCCATCTAGTAAAGAGGAAAAACCATTAGAGTGTATTCTTTACATATTTAGAGTAAGATTATAATAAACCAAAGAAAAACCAAAGTTTAAATATTGTTTTTCAGTCACTTAGTCTTATCCAACTCTGCGACCCTATGGACTGCAGCATGCCAGGCTTCCCTGTCCATCACTGTCTCCCAGAGTTTGCTCACATTCACATCCATTGAGTCGATGAAGTTTAAATTCAGGATTTAAAATTGAGGATAAACACTATAACAATAAAAGTAGAATGATATATACATAAGTACTTTAAAAAAAAGTCCGAAAGGTTACATATTCCACTAATGTAAGTTATCTTACAGAATGGAGTTAGAGTTTACTGTGTTCAAATAGGTTTTTTGCTTTTTAATATTATGAGAATGTTTTTTTTTAGTTTAAGAAATAAATTCACTCCAAGGATAGAAAGCAAAGAAGATTTGATAAATTGAACAAAACACATGAATGAATGGTGGGGGAAACCCAAAATAATGAACAAAAGGTTGTGATAAATAGAAAACATCTATATATACATTGGAGAAGGCAATGGCAACCCACTTTAGTACTCTTGCCTGGAAAATCCCAGGAATGGTGGAGCCTGGTGGGCTGCTGTCTGTGGGGTCGCACAGAGTCAGACAGGACTGAAGCGACTTAGCAGCAGCACCAGCATATATACATTCAGTTCAGTTCAGTCACTCAGTTGTGTCCAACTCTTTGTGACCCCATGAATCGCAGCACGCCAGGCCTCCCTGTCTATCAACAACTCCCAGAGTTCACTCAAATTTATGTCCATCAAGTTGGTGATGCCATCCAGCCATCTCATCCTCTGTCGTCCCCTTCTCCTCCTGCCCCCAGTCCCTCCCAGCATCAGAGTCTTTTCCAATGAGTAAACTCTTCACATGAAGTGGCCAAAGTACTGGAGTTTCAGCTTTAGCATCATTCCTTCTAAAGAACACCCAGGGCTGATCTCCTTCAAAATGGACTGGTTGGATCTCCGTGCAGTCCAGGGAACTCTCAAGAGTCTTTTCCAACACCACAGTTCAAAGGCATCAATTCTTCAGTGCTCAGCTTTCTTCACAGTCCAACTCTTACATCCATACATGACCACTGGAAAAACCATAGCCTTGACTAGATGGACTTTGGTTGGCAAAGTAATGTCTCTGCTTTTCAATANCACCAGCATATATACATTCAGTTCAGTTCAGTCACTCAGTTGTGTCCAACTCTTTGTGACCCCATGAATCGCAGCACGCCAGGCTTCCCTGTCTATCAACAACTCCCAGAGTTCACTCAAATTTATGTCCATCAAGTTGGTGATGCCATCCAGCCATCTCATCCTCTGTCGTCCCCTTCTCCTCCTGCCCCCAGTCCCTCCCAGCATCAGAGTCTTTTCCAATGAGTAAACTCTTCACATGAAGTGGCCAAAGTACTGGAGTTTCAGCTTTAGCATCATTCCTTCTAAAGAACACCCAGGGCTGATCTCCTTCAAAATGGACTGGTTGGATCTCCGTGCAGTCCAGGGAACTCTCAAGAGTCTTTTCCAACACCACAGTTCAAAGGCATCAATTCTTCAGTGCTCAGCTTTCTTCACAGTCCAACTCTTACATCCATACATGACCACTGGAAAAACCATAGCCTTGACTAGATGGACTTTGGTTGGCAAAGTAATGTCTCTGCTTTTCAATATGGTATCTAGGTTGGTCATAACTTTCCTTCCAAAGAGTAAGCGTCTTTTAATTTCATGGCTGCAGTCAACATCTGTAGTGATTTTGCAGCAACTATTAAATAGGTTCAATTCTCCTTTTTAATGTGGGTGATGTAAAATACTGATTATAAAATATTCAGCTATATCTGATGATGAGAGATAATTCTATAACAAAAAGATGCAGTAAGCTAAAAATAAAAGGATAGAAAAGATAACCTAAAAATAGGCCATTGAAAAGAAAGCACTAGGAGCAATCTTAGTATCAAATGAAATGAAATTCAAAGCAAAGAACATAAATGAGAATAAATGAGATATTTTTATTGATATACTAAAATAACTGAGCATTGACTTTAATATATTTAACTGCATAATTCTATATAGCTAAAACTAGGAAAAATATAAGAAAAAGTCAACAGAGCTGTAGTTAGTAGAAGAATTTAGCCATGCTTTATTCAGAAGACCAAGTACATGTACTAAGTGTATGTACTAAAGCATTTAAATAGACAGTTAACAAATTTGATCTCACTGAAAATTATATAGTTTTTACTCTCATATAGAAAGTATACTCTTTGGAAATACACATAAAATTTTTACATGCATGACCATGTATAATGTATTTTCTGATTTAAATCCATTTTATAGCAATTAGACAAAAATTATGACACATGACATTTATAGCTCCAGGCGAATCTTCCCAACCCAGGGATCAAACCCAGGTCTTCTGCATTGCAGGCAGATTCTTTACTGTCTGAGCCACCAGGGAAGCCCCGTGAACCTTATACCGTGTACAAAAGATTTAAATCAAAATGCATCCTAGACCTCAATATGTGGCCTAAACCTATAAAACTTCCAGAAGAAAACATAGGAGAAAATCTTTATCACCTTGGATTCTGCACAGATTTCTTAGGTAAGAATCCAAAAGCATAATCCATAAAAAGAAAATTGGTATGTTGGATTTCATATTACTTAAACTTCTGCTTTTTGAAAGATGCTGTTAGTGAATATACAAGCCAAGTTTAGGTAAACATTATTTGGAAATTATATATCTGATAAATAACTTCAATCCAGAATATATAGAGAATACTGAGAGTTGAATAATAAAAGAGACAAACTCTTAACGATGGGCAACAAATTTAACTATATACTTCATCAAAGAAAATAAAAAGAAGGTAAATATGCACATGCAAAGTGCTTAATGTTATGTCATTAGGGAAACAGAAATTAAAATCACCACACACACATTAAAATGTTTAAAATGTAAAAGCCTAACTTTATCAAGTATTGGTAAAGATGTAGAAAAACTAGGATTCTCGTCCAGTGTCAACACAGATGCACAATAATACAGCCACTTCGGAAAACAGTGTGGCAGTCTCTTAAGGTAAATGCAAACCCATCTCCTAAGCCATTTTTTCTACTCTTAGGACAAATGAAAACTTGTGTTTATACAAAATCCTGTACATAAATTTTTACAGCAGGATTTTTTTGTAAAAGGACAAAACTGAAAACAACCCAGGTTGATCAGTTGGTGAATAGATACATAAGTGGTGGTGTATCCATACAATGAAATGGTGTTTAGCAATAAAAAGGAATGAACCATTGACACATGCCACAATATGGATAAATCTTGAAATAATAATTATGTGGAGTGAGAAAAGTCAGACAAAATGGAGTATGTAGAGTAGTATTCCCATACTGGAATACATTTATATAAAGTGCTAGAAAACGCAAACTAGTGACAAAAAGCATTTCAATGATCTCCTGAGGGTTAGGGACAGGGACAAGGGTAGAGGAGAAGTGGATGGATTAAAAGGCTCATAAGAAAATTATGGAAGGTGATGGATATGCTTAGTATCTTGATTCTGGTGATGGTTTCACAGATGATTACATTTACATTTGTCAAAACTTATCAAATTGTATACTTTAAATATATGTACTTTTTGTATGTCAGAAAAACTCCAGTACTTTGGCCACCTGATGTGAAGAGCTAACTCATTTGAAAAGACCCTGATGCTGGGAAAGATCGAAGGCAGGAGGAGAATGGCATCACTGACTGAATGGACATAAGTTTGAGTAAACTCTTGGAGTTGATGATGGACAGGGAGGTCTGGTGTAATGCAGTCCATGGAGTCTCAAAGAGATAGTCACGACTGAGTGAATGAACTGAACTGATACCACAGTAAGACTATTAAAAATAGTTTATACCTTTAGAAATTAAAAGATATTCTTTCAATCATTTCAGATTAAAAATCATTGGAAGTATATTTTGTGGAGGACTGCATCACTGACTCGAGTTTGAGTGAACTCAGGGAGTTGGTGATGGACAGGGAGGCCTGGTGTGCTGCAATTCATGGGGTCGCAAAGAGTCGGACACGGCTGAGTGACTGAACTGAACTGAATGAAAGAAGATAGATTGATATGTCTATACAGAGCAGCCCTCGGTTAATCAAGGAGAGACTATGACGTATTTGTTATACAAAGAGTGAAAGATTCCTCAGAGTAAACCAATTGTGGTTCATTCTGTAGGGACACTCAAAACCTTAGTTATGAAATGGACTCTTCCCAATCTTAGCAGTTATATCTGTGAAAAATCTTCATGTTGGTGATTCTGAAATTAGCAAGATGCAGGTCTTAGAGAAAGTCAGAGGCTAAGGGGTAAAATGAATAACAATAACACTAAGGTGAACAAATGTGTTGGAAAGCATCTGATTCCAAACTATGTTAGTATAATTGGTATTTTAAAAATACATTTTATATCTGTGTGAAATACATTTTTTGGTTCAGAAATCTTCACTGCTTCAAATTATTTTCTTGAACTGATTTCATGCTCTCCAGGTGGCACCAGACCAATTTTGGCTTTATTTTCATTTGTATTTTCCCAATTTCATTTTTGCAAATCTTGGCAAAATGTCTGGTTGAGACATTGATGTGGGTATGTTTATCTATAATAATCTATGCGTAAGATGGTAGAACATATTTTTTTCTCTCTGGACTTTGCCATCAGTGAGCCACCGTGGCCTCCCTTCTTTTTCCTTAAGGTGATGGTGTGTTTTAAATTCGAAGTGCGTAATTATAAAACCCTTTTTCCTCAAAACCATAGTTGGTCATACAGCCAGGGCTGATGATATGCTTAACCACACTGTTGAACATTCCATACTTGAGAGGCGGTGTGCCAGTCTTTTCTTGTCTCGGTTTTCTTTTTCTTCTAAAGTTCTCTAAGCAGATTTCAACATCAATAACTTTTTCCCCTTACTAATTAGATTAAATCTCAGTAAGTGAAGGTGGATCTGATATTAGCTGAAAAGTTAAAAATGCAGAGGCAATTTCTTGGGAACTTAGTTGTCAGGTGGGTACAGGGCTCTAAAGGTGGATAATAGATGCATTTATGTTTTTAAAATGTGATCTTTGCTATTAATCCTTTTTATATGGCTGTCTGTTTTTGTTGTAGGGCCACTGTCTCTTCTCCAGCAGGTGAAAAATTTTCAGTGGTCATGTATTTAGATCTAAAATGATTGTACCTTAAATCTTAGAATCTGGAAAATTATCTAAAGATTTTAAGTGTATTTCTGAACAGGCTTAAAACAAAATTCTTTATTCGTTTTAGATTCTCCGTGTGTCCATAAAACATTATAAGAAGCTCAGAAAAGATTTTAATTTGTAGTCCTGTTGATTCTGGGTGAGAGTGATGATGACAGGCAGCAGAAACTGAAACTTAAGAATGGAAATGACAGTTACTCTCCATCCTCCAAAATTGATAAATATAGATTGGTTTTCTAATGGTTCCATCAAGTTTTCTCCTTCTGAATTTATTTTGTGTGCTACTCTTGCCTGGAAAATCCCATGGATGGAGGAGCCTGGTGGGCTACATACAGTCCATAGGATTGCTAAGAGTCCGACATGACTGAGTGACTTCACTTTCACTTTTCACTTTCATGCATTGAAGAAGGAAATGGCAACCCACTCCAGTGTTCTTGCCTGGAGAATCCCAGGGACGGGGGAGCCTGGTGGGCTGCCGTCTATGGGGTCGCACAGAGTCGGACACGACTGAAGTGACTTAGCGGCAGCAGCTCGTCATGAGGTTTAAAGTCTTGCTACGTATCTGGATGAGGACTCAAAAATAAAATCATATGAATTCTACTGGGAAATTTTTGACGCAGGTGTCCCAGCAGTCATATTGTGGATAAAAGAAGAGCAATAGTGAAAACAAGAATCCTTTTTATTAAGTTACATTTTAAATTTTCTTCAAAGTTTTCTTTATTCCTTCAAATCTTTGAAAGGCACCATGTATGCAAGGGTGCTGAAAGAAATGACCCTGCATCAGTCCCATGCTTCGACCTAAAATGAAGGAATAATGGGCAAAATACTCAGGTATAACAAATACTTAGATGATGTCCAGATCCCTGCATATTTAATTATTACATGTCCTACATACTTAATTATTGTCAGCCTTTGCAATGGCTCATGTGTGTTGGCATCAAGTAACTTTGTCTCTTTCACTTTTTTAAGGCTAAGTGCTTATTCCTAGTCCTCTTTTAGGCAGATTTGATGTTTTGGTGCTTGGAGCTTTAGAGTTGTCCTTCACAGTGGCCATTTTGTTTCAGGTATAATCTTGTTGACTCTACATAGGACCCTGAAGTGTTCTCTAGTCCTGTTCAGTTCAGTCACTCAGTTGTGTCCAACTCTTTGCTACCCCATGAACTGCAGCATGCCAGGCCTCCCTGTCCATCACCAACTCCAGGAGTCCACCCAAACCCATGTCCATTAAGTCACTGATGCCATCCAACTGTCTCATCCTCTGTCATCGCCTTCTTCTCCCACCCTCAATCTTTCCCAGCATCAGGATCTTTTCAAATGAGTCAGCTCTTTGCATCAAGTGGCCAAAGTATTGGAGTTTCTGCTTCAGCATCGGTCCCTCCAATGAACACCCAGGACTGATCTCCTTTAGGACTGGGTGGATCTCCTTGCAGTCCAAGGGACTCTCAAGAGTCTTCTCCAACACCACAGTTCAAAAGCATCAATTCTTCGGTGCTCAGCCTTCTTTATAGTCCAACTCTCACATCCATACATGACCACAGGAAACACCATGGCTGTGACTAGATGGACCTTTGTTGTCAAAGTAATATCTCTGCTTTTTAATATGCTGTCTAGGTTGATCATAACTTTCCAAGGAGCAAGTGTCTTTTAATTTCATGGCTGCAATCACCATCTGCAGTGATTTTGGAGCCCAGAAAAATAAAGTCAGCCACTGTTCCCACTGTTTCCCCATCTCTTTGACATGAAGTGATGGGACTGGATGCCATGATCTTAGTTTTCTGAATGTTGAGCTTTAAGCCAACTTGTTCACTCTCTTCTTTCACTTTCATCAAGAGGCTCTTTAGTTCTTCCTCACTTTCTGCTATAAGAATGGTGTCATTTGCATAGCTGAGGTTATTGATATTTCTCCCGGCAGTCTTGATTCCAGCTTGTGCTTCCTCCAGCCCAGTGTCCTGTTATTCCCCAGAATTAAAATAACATAGAGCTTTCGGCTTGGCTAAACCTTCCCACTGCTTGTTTTCTCTCTCTTTCAGATTTCTGAAGTTTGTTTCTCTTCAGGTCAGCGGATAGAAAATGAAAGGGGAACGACATCAAGAAACTGTGTGTGTGACTTTCCCTTAATATATCTTTCATTCTAGTCTGAAAGAGGTGATAATTATTTGGGGACTCTCTTTTCTAGCTAATTCTGCCCTTTTCTGAACTGATCAACTAAAAATAAAAAATTTTTTTTTTCCCCTTGGAATAGAGAATGAGGGTATGAACTTAACAAATCTTAAAGTTTTTGTGCTGCCAAAGCTAATGGTCAGAAACTAATAGTCCACCTCCTCCCCTAATCTTCAATCAGGACTTAATTAAATGAGACTATTTGAAAAGTTACATAACTTTTTTAGTAGATAAAAAGAAAATTTTTTTGCATTGCCTTATGCAGGAAGGACTGGATGCTGGATGCCATGATCTTCATTTTCTGAATGTTGAGCTTTGAGCCAACTTTTTCATGGCATCCGGTCCCATCACTTCATGGGAAATAGATGAGGAAACAGTGGAAACACTGTCAGACTATTTTTCTGGGCTCCAAAATCACTGCAGAGGGTGACTGCAGCCATGAAATTAAAAGACGCTTACTCCTTGGAAGAAAAGTTATGACCAACCTAGATAGCATATTCAAAAGCAGAGATATTACTTTGCCGACTAAGGTCCATCTAGTCAAGGCTATGGTTTTTCCAGTAGTCATGTATGGATGTGAGAGTTGGACTGTGAAGAAAGCTGAGCACCGAAGAATTGATGCTTTTGAACTGTGGTGTTGAAGAAGACTCTTGAGAGTCCCTTGGACTGCAAGGAGATCCAACCAGTCCATTCTAAAGGAGATTGACCCTTGGATTTCTTTGGAAGAAATGGTGCTGAAGCTGAAGCTCCAGTACTTTGGCCACCTCATGTGAAGGGTTGACTCATTGGAAAAGACTCTGATGCTGGGAGGGATTGGGGGCAGGAGGAGAAGGGGATGACAGAGGATGAGATGGCTGGATGGTATCACTGACTCAATGGGCATGAGTCTGCGTGAACTCTGGGAGTTGGTGATGGACAGGGAGGCCTAGCATGCTGTGATTCATGGGGTCACAAAGAGTCGGACACAACTGAGCAACTGAACAGAACTGAACTGAACTGAACTGACCTGACCTGACCTGAACTGAACTGATGCAGGAAGGATTGAATATAACCTAGATGAAAGGACCTAAATAACTTGATTATTTGTGTACAATATACTATTGAAAATAATTATCTACTAAAATGATGCTGAGTATTTGAATATGATTTTGATACCACTGCAACTCACCATAGTTATCCTCTTTGACACTGTACTTTTGCAAAAATCAAGATGTTATTCATCTAGTCATCTGTCCTTTAAAATATTACTAAGAGCTTACTATTTTAAAAAATATAGTTGTACTCTGCTTTAAGAAAAGCTATAGTTAAAAATAAAGATTTACATGCTGCCAGGCTTCTGTAATGGCTCAGACAGTAAAGAATCTGCTTGCAATGTGGGAGACCTGGGTTCAATCCCTGGGTTGGGAATTTTCCCTGGAGAAGGGAATGGCTACCCACTCCAGTATTCTGGCCTGGAGAATTTCATGGACAGAGGAGTCTGATGTGCTACAGTCCTTGGGGTCACAAAGAATCAAACATGACTGAGTGACTAACACAGGTTATATTATAGCATTTGTAGTATCACATCATTGTACAGCAGAAACTAACACAACATTGTAAGGAATTTATACTTCAATTAAAAAATCATTTTTGGTATTATGAAAGAATGGTTGGTTTTGCAAAATATTTCTCTGAATTTTCTTTTAATGTTTTAAGTTCAGATAAGTTTTAAGTTGTTTGACTTAGCTAAGTACTGTCAGGATCATTTCTGAGGCAGAAATTGATTCTAAAATTCTCTTCCATAAATCTTAGCGCAAAATTCTGCTTCTTTCCTCATCGTAATTTTTTTTAAGTGTTCTTTCTTAAAAGGATGCTACTCCATCTCACCTGGTTTCTATATCCCTGAAATCTACTGTGTGCAACTATCCTATACAACTTAAACTTCAGGTTAAATTACTTTGGGAAAATTCTATAAAGACTGTTAAGAAATTTAAATGTTACATACTCCTTCATTTGTCATCTGAGATAAAATGTTACTGAAAGAGGACAAGAGAGCAAAGAAATAATGAGTAGAAGATAAGAAAAACCTGGTAAGTAAGAGAGCACAGAAACTTTTGAGATGAAGTTGTGGCTCTTCTCCTGTCTTTATATCTCATACCTTGATAACTATCCTAATCTCATCTTGATGTGTTAATTGGAGAAGCTAAATTTCTAACCTTGCTTTGACAGTGTGTCTATTAAGATTTCTATTTGTACTGTTGGTTTTTAAAGTTTGGTCTTTCTGTTTCTCCTCTCTCTCTCTTTTTCATAGCTTTTCTCTCAAATAGACTAGGCTGAGGTACCATTTTAAAGGAAAGTCAGCTGAGAACTGGGGAAAATATGTGGCTTGTCAGATGATGCCCTAGAAGTGTAAAGCCCTATAGTAATACAGCGTAAGACCCGAGATAGAAAGCACGGGCTCTCAGAGGATCAGTGACCCTCTTGCGTAGCATCCGTCCCTGGGAGACTTGTCCAGGGAGTTCGGTGGGGCCGGTCACCAGAGGAGGACACAAGGGGGCAAGTACAGGACAGCCATGTACATCCGGGGCTCATGTGTTGACCATATGAAACCTGCTTTGGGGACTGGAAAATGCCTGACATGGCTAACCTAGAATATATCACTGTTCTGGTTCCTGGCACCATCCTTGTTTTTTAATGTGCAATGGACGCTGTTACGCTGTTTGAACATTGTTGCAGCTTGCTGACCTAGGGGAGCCTGAAGCAAAAAAAAAAAAGTTGTCTAATGCAGTTCTAAATCAAGTTTTAAAACAACAAAACAGTTTAATATCTGTGGCTGGAAGGAAAATGTTTGGAGCTGTATAACTGGCAGGCAGGAGAGTAGTGACTTGAGGATGATTCTTGGGCCAGTTTTGGACACAAGCTGAACTAAACTAAAAGAAACCCAGGCAGACTCTTCTGTCTGGTTTCCCAGTAAAATCAGAGGGGACAGTCCTGGCAGTACTATGGATTTGTATGCTGGGATAGATATAAACAGCGAAACTCTCAGTCCTGTGGCTATAAAAAGAAGTATTTTTTATGATGTATTCATTGTTTAAGAGCAGGCTCTGAGTTTTGTTTAACATTTATTCCTGTGCAGCTCAAAAACCTGAATTCTATCTGCCTCTGTGCTTAAGCTCTTTCAGATGTTTTTATTGTGTAACATTTTTCTCCAGATTCTTCTTTTAATGTATGGTTTTTTTTCTTCACAATCTGTTAAAAGATCACTTTGTGTGAATCTTAACACTGTGATGCTGTTTCATGGTTTTAATTTGAATGTGAATTGTTGCTGCTGGAAGCATATGATTAATGGCACAGACTTGTTTGTCTCAAAAACAGGTATTTTACATTTAGTTAAGATGCATTGAAAAATTGACTTGCTTACATTGCACTGGACGTAAAGTCACATTTCAGTTTACTTCAGACTTCTGCTTGAAATTGAATTAATCTTAAATATGTAGGTGCACATCTCTGATGGAACTGACTGTTGAAGGTATTTGAAGGGTGTTTTGAAAAATTGCTTATTAAATATATATTGTCCATTAATCTATTAAAGTGATTTGTTTTTAAATTTTGCTGGAAAAATTGTTCTAAATCAGTCAGTGAGTCTGGGAGTCAGTGTACAAAAGAGGGAGGGTATGGTTAGAGTTTTGAAATTCATTCCTCTTGATTGCCTATGAATGTTTTCATATACTTTTACAGTGTATCTAATAATAGAGTGATGCTCCTGGTCTCCCCTGCCTACTGGCATGTTAGAGAGTCTGACCCACACAAGACATAACAGTGTCTTACAGATAATCTGTCATCACTGTGGGTTATGGGTACATTTGCTACAGTGCCCCTAGTCCTCCTTCTCAAGAGCAATGTCAGAAAAATTGTGTATGCAGTTCCCTTCAGAAATGGGTCTCATACGTCATTTGAGGCTCATTACGGTACTCTGCTTTTCAGCTTTCATCTTAGAAACGAACATGAAGCCATGCATGTTAAATGAGAGCTTACTTAGTCAAACTTGTTATACCAGATAGAAAGTGGCTCTTTTCAAATCCCTGAGGTGTGGCTGTACGGTCTCAAAATGAGTACTCCTACAGTGAGAAAATCAGCCTCAGAAGGCATATGCCATACTTGAAGAGTTTTATTTATTGCAAATAATTATAATTTACTAAAATCTAGCTTTCTACTTCTTTGCTAAAATGGACCCAGTTCAGCTTTGTGGAGTCATACTCAACAAATACTATATCCCCCCAGACATTAATTCAGGAGCATGAAGCTTGCTATTGTATACACTGTGAAAGATCATTTTCCAAGCTTTCATGTCTTTAGCTATTTCCCACATTATATGGTCTCCAGGTCATAACCATCTTGGTTGCCTTCCCCTGGAAAAGTGTGGCTTTGTGGATGGTCACTTGTCAAACATGTGACCAGAATTGTGATATTCTAGATACTGTCCGACTAGTGACACTCTCACCTTTTTCCTTTCAGGCACTGTATTTCTCTCAAAGCCAGAAATACCTGCCACAGCACACCCACTGGTTCATATTGGGTTTGCTGTTGAGACACCTAGCTGTTTAAGTCAGGTCTTTTCTGTTTTTAACGCACACATTTGATTTTTTTTTTAATTCCAAGTTCCAGACATTACTTACATCTCTATTAAATTTCACTGTGTAAGCACTGGCTCATTGTTCCAGCTTGTCAAGAGCTTTTTGACTTTTTAAATTCTGCCATCCAAATACTACCAATTTCTTTTAGCTTTTGTGCCATCTGTAAATCTTGAAATGATACCTTCAAAGTTTTTATTTAATTAAGATTTAGAAAATGTATCAAATTGTCTACTGTGTGCCATTCTCATGTTCCCTGCTAGAGATAACAAGATGACTAGCAGTCATTTCTTCAGGGAGTTTACAGGCTATAGGGAATAATAGACATATAATTATATAACTATAATGCAGTGTGATAATTGCTATAATAGAGTTATGTGTAAAGTGCTGTGAGAACCAAGGTTGGTTGCAAATCATAGAAGACCCAACTGTTTCCATGCTGGCACAGGTCCATGAATTTTACGATATGGCTGTTAAATCAGTTACCAGGCTGCCTAACTACTGTCATCTAATTTACTTTTCTTTGTCCATGGATACAAGACATTTGTTAAATATTTTGCTGAAATGATCTCATACTGTGGTATTCCCAAAATGTACCAACCTGACAAGCCAGTGCAAAAGGAACTAAAGGAACTAAGAGTTATTTTGGAAGACTTATTCTTAGGGACCCCATGGTGGTTCATGGTGATCCCACTTTAAAAAGTTGAGGTGGTATGCGCCTATCCCCGATCTTCTGGTAGCTTTCCCATTTTCCATGGTTACATAGCAAAGGTTAGAGTAGTTTTGCCATGGCATCTCAGTTTTGCTCCTGTCTTGGTATATAATGTATCTGGATCTGTAGACTTGAATTAACTTAAAGATGTTTGACACTTTTCTGTCTTCAGATTTACTTTTCTCTTAATTCCTTCCAGTCTGAACATCATTCTTTTTATGCCCTCTGCTTTGTTTTTTTAATTTACTTATCTATTCTTAACAGTTTTGCAAGTATAAATTCATTTGACCCTTTAGTCTTCTTTACCCTTCTTATAATTTCATCCTTCTTTAATCTCTCTTCCTCTTGAAGATGACTGCTCATGAACTGTTTTTTTTCCTTCCCTTCTCTTACATTTATTATATTGAAATTCTGAAGTCTAGCATAATTAACAATTTTTGGTTTTACATTCTGTAGAATAATATCAACCATTTCTTCTTTGATGGTCATAATTAAATTTAGACTTGAATGCATTGTTCTCTGGTACTTGCTGTGAAATTGTCAGTAAGGTGAATAAGGTAGAAATTTATCTGAAATGAGGACTTGATAGCAGTCATGTATTTAATGGCACCTGGCTTGGACAGGATGACTGCTAAAAGGAACATATTTGCTACCAACACTGGACAAGTATTTGGAGATGAACAATGCTTGTGGTACTGCCAACATCTGCCGCTCTGCCCTTTTGACTCATTTTTCTCAGTACATTTGTTAATACTAACTCATTTGTAGATAATTTGGGCTCTTTAGTGTGGTTTGATAATGTCTAATGATGAGTAATAAAATAATTTAACTCTATTTTTATGTCCTTGGTAGACGTGTCATATATTTCTTGTGTTGTCCTATGTATTTTGGTATAGATCTGACATATATGGACATGAATTTGAGGAAACTATAGGAGATAACTGAGGGAAAGGGAAGCCTGGCGTGCTGCAGTCCATGGGGGTCACAAACAGTCAGACACAACTTAGCAACTGAATAGTAACAACAACTGGCATATATCTATCCTGACTTTATAGTGAGTTTCTGAATATTTTTTAGATTAGATATTAAAAACAAAATTCATAATCAAAACACTCCTATTAGGAATACATTCTGTTTTATTATTGCATCTTTCCTACCATTGCAGGTCATCATTTAAATTTTTTTTATTTTATTCTATTTATTTATTTTGGATGTGCTGAGTCTTTGTTGCTGCATGCAAGCTTTTTCTATTTGTAGTGAGTGGGAGCTGTTTTTCACTGGGGTTCATGGGCTTCTCATTTTGGTAGCTTATCTTGTGGAGCACGGGCTCTAAGGCGCGTGGGCTTCAGTGGTTGTGGTGCACAGGCTTAGTTGCTCCGCCGCATGTGCAATCTTCCCGAACCAGGGATCAAACATGTGTCACGTGCACTGACAAGCGAACTCTTAACCACTGGACCAACAGGGAATTCCCATCATTTATCTACTTAAGACAATTTGATAAATGAAAAATGGTACTACATAATTTTAGTTTGCATTTTTTGATAACTCAGATTAATATTTTTTGTTTCTATGTGCTTTTTAATTTTCTGTATCATTTTGCCATTAAAATTTGGCTATTTTAATATGCCAGTTATTCCAGGTGAATTTTGGAATTGAAAAATTCCCTTGAAATTTTGATTGGTAATATATTAAACTCATTAGTATTTGGGAAGAATTGAACTGTTTATTATATTTCGTCCTTCCATCTAGAAATATGATACAAGCATGTTTGTGTATGTGTGTGTGTGTGTGTGTGTGTGTGTGTGTGTGTGATTCATACACATTTTAAAGTTTCTTCCCCAAATAAGCATATTTTATTGTTATTGCATGGATTTTTAAATTTTGTTTTTTAATATAGTAGTAAAAAGATACTTTAAACATTTTAATTTTGTTTCTAATCACATTATGGAGTCATATTATTAATTCTAAGTTTTCCAGTTAATTCTCTAAGGTTTGTAGGTATGCAGTAATCATCTGCAAATAATGACTATTTTGTCTGTTTTCCAGTGTTACATCTTTGACATCAGTTTTCTGCCCTATTTTATTGGCTACAACTTTAAGAACACTGCTACATAAATCTGGTGAGAGTGGAGCCACATTAGTTTTATATTCTCTGCACCTAGTGTAGTACTTGGCACCTAGAAAGTACTCAGAAATGTTTGCTGGAGTACACTTGCTGAAAGAGTTTTAGCTATCAAAGTACACTTAGCTATCAAAGAATTTTTACTCTAGTTAGCAAACTAAAAACTGTGTGTGTAAGTAACAATAGGATAAAATAGAAAGCTACACATGACATTAAAAACTATAGATAATAGGGGAGTTCCCTGGTGGCCTAATGGTTAGGATTCGGGGCTTTCCCTGCTGTGACCCCAGTTCAGTCCTTGGTCAGGGAACTGAGATCCTCTAAGCTTCACTGTGCAGCCAAAAAACAGCCAGCCCAAATTCACAGATAATAAACTACTGGGGCTTTTCGGTGGGCCAAAGGATTGTGTACAGATGCAATACAAGGAATGGCTGTAGTGCAGGTGGCATATAAGGCAGGACTTGAGGATGGATTATACTCGGAGATAAGGAGATAGGGAGAAAGGAGATTCCCAGAAGAGGGACCAGTCATTAGCAGAGATAGTCACATTTGGGAAATATGATAGGTTTAAGGCACAAATGTGAGCTGGGCATTTTGGCCGCTATAAAGCTCTCATAAATGATGTGGAATGATTCAAGGTCAGGAAGATTTAATTGGGTTAAACCATCAGGATACTTGAATGGCAGGATAAACACTTTTTCACCTAGGTATTCCACATCCTCAGACACAAGGAAAATTATATTATTTTGGTATATTGGGATAAACAGAAACTGCTTACTGATAGAGGGGATGACAAGAAATGGGAGACTATGTCCCAAGCCTCACAATAGCTATAATATTTTAGTACATCTGTCATTTTTCTGACGGATATCCTTGTTAGGAAGAAGGTAATATTTTATCAAGGCATATTTACTGTTTCAGATTTCAGTTTAATAATGTTTTGAGCTTTATGCCAAGCAAATCCCCTCCTCCCCTCTTCATGGGTAGATTATTTTTACATGTAATGCATATGTTTCCAATTCCCAGTTCATGCATCAAGACTCCCATGTATTTACTTTTCCCTCAAAACCATAGCTGTTAATTGTTAGAAGAAATGGCAATCTACCCATCCCTGGTTGCTTAATTTTCTACCCAGATTGGCTTCTTGGTATGTGTATTATTATACTCATCTTATCTAGCTTGCTTTTGATTTTGTGATCCTTTTGAATAATTGTATCTCAGTACTGATGCAGCTTAATTTTGACATGAAACTCTCTCAAGATTACCTATAGTTTTCCCAAGAAGTAAATATCCCTTCTCTGCCAGTTTTTTCAGGAAACTAGTGTATGGCTCTGAAACAATAATTAATCAGATTTATCATTCTTCCAATGTGAAAGAGCTATTGTAGACTGTAAACAAAATTACCTTAACAGATGATTTTTTCTATAAAAGGGACTTCCTTGGTCAAAGAAACAAGTTTAAAATACACAGTACTGTGATTTGTTAATGTTACATCTTCATTAGCTGTTACGTTAACAAAGGGTACTTCTCAGAGCACTTACTCTGTCTTTCTTGACGTTTAACCGATGACATTAATTAAGATTATAAAAACATATTTCATGTAATATTTTAAGACATTTTAATACTGATAATGGGTTAAAAACCTTATGATTTGATTTTAAGACTAAGAAATCCTAGTATACTATGCCTTTTACAATAACCTTTCACTTGGACACTTTGGAGATACCTGGAGCTATATTGTTATTACTAAAATGTTATTTGAACAGCTGGATATTTGACAATATAACAGATTTGTTGATTTCTTTTAGTTGTAATGGTGGTATTTTGGTTATGTTTTCAAAAAGAATCTATATCTTGTAGAGATAGATATTAAAATATTTACAGATGAAATTATGTAATATCTGAAATTTGTTTTAAAATAACATAGGAAGAATTAGATGAAACTGGTTTGGACAGAATTGATGGTTTATCAAGGCTGAGTGATGATGTTCATCATATTTTTCTGACTACTTAGTATATGCTCAAAATTTTCTGTAATTGTAAATGAAAGTATTAGGAATATAATCCATCATTTACTTGATGAACATCAGAAACCCTGCCGTATGATCAAAGGACAGAGTGGCTATTCCATGCTGCATTAAATCTGAACTGCTGTGTTTTTTATTTGTTCTTTGCCTTTGTTTTCTCTCCTTTAGTTGTTGTTGGTCTCATCTTCTCTTTTCCTTTTTATAATTTCTTGGTTTAGTCTCTTTTATAACTGTTTCTATTTTGCTACTGTCCACGTGCCTGTCTCTGGTGGATTCTATCTCTCCTCCATCTCTCGCGTAATGATTTACTACTTCTAATATGCTCTGAGCAGAAAGCCAAGAAGCTAAGTGTGATCATAGTTTTTTCTAGGCAAGATTTCTATGTGGGCCTAAGGGACTTTTTGGAGTGTTAAGCATGTGAGCTTTAAGATGTTAATTTGAGGACATTTCTCTTGGCTGCCCCATGGCTCCTAGTTTTTAGCTGTGTTCTGGATGGTTGAGGCATCCTATAAATGTTTAAAATATTATACAGTCATTTGTCTTGAGACTTCAAGGAGGAATTTTGTTTTTAGTGCAGTGATAATGACACAGGAAATGAAATTATTTTATTTACAATTCATTGAAAAGAAATTTAACTTTCCAATTTTTATTACTACATTAAGAAACAGAAGAGTAAATATGTTCTTATGGGAAATAGCATGTTCCTAAGAAGTAGGTTAAAGCCTAAATAACATGATGTCATAAAGATAATATCAACTCAGTGACCTGTTGGACTGTGAGCTCATGAGTCAGGCAGGGGCCAAGTCCAGCTAGTTTACCACTGTATATTCGTTGTTCCATGCTGAGTCTGGTACATGGAAGTCATTCAGTAAATATTTGTTAGTTGATTGAATGAACAGTCTAAATCAGATGACTATTTTTAATTCAACAGACATGACTTCAAGAAGATTATATGCTTATTCCTATACGAGCTCACTAAAATATCTAGAAGAGTTGGCCTCAGAACATAGTACAGAGAGGTATAGAGCAGTCATAAAGAACTGAAAATGTTCAAATCACAAGTATTGTTCTACATATCCAGCACTAAAAGGATATATAGGTTGCTCTAGGATCACGGAGGATGGTGAAAGCAATTTTGTTAAAATGAAATTAAAGAAGCCCTCACCATGAGATGATGTTTGGGCTTAGGCTTGAAACGTATATTGGATTTTTCTAGGTATGTCATGGTTGGCGTGTCGGAAAAACAGCCAGAGGAACAATCCATGGTGGATTTCAAAGTCTCCAAGAGCTTAACAGTTACACTCGGGGGTAAATGTGGGTGGTTGATGACTGATTATTTAGGAATAAGGGATAAGGGGTTAAGAATGACTTTTCAGATTCTTAGTTTGGTTGACTGCCAGTCCCCAGACAGGGAATCAAAGAGGCTGGTTTGGAAAAGAATGCATGGTAGGAATGAGTTCATTTGGGGACAAGTTGAGTTTAAAATACCTGGAAAACATATAGAAGGGAATATATGATAGGCTGTAAGAAATAAGGGTACTGATGTTTAGGAGAAAATTAGATGACAGCATTTGAATTGGTGGTTTTTATGCTCTTAGAGGTAGCTGAGATGGTGTGAGTAAAGATGTTCCAAAGGAGGATGTGAAAAGTGAGAAGAAAGTTCTGTGGAATATGAGCAGTGATAATTCTGAGTTGGAGATCTGTGCGTTGTGAGGGTAGAGACCATGTCTTTTTCATTTTACTGTCTGGGTAGTATTGCATAGCACAGCATATGACAAGCATGAACCCTTCAGAATGGTTTTTTAAAATCTTGCCTGTGAAAGAAGTATTTTGGGAATGTAGTATGCTGTTTAGTAGATGCTGTTTACTAGAATAATAATGACTTGCAAGTAAGAGCTACGTTAAATTGTTAAGTTTTTCATCCTTTATTAGTCCACATATTGAAATTTTCTGTGCATGGCTGCAAATTAATTTTTCACTTCACATTAGTTATCTGTTACTTAGAGACTTTTTAAAAAAATACCACACTTTTTGCTCAGTAAGTTGACCATAGAATCACCATGCTGCTGCTGCTGCTGCTAAGTCACTTCAGTCGTGTCTGACTCTGTGCGACCCCATAGACAGAAGCTCACCAGGCTCCCCCATCCCCGGGATTCTCCAGGCAAGAACACTGGAGTGGGTTGCCGTTTCCTTCTCCAAAGCATGAAAGTGAAAAGTGAAAGGGAAGTCGCTCAGTCGTGTCTGACTCTTAGCAACCCCATGGACTGCAGCCTACCAGGCTCCTCCATCCATGGGATTTTCCAGGCAGGAGTCCTGGAGTGGGGTGCCATTGCCTTCTCCATAGAATCACCATTTAACCCAGCAATTCCACTCCCAGGAATATAGTGAAAAGAATTGAAAACAGGTGTTCAAACAAACATGTGTATGTCAGCATTCAGGGCAGCTCCATTCATAGTAGCCAAAAGTTAGGAACAACCAAAATATCTAACAACAGATGAATGGATAAACAGAATATGGTATATCTGTATAATGGGATATGAGTCATAAAAGGATCCTCCTCTAAGCTAGAATTTTGTTTACAGATTTCAGTTCCTGGGATGTGATTTGACTGAGGGTCTCTGTTCCTGGCCACCTGTTGGCCAGAGGATGTCCTCAGTTCCTTGCATGAACCCCTCCGACATGACAGTTTACTTCACTAAAGAGTCCAAAGCAAGAAAGCAGGAGAACTAATCTGCTGTTAAGACAAAATTTATAATATTTTGTATTCTAATCATGGAGGTGACATCACATCACCTTTACCACATTCTGTAGGTTAGAAGTGAAGCTCTAGACCAGCCCACACTCCAGGAGCTGTGATTACACAAACGAGACCATACCAGACAGTAGGGATCTCTAGGGGTCCTCTTGGAGGCTACCTACCACAGACGTTAAAGGGTTACCATTAATGTTTCTGTAAGGCTTTGGCTGTTGATGCTGTTCCTAACAGAGCTCTCCTTATGTAAACCCAAAAATCATTCACTGAGTACCTATGACTTCATTATGGCAAGTATAAAAAGAGAAAATGTGACCCCTGGATTTATGGAAATGTAAAATATGGGTCATTTCTCTTAAAGCTGCCCATTGTTGTACAGACATAGTTGCTTAAACATCCATTATTTATAAGGATGTATGACCGTAGATTGATTTGTGTACTAAAACTGAGTGTGTGTGTGTGTATTTGATGAAATGACCTGATTCTTGATGCTTATAGCAAGACCATCATTTTTCTAATTAAGGAAGAGAGAAATCTTGAAGAATACAAACCAAAGAATCAAGGTGAGATGGACAGTGCATTGTTGTAGTTGTTTGTAAATGGCTTTGCCATTTTCTTATAGGAGACATTATTCAGTATACCAACTAGTCTATATTAAATGTGTTGAAAATATGTTTGTTTCTTTTTTAAGGATCCTGATCCTATCAGTAGATCAGTATACTTTTATGCGTTTCTACCCTTTTCATTGTTTTCACTTACCTAGAAGAAGAAGAGCATGAAAGGAGTGATATGTCCTCATTAGGCAACTATAAAAGTAAGTCCCAACCTAAATCAGAGCTTTAAGAAAATTCAGCATTGTGGGACCATAATGGATACATAATAAATATTTCTTTTAATGTAGTCTGTTTTCTGGCAAATAGAGTCTTTATCCCAATCTAGATAGAATATAATAGGCTTGTGTGTGTGTGCACACGTGCTTACTCAGTCCTGTCTGACTCTTTGAGACCCCCTGGACTGTAGCCCACCAGGCTTCTCTGTCCATGGGATTTTTCTAGGCAAGAATACTGGAGCAGGCTGCCGTTTCCTCCTCCAGGAGATTTTCCTGACCTAGGGATCAAACTCGCATCTCTTGAATCTCCTGCATTGGCAGGTGGATTCTTTACCTGGAAAGCCCTCCTAGTAGGCTTAGGATGATTTAAATTGCGCTCTCTCTCTCTCTCCCTTTTTTTTTTTTTTTTTGAGTGTATTTTTTATGGGAAACTATTTAGAGATGAAACGCTCTGCTTCAGGCTATGTTTCAGACTCTTTTGTCTTCTCTTTGAATAGTGCACTAATTCTTAATCTTTTTATTATGTTGTGGTGCTGTATTTTGTGTAACCCTCTGTTCCCATACACATTTACATTTTAAAGTTAATTAAAATTAGTTTCATTTTGAGAGCGCCACTTGCCTCTCGACATAATTGGAGACATGCCATAGCATCAAAGACAGAAGGTTGGCAATTATTGATTTACTAATATAGTTGCATGTGAAGAAATCTGTTTAATATATATGATGTGGTGGGCTATTCTTGTTTTAATATAATAGATGAAGAAACAGTGGAAACAGTGTCAGACTTTATTTTTGGGGGCTCCAAAATCACTGCAGATGGTGACTGCAGCCATGAAATTAAAAGACGCTTACTCCTTGGAAGGAAAGTTATGACCAACCTAGGTAGCATATTGAAAAGCAGAGACGTTACTTTGCCAACAAAGGCCCATCTAGTCAAAGCTATGGTTTTTCCAGTGGTCATGTATGGATGTAAGAGTTGGACTGTGAAGAAAGCTGAGTGCTGAAGAATTGATGCTTTTGAACTGTGGTGTTGGAGAAGACTCTTGAGAGTTCCTTGGACTGCAAGGAGATCCAACCAGTCTATTCTAAAAGAGATCAGCCCTGGGTGTTCTTTGGAAGGAATGATGCTAAAGCTGAAGCTCCAGTACTTTGGCCACCTCATGTGAAGAGTTGACTCATTGGAAAAGACTCTGATGCTGGGAGGGATTTGGGGCAGGAGGAGAAGGGGACGACAGAGGATGAGATGGCTGGATGGCATCACCGACTCGATGGACATGAGTTTGGTTAAATTCCGGGAGTTGGTGATGGACAGGGAGGCCTGGCGTGCTGTGATTCATGGATTCGCAGAGTTAGACATGACTAAGCAACTGAACTGAATTGTGTATTAATTAAAAAAGGAAGTCTGATTACCTTAAGATAACATTTTATTGATTCACTCATCCAGCTTTGGTTACAGAGACCATTCATTTGAAATTGTTTGGAGTAGAATGATCCTATCACTCCTTTCTGCTTTACACTGGCAGTTCCAAGCACAGAAGGCATGCCTATTTCAGAGAAAAGACAAAAAGGGACTGCTCTACTTTAGAAAGAAGCTCAGAGGGATGAGTATTTCAGACAAGAATTATAAAAGGAAGGGAGGGAGCGAGGAAGGGTGTTTTAAAGTATATTGAAATATGAGACTGCTTACATCCATGGGCAAATTACCTACATATTCATTCTCATTCACGTATTAATTGACTTAGTCAACAGATACTGAGTACTTCCCCTGTGCTAGAGTCTGCACCGACCCTTGGAGACACAGTGGTGAACCTGCCAAGCAAGGAGGAGCTTTGGGACTTTTAGCAAAGTTGATGAGTCAAGCTATGGACATATAGTACCTGGTGAAATTGGTATCTGTATGTAAAAGCTATGGAAAAACTGTGAGAAGGAAGGTTATAAATAGCTGAATGCCTGAGGGAAAAAGAGTCCATTTTGTGCTGAGATTTGTTTGCTTTTGTTCCTGTTCATAATCCAGGTACATTTTATTTAAAAGAAGTCCTTGTCAAAGTCAAAAGTAGCACTTCCTACAAATAGCAGCCCTTACCTTAACTTATACACACTTCTTGAGCTCTCACTAGTGCAGCCACGTGAGCCACTGGAGAGTACAATGATTTGTGATCATCTGTGCCTTTATAGCAAAAGGGAGGGACATGTATAGGGTAGTAATAGCTCTGTGTGTGTGTGCGTGTGTGTGTATTCCATATGTCAGGCTTGCAGACAACATCAAGTGTCACAGAAGAGCTCCGTTTGTATTAGTGATCAATTTGTTTTTTTTTCACGTAAAATATATGAGAGTGTCACTTTAATGTTAAATTGATTAATCACACTGTTATGCTGAAAATCTGAAGGAATGTACACTTTCATCTGAACAGGAGAAACCTCTATTTTGGCCTTGGGAAGAAGAATTCTGGACAGCCATGGGGGAGAAAGAAATTTGGGGAGTAGAAAGTACTAGGGGCTTTAGGAAGGGTGGGATATAGAATTAAAACATTACTGGAAAAGAGGAAAGTATGCCTTCCCAGTAAAAGCTTGGCCAGTATTTCTAAAATTGGATATACTGGAAACATATCAACACAGAAATCTGTTATCCCCCTCTGCCTTTCTTTCAGTACCTGGTAGGCTTTTACTACCAGATCTCAGAACTAAGGTTTGTTCAGTATTCCAATAAGTTACAGGCTAAAATGGTGGCCAGATAATAAGAAAATAATAGTTAACACTTAATGAACATTGGGAATATTCCAAGCATTATACTACAAGAGTCATCTCATTTAATCTCTAGAATCTTTTCACTGAAAGGGAAAGGACTTAGAACAATTAAGCTGATTATCCAAGGTCACTAAGATGACATGTGGCTGAATTGGGTTTCAAACCCAGTAGCTACAGAGTCCGTATTGTTAGTTGTTCTACTGTTGACTCTGTATCAGAGCTGGCCTGCTTATCAGAATTGAACCCAATCCCAGTGCATTGCTCTGTTTTCAAGGAAAATTATGTACCAAAAGTCTGAAAATATTGGAACCTCCTGAAAGTTTTGGAATATATCTGATCCCTAAGCTAACAGTTGTCCATATTTATTTATGATTTCTAAACCACATTATTTGTTAATTACATGATTCAAATTATAATGCACCGATCTTCCTTAATTTAACAAAGGGTTATATCCTGATGAACCCATCGTAAATTGAAAATTCTCTTGTCAAAAATGCATTTTATACACCTAACCTACCAAACAGCACAGCTTGGCCTTACCTACCTTAAATGTACTCAGAACACTTACATTAGCCTGCAGTTGGGCAGAATCATCTCAACACAGGCTTATTTTATAATAAAGTATTGAGCATCTCGTTTAACTTTTTGGTACTATCCTGAGAGTGAAAAGCAGAATGCTCATCTGGGTACAGAATAGTATGAGTGTATCAGTTGTTTGCTCTCCTGATCATGCATCTGACTGGGAGTCCAGGCTCATTACTGCTACCCAGTATCACAAAGGGAGTCTCATATGGCATGTCACTAGCCCAGGGACAGATCAGAATTTAAAATTAAAGTATGATTTCTACTGAGTGTGTTATCACTGTTGCAATATTGTGAAGTTGAAAAAGTGTAAGTCTAACCATAGTAAATTAAGGATCATCTTTTGCGCATTATTAAGTTAAACATTGGTGTCATTCTCCTGAAGGCTAGACTGTCCCTTTGTTCACTACTTTATGGATTTTGGCTGTCATTCTGTAATCAGTAAGGTTTCAACTAATAGAACCAAGGGAATAGTCCACAAAGGAGAACTTTAACTTTAGGATTTGTGGTAAGCATTACCATCAAGAATGGCATTGTGTGTCAAGAAAGGGTAAATGTGGGTGGGGTCAAATAAGCATTGTAGACTAGGAAGAATTCTCTGAAGGTTTTATTACATGAGTAGGTTATATAGTAATAACTTATTTTGTGCCAAATTAATCACAGAGAAGTTGTCATTAGAGAAACTAATAATCTATCTCTGAGGGCCAAGGCTTATAATCTGTGACTCTTAATTATTTATTGTTATCTAATGGCTCATCCTCTGTGGTTTTAAACTTTTTCTGTGAGCTATGAATTTGTATTAATCTGGCAATTTTGTCACATAGTTGATAAGTTAAGGTCTGCAATAAAAAGAAATACTGGTAAGGGTGAAACAGCAAGTTGTGTTCAAATGCAATAGCATTTCCACAGTATTACAGGATCATATTTCACCCTGAGTATGTAACAAACATCTTCCACTGCAGCCAGAACATTCCTATTTTGGCTTTCCCCAGTCGGTTGCTTTGGTCAATGGCAATTTCAACAAAATTGTTGCCATACTAGCTTTTCTAGTCCAGCCACCAGATTTCCAAAATACTATTTACAAATGTGCTTTACTTTTTGTGTTATGCCAATAGCCCAGGAATTGAAATAGAAAGCCCTGCTTTCTATTTGGAGCCTTGCAAATCATATTCACCCTGGGGGTTCTGGGTCTTCTAGGGAGTCAGCCCTTGGCTTGTACAGGAACACAGAAGGGAACATTTTCCCAAGAACTGTTCTCACAGTGTTTTCTCTTCATACTTTAAATTTCTCATGGTTGCTGGTTCTGTTGGCCATCAGAACAGAAAAAGGGATCTCAAGTAGGATAGGATCAAAAAGGATCACAGGGAGCATAGAGTAATGCCCTTATGGCTTTAGTTCAGCACCTTAGCACATGCTGCATCATGGCTTCACATTTCCAGGTACTGAAACAGAACTCTGAGAAAGACTGAGCAATAAACAAAGTGAAGTTTGGTTTTATATATATATTTTTAAAAGCTTTTAACATCAGATGTTGGGTTTCCTGCAAAAGTGGGTATGTGCCAGAAACATAAAAATTTCATGCTAATAACTGTAAACCAATGAAACCAAAGAGATATTTGTAGATCACAGCATGATTTTTTTTTTAGGTAAATTCTACGTTCTCCATTTGAGAATTCTGAATAAGTATTTTATAAAAGACTGCTCAATTCACTGAAAAAATACTGATTGGATGTCCATGATATGTAAGTCTTCTTGTTGGATGAAGTCAAAGTATGGAGTTAATGAGTCACATAAAGGCACAAAACTTCCATATGGCTCTTTCAGTCTAACCAGGAAGATGATATATGCCATCAGATAACAGTGTTGCAGGATGGAAGTGTTATGAGCAGAAACAGGAGAAATAGCTAATTTTTCGGAGAAGTTATTTCCAGCTGGAAGATCATGGGAAGCTTGGTGGAATAGGTGATTATATCTGACTCTTGAATGGAGTTTAGCAATTTGAATGAACGAGAGCTGAAGGGAGAACTGATGTGGCAGAAACTCCAGGCAGAGGGGTAAGACAATCAGGGTGAAGCTGCAAAGCCTGGATCTGGTTCAGGAGAGCAGAAGTTGCATTTGTGGGGTTTACAGGCAAGTAATAGAGAAATGACATAGGAGTGGGCAGTTGAAGCCAGATCATAGAGAACTGTAAATCCTAAATCAAGTAGTTTGGGAATTTAAAGTTATAGACATTTAATATTTTTGAGGACAGTGGTGATATAATCTGAGCTAGCTTTTGGGGCAAGTATTAGTAATTTCATTGGATTACCACCAAGACAGAGGTGAGGAGACCAGTTTGAATACTCTTCTGATGATCTAGACAGAAAGTGATGAGAGTGTGAACCACAGTGAGAACATAGCAGCAGGGCAGCTATCAGACAGCAAATGTAGTCCTCAAGTACAGTTTTTAGGAATTGCCATTGAAGGTAATGATGTANGTAATTTCATTGGATTACCACCAAGACAGAGGTGAGGAGACCAGTTTGAATACTCTTCTGATGATCTATACAGAAAGTGATGAGAGTGTGAACCACAGTGAGAACATAGCAGCAGGGCAGCTATCAGACAGCAAATGTAGTCCTCAAGTACAGTTTTTAGGAATTGCCATTGAAGGTAATGATGTAAAATAGTGTTTAGAGTAACACAGACATCTAGGATGTTTGTTGAGGATAAGAAGAAAAGAGGGCAATTGATGTATCAGCTTATATAGTGTTTATAGGTTGTTTTTTTTTTTTTGCTAGCTTAAGGATCACCTGTCTCAGAATATCCTGGGTCACACACTTTGTGAGAATCTTTCTAAGCACAAAGCATGTGACCACTGGCTTAGAATGAAAACATAATTAGACTAGTGAGATTAGTATGATTGTTTTACGGACCTCTTAATTTGGAGATTTTGCTCCCAGCTCCAGTTGGCCTATCTTTGGACAGGAGATGGTCAGGGAAGAGTAAAGATTATTCAGTGTAACATCTTTATTTGAAACCAACTCTGTATTTATGCCAAATTATAGTGGATCTTACTGATCTCTTTTGATATTAAAGATGTGTAAGTGTTTGAGGGTCCATTGCAGGGATGGGGCTCAGCAGTGCCCTGCCACTGGGACAGGGATACAAGCCGTGGTAGTGCAGGGAGGCACATATTGGCTGTATCTTTTTGGAGGTCTTCAAAAGTGCTACCGTAGAGCCTGGAATCCAGGACTGGGTTGCTTCAGGCCAAACAAGTAACAGGAAGTCAGCACAGCCCCACCCATCAGCAGACTATTGGATTAAAGATTTACTGAGATTGTTGTCTGACTCAGTGAAACTATGAGCCATGCCATGTAGGGACACCCAAGACGGACAGGTCATGGTGGAGAGGTCTGACAGAATGTGGTCCACTGGAGAAGGGAATGACAAACCACTTCAGTATTCTTGCCTTGAGAACCCCATGAACAGTATGAAAAGGCAAAAAGGTAGGACACTGAAAGACCAACTCCCCAGGTCGGTGGGTGCCCAATATGCTACTGGNAGCCCAAGAAAATAAAGTCTGTCACTGTTTTCATTGTATCCCCACCTATTCTCCATGAAGTGATGGCACCGGACACCATGATCTTAGTTTTTTGAAAGTTGAGTTTTAAGCCAGTGTTTTCTCTCTCCTCTTTCACTTTCACCAAATGCTCTGTATTTCCTCTTAACTTTCTGCCATAAAGATGGTGTAACCTGCATATCTGAGGTTATTGATATTTCTCCCTGCAGTATTGATTCCATGTCCAGTTCTAACTATTGCTTCTTGACTTGTATACTGATTTCTCAGGAGGCAGGTAAGGTGGTTTGCTATTCCCATCTCTTGAAGAATTTTCCATAGTTTGTTATGATCCACAAAAAGGCTTTGGTGTAGTCCATGAAGCAGATGTTTTTTGGAATTCTCTTGCTTTTCCTATGATGCATCAGATGTTGGCAATTTGATCTCTGGTTCCTCTGCCTTTTTGAAATCCAGCTTGTGTATCTGGAAGTTCTCAGTTCATGTACCGTTGAAGCCTAGCTTGGAGAATTTTGAGCATTACTTTGCTAGCCTGTGCAATGAGTACAATTGTGGTAGTTTGAACATTCTTCGGCTTGCCTTTCTTTCGGATTGGAATATAAACTGACCTTTCCAGGCTTGTGGCCACTTTCAGGTTTTCTACATTTCCTTATATATTGAGTCAGTGCTTGTATAGCATCATCTTTTAGGATTTGAAATAGCTCAGCTGGAATTCCATCACCTCCACTAGCTTTGTTTGTAGTGATGCTTCCTAAGGCCCACTTGGCTTCACACTCCAGAATGTCTGGCTCTAGGTGACAGATCACACCATCATGGTTATCTGGGTCATTAAGATCTTTTCTGTATAGTCTTCTGTGTATTCTTGCCACCTCTTCTTAATATCTTCAGCTTCTGTTCGGTCCATACCGTTTCTGTTCTTTATTGCACCCATCTTTGCATGAAATGTTCCTTGGTATCTCTAATTTTCTTGAAAAGGTCTCTAGCCTAGATATTTAAGGTTATTCAACATCAAGTTCCCTTAATCTTAATGTTTACCTTGTTTTTTTTTATACAGTATTATAATGAATACCCCAGATTTTATAATCTCATAATAAGTTTCAAAGCCTAATTCAATTATACCTCCCTTTTAAATTTTGTTGTAAGAATTACCTGAGGTTTTTTTTTCAACAATACTTAGCTCTGTGCCTGGAATGTAGAAGTGGTTAATAAATGGTAGCCGTTTGATTGATATTACTCTTTTAAGAGACTTGCCCTAACTGAACAGATGACTCATCCCTTACTCCCAGAGAACCCTAATATGTCCCTTTATAATCTTTCCTCTTCTCAGTGTTATCCCATGGTAAATTGGCTCTCCAGGGGAAGAAAAGACCTGACAGATAGCTTTTCCTGATTTTTCTTGGGGAAAGTACTCCTACGCTGTCCATTTCCAAGCTACCAAAATGATTTCACTGAACACAGTTTGAGAAGAGACACACATTTTACTCTTAGCAGCCAGTACACACCAGTTCCAGTCTCTGTTCTGAATTCCTAACTCTGAGCACACTAGATCCACCATAGAAGCTAGGTGTTCCGTAGATGACTAAAATATAGTTTTTAACTAGTCATAACTTGATTATATATATGAAATTGGTGAAATTCCTTGATATCAAATTTTTGTTAAATAACCCATAACTTGTGTTGGTTATATAACTCCACTGCTCCACGCCCCCCACACGCATGCATGTATGCATACACACACACAAATTGCCCATGCTATTCATGAATCAAGGAAAAGGAATTCTTCATCATGATACACTGGGAAATACCCACGCCCTCCCTGAGCAAGTTGTCTACTTACTCAGACGCAGACCTCAAGTTTGTGATTTACTGTATATATCAGTGGAGCTTAGTCACTTCACCTCTCTTGGCCCTAGTTTCCTCAGAGTTGGAAGCCTAATTAGTATATAATTCCATTTCCTTCTTCCTTCAGTTTCCTTAGTCTTGTATCAAACTTGTAAATTGTGCTAGATATTTGAAACACAGTAAGGAATAAGACTTGGCCCTGGCTGACAAGAATCTTCCTGTCTTATTTTATGAATATCCACCTCACTGAGGCCATGAGTATGCGTGCGTGCTCAGTCATATCTGACTCTTTGGGAAGCTGTGGACTGTAGCCCACCAGGCTCCTCTGTCTGTGGAATTTTCCAGGCAGGAATACTGGAGTGGGTTGCAGTTTCCTTTTCCAGGGGATCTTCCTGACCCACAGGAAGTGGGGCTCTAAACCCACACTTGTGTCTTCTGCATTGACTGGCAGATTCTCGCCAAATGGAATTATGCAAATATGCCAAAGACCAAGATTTTACTTCATCAAGAGTTTAGCACTTTGACACATAAGGTATTGTGCTCTAATAGCTTTCTGTTTAAATTAAACAAGGTTGCCCTGATCACTAAGTGGTTCTCTTACTGATGTTAATGGTATGGAGAGAACCCTTGGTGAACAGCTTTGTTATTCTGCTCTCTGAGTTAGGCTCAGACTCAGTTTGTAGAGAGGGTAGTTTATTCAGGACTATTAAGCAAATCTGAAAACATTCTTTTGCATTTAAGAAGTACTTGGGCTGATTCTTTCTTCCATATTTTGATAAGAAAGGCATGAAGAATGACTCTTAAACTTTTGTGTTCTCCTTCAAGGCCGTATCCATCCACTGGCTCTAATGCCTTTATTCTCATCAAATGTGATCTCTGCACTTAATTTTCAAAGCAATGTTGGTGTCCAATAGGAAATTACCGTTGGGAACATTTTCATGTTGCTGAAAGCTATTTTTAAAAAGAGAATTTGTTTTGTTTTTGACAGGGGCCGATAATATCCGGAAATACTGGAGCCGCTACTACCAAGGATCTCAAGGGGTAATATTTGTTTTAGACAGTGCCTCTTCAGAAGATGATTTAGAGACTGCTAGAAATGAACTGCACTCAGCTCTTCAGCACCCACAGTTATGCACTTTACCCTTTTTAATATTGGCCAATCATCAAGACAAGCCAGCTGCTCGATCAGTACAAGAGGTATGTCTCACGAAGGTAACAGCTCTTGGTCTGTCTGTTTGTTGCACTGGTGCTGCCATGCTGGAATCTGAAAAAATTCCTTTGATTAGAGATATGCTGCCTATACTGTTTCTCAACATGAAATTTTAGGTTATGAAAAAAAAAAGCCTGTATAAATCTTATGGACATTATTATTCATACCTCTAACCGCACTTTGAGATCATAGGTGGTTTTTTTTTTTTTAACCATTTAGCAAAAGTTAGAGAATGGACATGAGTCTGAGCGAACTCTGGGAGTTGGTGATGGACAGGGAGGCCTGACATGCTGCGATTCATGGGGTCGAAAAGAGTCGGACACGACTGAGCGACTGAACTGAACTGAAGAGGATTTATCTGAAGAGATTTCTCCTCTATTTTTGAGGGCTAAAGTCCTGTTTATTTAACTTTTGTTTTTTTAGCCTACCAGCTTACGTAGTTCATTCTTCTTCTCAAGGAATGCATCATGTGTATTGCCATGCATCGTTCGCCCTCAGATGTCATGCTTTTGTCCCCTGTAATGCCCACTGCTTACTAGAAGCAGTAGGTACTATTCTGTAATCAGCAAGGCTGAAAATTGATGTCTTATCTTGCAAGTTCCATGCCACCGAATACCTTTTAATATGGACCCGTTCTTTATCTTCCATATTTAATTTCATTTCTTAGCTTGTATCTCTCCTATAAAAGCATGAGACTAATTCTGGGCAGATAACCAAGGTCTCAGCAGAGTTTCTGACTCATGGTACTAAAGTAATAAGATACATGAATAGCTTTCAAAACTTAAATGATAGTGAAGTTTAACCTTAAGTACAGTGAAATCTAAACTTTTGATGTACTCCTTTTCACCTGTAACTCTCAAGATGTTCTATCACCCCTACCTCCCCCTACTTCAAAAGTTCTGTGCTTTTCTTTTATTGACTTTAGAATAATAGAAGCCACACTGCCCTTTAGTCTGAAAAACAGATGAGGAGCCAAGGATATATAATGTGTTCTAATTCCAGACTCCCTCCCACTTTGTGTGGGACCTGTTGGCGGATAGCTTTGTCCTTGTGCCTGCTTTCTTACCTGTGAAATGGGAATAATGTGATTCTTTTTTAATGAGAAGTGAGTGGGATTAATTTCCTAATTCACTTTGAAGTGTACTAAGTATAGGAGGTACCATATACAGAGTATTTTCATTTGTTTTAGGAAAGTAGTAAAGAAGGCAGGGATTTCTTATTAAACAGAGCTTATATGTATCTTTAGTTGCCTTATTCAGCATTAAGTAGTGTAACCTTTTTTAGATATTGTGAAATACCATACAGATAATATTAAATGATTAAGGTAAAAAAGAAAATATAAATCTATTCAATCAATCAACGATGTACAGATTGTAATTGTGGTGCCTTCCTGGTTGCTTCTTAAGAACTCAGGTACATTTTTTAACCTTTTAACACCAGTTTTTCTGTCTGTAAAATGGATATAATAGTGTAATGATGGTTAGTTATAAATGTTAGATTAGTTTATGATTATAAGCTGATTTGCTGAAAAGGCATTGTTATCCTTAGATTTACTGTGGAAAATATATGAATATATTACAGAATACACAGAGACAATATAACATCTTGTATGTTAATAATACACGTTTAATAACACATTATATGTAGTAATACATAGATGTATTTATACATGAATAAATATAGGTTATGATATAAAATAGATACTATATAACACTTCAAATCACTTTAAAGACATGTGCTATAGCTGAAAAGATTTTATTTTGCTTTTAAATTAGAAGCTGTTTATATGTTTCCATAGACATCAAAAAAATGAAGCTAATGTGTTCCATAAACCTAACGTATGACTCATAGTAATCCTCCATAGGAATTAAAGACTGCTACATTGAATAAAGGTAGCTTGTAACAATTAATTGCTTAAGAGTATGCCCTGTGATTGTTGGCTGGCTGCCTCTTCTAGGAAGAGGACAGCTATCTAACATCTGTCACTTCAAATTTTTGTTGAGACGAGACAGAACTGAGAATACACTCGCCTGACAATTCATTTTTTCAGTAAGAAGAGGTTATGAATGTAGGGTAATCGCAGATATACGTTGAAAATTATTCTAAGCTTGTGTATACTGGAGCATATGTGTCTTTGACTTTCCTTTTTATTCATATCCATTTAAAATGAATTTTCTACAAAATTTCCACTTGTGATGGGATTTGCAAATGCCATTTTGAAGACTGCTCTAAGTGAAGCATTTCCCTGTGATTACATACACACATACTGCACCAGGTGCGTGTTTATGTTTTAGACTGCCCTAAGTGAGTTCATGGACAAATTCCATTGCAGATCTTGAACTTGAGACATAGTGAAGTGCTCAAACCTACTTTGAATTTGAGAAAGAAATGGAAGCTTCTGGTTTTCCCCATTGCTTGTACGACAGAGGTTTCTCTATCTAGTATTATGAGGCTTTCCTGAAATACTCCTAGGAATGTTTTAGGAATTAATACCTTTTTGTTAGCATAAAAATGGAATTATGAAAATAAATCTTAAAAGTTTTATAAACAGTAACCTCAAAACTGTTGGGAGTAGGCATACACTGTTGGGAGAAGGCATAAATAGAAGATTAAGAAGTAAACAGAGTTACATGTTATTAGAAATGAGTTGAGAAGTGGTTATCTGTTTATTACTTCCTTTCCTGAGCCTGAAGGTATTACGTGTCCTGTGCTTTGTTGCGTATAAACATTTCTATTCATTTCTACCTGCTGATTTGTGTGCGCTAATTGCCAGATGCTGAAAAGATGTTGTTTTACTCTGCAAAATACCTGTGTATTTTAGGTAAAATTCTGTCCTTTCAGGATCAGGGAAAATGCATTCAGTTTACCAAGAAGCATGGAACAGTACTTTGATGCAGTTGCAAAAAATGAGGCATAGAGGCTCATGAATTCTTTCTCTACTCTCATTGAAATTATTGCATTGTGTGCTTAATGTATTTGCAAAAAACTTGCAGTTATTTACCTTATCACTCAAGTAAAACTGTAAGAATTCATTTATCGTTTAAGAAGAATATTAGTTCACTCTTGAGCTTAGAAACTGGTAGGAGCTGGTAAAAACCATAGGAGAAAACTGAATTATCACTAGGATTCCTACAGAGGGTGAAAATCCTCAGGAAGTTATATATTTACTTCCTCTCTCTGCAGTGAAAGTTTTGCTAGGTTTGTGTTGAGAACCAAGATAGAAACAATGGTTAAAATTATGGTGTAACCTACAGATAAAGAGAAACATGCCTCATTATTTTGTTGCTTTTTTAGAAAGCAAGTGGAGTCTTGTGCATTGCATAGTTTTCCTTTCTGTAATATACCTACTTGGTAATGATCTGTGTTTAACTTACCAGAATTTTAAGATTTTATGGCTTGAGACTGGACAGTAGAGAAAATTTTTTTAAATAAATAAGCTTTTTTTTTTGGGTAATAGCAAAACACTGGGAAAAAGGACACCCTTTACATACTGTCTGAAAGCCAAGCAGTTCTTGCAACAGATGTTTGTTGTATTCACTTTAGGGAGGTGTAGTTACCACAGTTTTCCAGAATTTACTCATATCAACTATTTTTCTCTGTAGAAAACATAATATAAAACTCTATAGTTATGTCAAGTGGCCCATTTGATTCATTAGGGAAAATTCTGATCTAACTTAAACAATAAAGCTTNGTTCTTGCAACAGATGTTTGTTGTATTCACTTTAGGGAGGTGTAGTTACCACAGTTTTCCAGAATTTACTCATATCAACTATTTTTCTCTGTAGAAAACATAATATAAAACTCTATAGTTATGTCAAGTGGCCCATTTGATTCATTAGGGAAAATTCTGATCTAACTTAAACAATAAAGCTTTCTAAAACAAGAATCATCTTAAAGGTAAATAGGTTGATTTTTTTAATTTGTATTGAATTGTAATTGTATCTAATTTGTTTTACAACTCCCACAGGAGAGCATACTTCAGTTCTGAAGTTATTTAATAGATCAGGAGGATTTTATGAGAAGTTAAGTTGATAGAGTAGCCAATAATAGTAATCCTGTTTTCTCTTTACACAGTTGATTCTTTTACCTCCCAGCTTTTTAAAATTCTGTTTTCATTTTATTGGGCATTACAGTGTCTTAAAAATGGCACATTTTGTCAACATGAAAGACATGGTTTATCTTTTCTGCAATCTGATCTGATGTTCTTTCATATCCTTAATCCAAAAGTACTTAACTTTTTCAGGAATAATACATCAAAAATACTGAATTAACTCAAATATTTTATATTAAAGAAAATATTAAAAAGTATGAAAACTAACACAACAGTGCAAATGAACTGTGAGGTGAAGTGAAAGTCGCTCAGTCGTGTCCGACTCTTTGGAACCTCATGGACTGTATAGTCCATGGAATTCTCCAGGCCAGAATACTGGAATGGGTAGCCTTTCCCTTCTCCAGGGGTCTTCCCAACCCAGGGATCGAACCCAGGCTTCCCACATGGCAGGCAAATTCTTTACCAGCTGAGCCACCAGAGAAGCCCAAGAATACTGGAGTGGATAGCCTATTCCTTCTCCAGCGGATCTTCCCTACCCAAGAATCAAACTGGGGTCGCCTGCATTACAGTTGGATTCTTTACCAATGGAGCTATGAGGAAAGCCCCCAAATCAACTGTACTTCAGTTTTTAAAAATTGTAAAAAGGATATAAAAGTGTGAAACATAGAAATTTGAAGTAGAATTATAAGGTTAGATCACTATTGGTTCCATGGCTCATTGGTTGTAGCATAGGAATGTACAACTTCTAAATTACAATATCAGCAGTAAAGTTGAAATTTATGATTAAGCATTTCTCAATTTTTTTTTCAATTGTAATTTAGTGCATTATTGTGATGTACATGCTTCCCCCATGGCTCAGTGGTAAAGCATCTGCCTGTAATGCAGCACACTCAGGAGATGCAGATTCATTCTCTGGGTTGGGAAGATCTCCTCAAGAAGGAAATGGCACCCCACTCCAGTATTCTTGCCTGGAGAATGCCATGGACTGAGGAGCCTGGGGGGGTCTACAGTCCATGGGGTCACAAAGAGTCAGACACAACTGACTGGGCCCGTGTGCACAATGCACATAGAATGTGGTGTTCTATTTAAGAAGAATAGAAGGGTGTTTGTAGGTATGTCTGTTTTCATTCCAATCCCAAAGAAAGGCAGTGCCAAAGAATATTCAAACTACTGCAAAATTGCATACATCTCACACACTAGCAAAGTAATGCTCAAAATTCTCCAAGCGAGGCTTCAACAGTATGTGAACAATGAATTTCCAGATGTTCAAGCTGGGTTTCGAAAAGGCAGAGGAACCAGAAATCAAATTGCCAGTATTTGCTGGATCATCGAAAAACATCTATTTCTGCTTTATTGGCTACGCCAAAGCCTATAACTGTGTGGATTACAACAAACTGTGGAAAAATTTTCAAGAGATGGGAGTACCAGACCACCTGACCTACCTCTTGAGAAGTCTGTATGGAGGTCAGGAAGCAACAGTTAGAACTGGACATGGAATAACAGAGTGGTTCCAAATCAGGAAAGAAGTATGTTGAGGCTGTATATTGTCACCCTGCTTATTTAACTTATATGCAGAGTACATCCTATGAAATGTTGGACTGGATGAAGCACAAGCTGGAATCAAGATCGCCAAGAGAAATATCAATAACCTCATATATGCAGATGACACAACTCTTATGACAGAAAGTGAAGAAGCACTACAGAGCCTCTTAATGAAAGTGAAAGAGGAGAGTGAAAAAGTTGGCTTAAAATTCAACATTCAGAAAACTAACACCATAGCATCTGATCCCATCACTTCATGGCAATGGAAACAGTGAGAGACTTTTTTTTTTTTGGCTCCCAAATCACTGCAGATAGTGACTGCAGTGATGAAATTAAAAGATGCTTGCTCTTTGGAAGAAAAGCTATGACCAACCCAGTTAGCATATTAAAAAGCAGAGATATTACTTTGCCAACAAAGGTCCATCTAGTCAAAGCTATGGTTTTTCCAATAGTCATGTTTGGATGTGAGAGCTGGACTATGAAGAAAGCTGAGTACCGAAGAATTGATGCTTTTGAACTGTGGTGTTGGAGAAGACTCTTGAGAGTCCCTTGGACTGCAAGGATCAAACCAGTCAATCCTAAAGGAAATCAGTCCTGAATATTCATTGGGAGGACTGATGTTGAAGCTGAAACTCCAATACTTTGGCCACCTGATGGGAAGAACTGACTCCTTGGAAAAGACCCTGATGCTGGGAAAGATTGAAGGTGGGAGGAAAAGGGGATGACAGAGGATGAGATGGTTGGATGGCATCACCAACTCAATGGACATGAGTTTGAGCAAGCTCCAGGAGTTGGTGATGAACAGAGAAGCCTGGTGTGCTGTAGTCCATGGGGTTGCAAATAGTCTGACACGGCTGAGCAACTGAACTGAGCTGAACTGTAATGCTGTAACCATTACTTTTTTTATGCTTTTTTTTTTTTTTTNGTCAGACTTTTTTTTTTTTTTGGCTCCCAAATCACTGCAGATAGTGACTGCAGTGATGAAATTAAAAGATGCTTGCTCTTTGGAAGAAAAGCTATGACCAACCCAGTTAGCATATTAAAAAGCAGAGATATTACTTTGCCAACAAAGGTCCATCTAGTCAAAGCTATGGTTTTTCCAATAGTCATGTTTGGATGTGAGAGCTGGACTATGAAGAAAGCTGAGTACCGAAGAATTGATGCTTTTGAACTGTGGTGTTGGAGAAGACTCTTGAGAGTCCCTTGGACTGCAAGGATCAAACCAGTCAATCCTAAAGGAAATCAGTCCTGAATATTCATTGGGAGGACTGATGTTGAAGCTGAAACTCCAATACTTTGGCCACCTGATGGGAAGAACTGACTCCTTGGAAAAGACCCTGATGCTGGGAAAGATTGAAGGTGGGAGGAAAAGGGGATGACAGAGGATGAGATGGTTGGATGGCATCACCAACTCAATGGACATGAGTTTGAGCAAGCTCCAGGAGTTGGTGATGAACAGAGAAGCCTGGTGTGCTGTAGTCCATGGGGTTGCAAATAGTCTGACACGGCTGAGCAACTGAACTGAGCTGAACTGTAATGCTGTAACCATTACTTTTTTTATGCTTTTTTTTTTTTTTGGCCCTGTTTTATGTTAATGCAGTACGCAGGATCTCTCTTGTGTCATGTGGTGTCTTGAATTCACTCTAGTTGTAGTGACTGGGCTTAGTTAACTAATAGCATGTGGGATCTTAGTTCCCCTACCAGGGATTGAACTCAAGTCCTTGTATTGCAAAGCAGATTCTTAGCTACTGGACCATCTGGGAATTCCCCTGGACCATGTTTTGATTATCAATATTCATCTTTTTTGAATAGTACTTTCAGTATTTACCATGTCATAAATAGTTTATTTAGTTCTCACTTGTAGTCTAGACTTTTTCTGGAAGAGAGTGCTAGTATATGTTTTGTGTTACTTAACTATTACATTTAATTATAATTACTTCTTTTATATAGATAATTATTTCTACATTTTGTACATTTCCCTCTTCTTACAAAGGGTCAGAGAGAGTTTAGAAAGATTAAAGTTTTGGGGCACTGTTTGTAAATAATCTGCTAGTTTAAAATTTTTATATTTATACTGTTTGACAGGAGAGCAGTTCTTTTTTTGGTAATTCTATGATGTAATGAATATCATCTCTAATTTTACATGACAGATCTTTTATTAGAAGCGCAAAGCAGTGTTTAAATCATATAAAATCCTAGCTTAATTTAATATTACTTTCTGTATATGGAGAGAAACATGTGTGTCTCTATGTGTTTGTGGTATAATCATTGTAAATTGTCATATACTTTAAATCTTAAGAGTCTTCCAAGTATCTTGACCTGCCTCTTGGCAGCATTTTAGAATACTGATTTGATTTCACATAGAACAGTGTACATACTTATTGTGTGAGCAGTTTGAAAACTCCCTTATGGGACATATATTTATCCTAAAATGATATGAGATACATTTATTTTTTGTCCATCTCTTACAGATGTACTCCATTCTATTACAGTTTAATCTTGGGGAAAGGAGAGAGTTTGGAAGTCAGTTCTCCACTGAATTACTTGGTGATCCCTTGAAAATGTTTACTAATTTGCAAGAGAAGCTGAATCACATTCATTTTAATAGTTTGTTACAAAAGTGTCATTATTATAGAGCAACTCTTGAAGACTGTTGAAATAGCCAGAATATTTTATTTAATTTACTTTCATGTGCTTTTTATATGCATTTCTCAAAAAAAATTAATTTGTATTTTTGATTTCATTGATTCTAAATCTAGCCACATTAATCTCATCATTCTAGGGAACTCTGTAGATCTGTATTTCTTGCGCCCATAGGGTAAATTTGAAAATATTCCCTGCCTGCTGAAAACAAAAGAAATTCCCATTAAGAAATATGTTACATAAGAACATTACATAACAACAGCTATCAAAATTACTTAGGTGGGATAACAAAATAATACATTTGAAAATGTAACAGTATATGCTCAAAAAGAATTTGTTATGTTCTTTTATAAAACTCTCATTTCTTTCCACTTTCTTCCTTTATTCAGTCACCTATATATCTTCATTTTATGTAAAGCTGGCAAGTTTTGGAACTCAATTCTAACTTTCCTCACCAGACGTTTCCGTGCCCAGCTCTCACCTCCGCCCCTGTAGTACTCTCCAGTTTCCTGGTTGTTTACATCCCCACAGCTCCTCCCTGCCTCCTTGTTCCTCAACACAGACCAGAAAAGAGCGGACTTCCTATCTGTTTTTCACGGTCTGTTTTAAAAGCAAGTGTCTCCTAATTCCTTCTAGAATCAAATGACACACCACAGGTTTAATACGTTAATGTGCTTGAGAATTGTGTTCTCTTTTTTCCTCTGTCTCGTTTCAAACTACCACTTAGTATTCCTGTTGCCCTAGGAAAATCACCTAAAGATTACATGTCACAAGAACTTTTGCTGCATACCAGTGGCTGAGACAGATGTCCTCCTTGTGACTTCTCAAGGCATCCTGGGCTTATCCTAATCATAAAAATTAGAATTAATTGCTTGTTAACTTTTCTGTATACCCTTCAAGTTCGCAGGCTCCTTGCAGGACAGGATTTCTGGTTTATGTCTCTGTGCTTGGTCTATGTTGTTTGAATGAGTACTACCTCTGAGTCTTTCTGGATCAGCTTCCCTGTTGGCTTAATGCCGTCAGCTTTGTCTAGATTCCCCTATTCTCCTTTTACTCAGTATGACTCATCCTTGAATATAGAAAATTTCCTTTTCCTCTGCACTAAACCCTGACCTTTGAATATTGTTCATGAACCAGATCTTTTGTGAAACCTTACCACTCTGATCATTTTAATACTTTTCAAAAGCATCAATCTATTAACTACCATATTCACAAAAGTTTGTTTTTCATGTCCTTTTATCTACTTCACTTTATTTACTTCACTGAGTACCTTGCTTACAACAGGTTGTTTTTTCTTCCCAAGTCTCTCATAAAAAGTGAGGACATCTTGCCTGAATAATATTATTTTAATATGCTTTTAATTTATTGCCTGTCTTTTAACTGTATAGAGCTTATTTCACTTCCTAGCACTACAGATTATTTTTACTGCTTATATTTCTCATGTGGAGACTGGTACATGGTAAAGTTCTATGGGAACATAACTGAGATGATTTTAAAGCAATGAATTCAATTTAATAAAAAGAAATTTAGCTTTGTAAATTAATAAAAGTATTTATTTGTGAATCTTTAGAAGGATTTCTTAAAATCTTACATGTAACAGCTTTTCCTATACATATTTAAATATTTTGTAATAATGAATCATAACCAATATAGTTAGAGTTAGATTTTATCCTAACAGTATTATTTTACTTCTTTGTTTTTTGAAGCAATATTATTTAGTTGGTTGTACTGGTGAATTTCACCCTTTATATCTGTATTTCAGTTTTGCAGCTTGTAAAAATAAGTGTTTAGTAAACCCTCATTCAGCAAAGGCAATAAATTATTCTGAGGCAGAAGTTTCCAGAGCCATCTTTCTGGTTCTTAGCTTTATTTTTTTATTTCATTTGCAAAGAAACTCAACTACTACACATTCCAAAGCTTACAAAGTTCATAAAGCATTTGTTGAGTTAAATTTATTTGAAAATAGACACATAGTTAATGTCAGTAAGATGCTTTGAAGATAAAAAGCACAATAAGCGTTAGTTATTATCATTATGATAATTATTATCATTATTATTATTACATAGTGTCTGCTTAAAAATACCTTTGGTTACTCTGGGATGGCTGCAACTAATGAGAGGAGTTAATCTGCTGGGTCTTATCCAGAACTAAAGATTTGAGACTTAATACACTAAAGATCTTTTGTTTGTTTGTTTCCTAAGTAGACCAAGATATATGTTTATTCTCTAAAGAAAAATGCTTCCTATAATGCAGAAGCATTAGAACTCACTTTGAATAGTTTGAATATTTTCTTATATGTCTAAGGATAGGTCTGTTAGGTTGTAAAACAACCTTTTAAATAGTTAAAACCTTTTATTTCTTAGCTATTTCTCTCTGGTATAATAGCTCAAATTTATAATGTGTATGTACTTAAAAAATAAAATATGAGAACTTAATTCTTACTACAAAAATGAAAAATTACACTTTTAGAAAGTCATAAAAATAACAACTAATTACATAAATTAACTCCAATAAGAGTATTTTATGGTGTTTCCTTAGGTTGTTCTTTAGAAAATCTTCAAAATTAAGCCAAATTCCTTACAAGAAGCTGAAAAGATTGTCATCCCACATCAGAGATAAGGGAAGTAGTAGAACATTTTAATAGGCAGATGTATGAGAGCCACATGTACACCCAGCCTCATAATCAGCAAGACATTAGTGACATGTCTGAAGAAGACATTCCCTAATATTATTGCAAATTAAATAAGAAAAGACCTCAAGAGAATGAAAAGAGAAAAGGTGCCTGGAGCCAATGAATTACAATTGACAACCTAAAGGCAGTTGAAGAACCAATTGCTAGAGTGATTGCAAAGCTATTCATAGTGTGCAGCAGACAGAGCACAGCCAAAAGCTGGAACAATGCCTCCAGTGCAGCAGTGTTGCTTCAAAAGAATGGAAAGAGGGGACCGGGAAGAGCCACTGACCCTGAGACCGGTTTCCAGGCAGCTGCACAAACTATATACTGTAATTAAAGGTTTTGACCAGTAATCACAGTGAAGCCAGACTACAGCAAGTCTAGGGAACCAGCAAGGTTTATAATGAGTCAGACATCCTTAACTTAAATCATGGAAAAGCAGGTAAAAAAAAAAAAAACAGTCCATTTCTGGCAGTGACTTTGAAAAGCTCTGGTGTTTTAGCACAGATATGAAAAGCACATATTTTGGGCCTTCCTCCCGTAAGAACAAAAACACATAATGAAAGGTACCTGCTTTCATCTTTTGAGATGAAAAGACTACCTACCCTGCCGCTCAGAAACAGGCATTTTCTCCTTGCTGCTTCATATTTTTTCTTTACCTATGAATTGCATGTGCCTTTGATGAAGACAATGAACTAGATGTGAGCAGTGGTACAGACAATAGAGTGAATAGTGCTTAGAAGTGGCCCCTCTTCCAGTGCCCCTGGGCTCTGGTAGAAATGAACTCGTCTACACCTGAGTAATTTGTCTATAGAACATCTTCTCCCTTTTGTTCATTGGTGTCTAGACTCATTCTTTTTCTTTCTTTAGTAATATCTCTTTATGTAGAATTCCATATTCAGCCACAACTCTTACTTAAATATTCACATACCCACTTTGAGTATTCATTTCTTAACAAAAGAAGTATCTAGGGGCTCAAATGCAGGTAAGATTCAGACTTTCAACACAAACAAGAATTGTATTCTTAAAAGAGGCTAATGAAGAAAAATAGCATCTGGTTTTGCAGGCTCCACATAGATCCCTCCTGACTGGGTCCATTACGTTCTTTAATTTCTTTACCAGAAGTTCTGAAATCCAAATTTCATATAAATATTTGACCAAAACAAAACAAAAACAAAAACAAGGTTTCTACTACTAGGATGTAAAAGAAGAGAATCAAGTCGAAATTCATTTTGTTATATTTATAATTAAACATGTTCAAGAGTCTGAACTCAGTGTGTGTATAGATTGACTGAGTTTAATTCATTTCACACCTGAAAGAAGGTTATAGAGCTTGAAAAAGAATGCTCCGTAAAGAATGTTGAGACAGTAAATACCTCCATAAAATAACTGGAATTATTATCATAAGTGATAAATGAAATCAGTTGTGCCTGATGGGAAGAAGCTTCTATGTATGAACTGTGAAATAATTTGGATGTTGCATAGAATGATATGATTTTAACATGGAGAATTTGTAATATTTTATTTATTTTTAGACTGTAGTTATGACTAATAATTTGTCAAGCCAAAACAAGTCTTTAGTGAAAGAGGCCAGAGTGGAAAATCTGGGTAACTTGTATAGTTTAGACAAGGAGAACAAAGAAATAATGAAATGAAAATAAGAGTTTGGCAGGGGAATCCTTAGAGAACAGCTGGTCGAAGAATTCAGTTCTTAACGGTGCTATAAAAGAAAGATACTCTCTCATCATGATTTAGCTCATTGCATTGAGGAGAAGATTGAATAATTAGAGGGATCTTGGAAAAAAAAACCCCAAACAATCATGAATTAGAGGTATAGTCTACATGTAGTAAGTTCAATTCAGTTCAGTTGCTCAGTCTTGCCCGACTCTTTGTGACCCCATGGACTGCGACACGCCAGGCCTCCCTGTCCATCACCAACTCCCAGAGTTTACTCAAACTCATGTCCATCGAGTTGGTGATGCCATCCAACCATCTCATCCTCTGTATTCCCCTTCTCCTCCCACCTTCAATCTCTACCAGCATCAGGGTCTTTTCCACTGAGTCAGTTCTTCCCATCAGGTGGCCAGAGTATTGGAGTTTCAGCTTCAGCATCAGTCCTTCCAGTGAATATTCAGGACCGATTTCCTTCAGGATGGACTAGTTGGATCTCCTTGCAGTCCAAGGGACTTTCAAGAATCTTCTCCAACACCACAGTTCAAAAGCATCAATTCTTTGGTGCTCAGTTTTCTTTATAGTCCAACTCTCACATCCATACACGACTTACATGCAGAAAGCAGTATCATTAATACTGTTACTGGTATTGTTATACAAAGGCAGATCATGTGCCCAGACAAATGCCCCAATTTTCCAAAACATAAAAGCATAAATTCTTAAGACAGAACACCTTTCTTTCNAGCATCAATTCTTTGGTGCTCAGTTTTCTTTATAGTCCAACTCTCACATCCATACACGACTTACATGCAGAAAGCAGTATCATTAATACTGTTACTGGTATTGTTATACAAAGGCAGATCATGTGCCCAGACAAATGCCCCAATTTTCCAAAACATAAAAGCATAAATTCTTAAGACAGAACACCTTTCTTTCTTGTTATATATAAAGATTTACATTTTACTTAGTTCTAATACAGTTTCATTTAAAATGGTACTTGTCAAACTTATTGGAAAGTGAAATCTAAATATTTAGACCTAATGTATGGGTAGAGATTCATTAAGTCTACAAATACATGTTTCTGCAGGTTTGGGGAAATAAAAAATGATACTGAATTTCCATATTTTTATTTTGACTTTGATGTTCTTTCTTTAAATCTCAAGTTTTGACACATTTCTATTTTTTCTTAATAATAACTTTTAATGATTTTTTTAATATTAATATGCAAACAAGCTCATTTTTAGGTGAAAAGAGAACACAGATGTTAAGGTAAAACATGAAATCACTAAATTGCTTGAACCTGTTATAGCTAGCAGAAATTTTTTTATTAATATAGCTATCTTTTTTATATTTACAAAAGCTCTCTTTCTTTTTGTCTTCAAAACTTTTATCAGCACAGTTTTTTGCTCTAGGGAAATACAGTTTTTCTGTAATGATTCTCAGTGTGCAATGCCCTTTAATTATTTAGAACATTTGTTCTAGCAGTGTCAATGTACAAAACTATAGAATATTTTGTCGAATCTGTACTAACTCCATATGAGGCTCTGGACATTGCTTTTTTACGTAAAATGCTAGATAATCTGTGTTTTTATAGTTTCATCTGTTAAAATGTAATATGAATATTACAGTCCTTTAGTACTTGTTTACTTGTTCTTATTTGGATTCTAGTTTGTCAAGATTTTGTCGTATGGTTCCTTAGCCATAGTAAAACTGAACTGAAAGATAGGTGCTGTTAAAAATGTCATGTTTTTAAGATGTTTAAGCAAGAGATAGGGCTGTAATTCCTGGATTTATTGATACTTCCACTGAAATTCAGAAAACTAAGATCATGGCATCTGGTCCCATCACTTCTTGGAAAATAGATGGGGAAACAGTGGAAACAGTGTCAGACTTTATTTTTAGGGGATCCCAAATCACTGCAGATGGTGATTGCATCCATGAAATTAAATGATGCTTATTCCTTGGAAGGAAAGTTATGCCCAACCTAGATAGCATATTAAAAAGCAGAGATATTACTTTGCCAACAAACGTCCGTTTAGTCAAGGCTATGGTTTTTCCAGTAGTCATGTATGGATGTGAGAGTTGGACTGTGAAGAAAGCTGAGCGCTGAAGAATTGATGCTTCTGAACTGTGGTGTTGGAGAAGACTCTTGAGAGTCCCTTGGACTGCAAGGAGAGCCAACCAGTCCATTCTGAAGGAGATCAGTCCTGGGTGTTCATTGGAAGGACTGATGCTAAAGCTGAAACTCCATACTTTGGCCACCTCATGTGAAGAGTTGACTCACTGGAAAAGGCTCTGATGCTGGGAGGGATTGGGGGCAGAAGGAGAAGGGGACGACAGAGGATGAGATGGCTGGATGGCAACACTGACTTGATGGACATGAGTTTGAGTGAACTCAGGAAGTTGGTGATGGACAGGGAGGCCTGGCGTGCTGCAATTCATGGGGTCATAAAGAGTCAGACATGACTGAGCAACTGAACTGAACTGAACTCACTGAAATTATTTTGAGAATAACTCTTCTCCACTCACTTTGAACACAAATATAGACAAGTTTGTGAGGAATTACAGTTGAGATTCCTTGATCCATTTTGTGAACTAAGATTATTTGGCTAAAATCCTATAGAAAATGCATGACTATCGTTTTCACTTGTATCTCCATTGAGTATTATACCGTCTTTAAAAATCCATTCAATCTCTGACTTCCCTGGTTGTTCAGTGGCTAAGACTCAGAGCTCCCAATTCATGGGGTCTGCGTTCAATCCCTGGTCAGGGAACTAGATCCCTCATGCAACAACTAAGACCCAGCACAGCCAAATAAATAATAAATATTTTTTTAATCCATTCCATCTCATGTTAATTAATAATCTTAATGATTAATAAAACCACATAGTACACTTTTAGAAGGTACCAAAAAGTATACAGTATTCTCTTTACTCCTCATGAGCCCTGTTCCACTCTAATCTGTAACTCTCAGCCTTCAACTAAGCTACATTATTAAAAACTTTGACTATCAAAAGGTTAGAAATACCAACCTGATAAATTTTGCTTAATATAATGAATATGGACTGTACATTAATGAATGTAATTTTCCTAAACTTAGTACTTCTAAGATACTGGCAGTAAAATGTTGCAATCATTTCAAGAAAAATAGTTTTAATAGTTTAGTCTGTAGGTTATTACTCTGAATTTTAAACACTTTTACCATATATTTGTTGCGAAGCTTTCTAAAGAAACATATCATTAAAGATGCATAAAGGCCTTTGGCCTTATTGCTTCAGAATTGAGTCTATGTTCCAAGGCATGGCTGTGCTATAAATTTTAATCCATTCTTTCTCTCATTGGTGAAATTTTAGGTCATTTTTTGGATTTTTAAGATTATAAACAAAGTTGTTGAGGCTTATCTTTGTACGTGTTTCCTTTTGTATCTTTGCAAGCATTTCTCAAGTATATAATGATGTAAAATTGGAATTACTAGGTCTGAGGACATGCACATATTTAACTTGAGGGGTATTTAAGTTGCACTTCGGGTTTGGAGATGATGAACAGTAAGACTCTGAGGTCAAAATCTGGATTTAAATCCTAATTGTTGAGTCATATTGGGCAAATACTGAAGTCTGTATCCTCATCTGTACAATAGGGATAGTCTTAGAACCTATCTCATAGTGAACAGTAAGGATTAAATGAGCCCACAGAGAGTACTCAGTATTAACTGTTGCTCCTCACGTCCTCCAGACCGAGATGTTAGGAGGATTAAATGACACTTACAGCCTGTCTGGTACAGTGGCCTGTCCGTGCTCAGCAGATACACAAAGATGATACAGGAAACAATACATCTAGGCGCAATATGTTTATATGCTTTTGAGGGTACTCAAAGAATAAATTATAAATACAAAAAAGAAATTAAAAGGAAATCATTGAAGCAATGAGGATCTTATACAACCCTTACAATTTTTATTAGATTAGTTATAAGCAATTAGTTTATCTTACTTTCTTATATAGAGTTCTTATCAGAAACTGCTATTTTTAAATCACTAATAAAATGTTCTTTCCTCTTTTGCTGTGATGAAGCTAGAAAGATCAAATGTTTCCGTGATTTTTGCTTGCACAATTTGACACTAAAATTTGTTCTTGATGATGTTTCAGGTAGATCATTCTTGCCTTTATTTTTTAATACATAGGTTTCACAGTACAGTTAAGTTCGTAGCTTTGTCTTTAAAAAAGCAAAACAAAAGTAGGTGTAGAACGTTATACTTTGCCAAAGCATAAAAATGAGGGAGGTGTTTGGACTGGTTGTGGGCCTACCTGCAGATCTCTAGCTTTCTGGGAGGCCCCACAGAAGCCCAGAAATCTCCTTTTTATAGTGTGTCATGTGGTGTGTTCTCAGGATGTGATTGACAGTCTTGTTTCCTGTCTTTGAAGGCCCACGGAGTTACTCAGATTATTTTAGAGTGTTCTTCGCACCAGCTCTTACTTTCAGATTTAAATAAAATCTTTGTAAACCTTAAAGGTGGATTACTTTGCATTACTTTTATTGCTTTTCAATTGTCTTTGGAACTGAGTCTTCCTCAAAACAAGATTTTCTGGGGTGTGTTTTCTTTCGGGAGAAGTTTTAAGGACTCCTTATGGATTTTCCCAAAGCCCCAAATTTACCAACCAGAAGAGCCTGATGGAAACATATTACTTAACAAAAGAATGAAAACAAGAAAACAAGACATACTAGGAAAAGAAAAAAAAAAAAAAACAACTGCCTCCAATCTCTGTATTCCTTATCATAACTCAGACCTGTGTGTTTTATAAAAAGGAGGGTGTTTTCTCCCCCCACCCCCGGTTCATCCTCAGTTTCTTTTGATCATTGATCTGGGTGACCCTACACGCAGGGTTTTTTTCCTTCATTTGACATGGACAGAGTTTTGAAGTACAGCTCTCCTTTGGGAAGCCCAGCCAGTTCCACTTGACTAATCTGTGATCTCATGACAGTAATGCAGGGTTACTACACTGGCCGTTTTGTGCGCTTTGAGGAGGGCAGCCAGACAGAGTGGGAGAAAGGCCATGTCTGCGGAGAGAGAGAGAGTCAGGGTGATCGCGTAGTGTGAAAAAGACTTGTTAGCCCACATTAGTTTGCCTGATTTACTTCACAACAGGTCAAGAAAGGCCAACAGCAGGGTTGGTAAATCGCAAAGTTGAAACTCCCGGTATTAGAAAGCTTTCAGATCTCTGAGAACTGTTCATTCCAAAGTTGGTTTTAACTCACCTTTGAGTTATACCAATCGGAGGACCATCACCTGGTCCTTCAGTCTTACATTCATTTATGAAATGATTCTGTGACCCTGGGTTCTTCTTCATTGCTGCCAGTTTTCAACACCCTGTCATAGTTGGACCTTTGTACAATAGGGTTGGGTGTAAAAGATAACCCAAATGCAGAGCAAGTCATTGCACTTTTTTATGCCCTGTGTTCTGGAGAAGGCAATGGTACCCCACTCCAGTACTCTTGCCTGGAGAATCCCATGGATGGAGGAGCCTGGTAGGCTCCAGTCCATGGGGTCGCTAAGAGTTGGACACGACTGAGTGACTTCACTTTCACTTCTCACTTTCATGCATTGGAGAAGGAAATGGCAACCCACTCCAGTGTTCTTGCCTGGAGAATCCCAGGGACGGGGAGCCTGGTGGGCTACCGTCTGTGGGGTCACAGAGTCGGACAAGACTGAAGCGACTTAGCAGCAGCAGCAGCAGCATGCCCTGTGTTCAGCCCTTAATCAAGTGTCCATGCATTCCATTTGGAAATGCTGTAGGAATGTCTTGGTGAATTCCCATACTGACAGTGGGACAGAGCTCTGAAATTTGTTTCTACATGTCTACTCAAATGTGTGTCTAAGTGTACATGCTTGTGAGTCCTCCCTATAGAATCAGTGTTATTTAAGAAAGCTAAATTTGTTTTCAATGTTTGTCTTTCCTCTGTATCAAGCTTAAACTGGTATATTTTATAGCTTACTGTTGAAGAAGCTATAAAAGAAAGCTATGAAAGAAAATAGATGATTTATCAAAAAACACCCAAGTTCCTAGAATATATTGCCAGCTTAAATATTATAGGAATGCAAAAGTGATCTTCTGGAATTTTTATTACTTTTTCTTTCATATTCAAAAGGACTTTGGAATTGATAGATTATCCCAAGAAATATAGTTAAAAGCTACATTGTGCTATGCTAAGTCACTTCAGTCGTGTCTGACTCTGTGACCCCATGGACTGCAGCACACCAGGCCTTCCCGTCCTTCACTATCTCCCAAAGTTTGCGCAAGCTCAAATCCGTTGAGTTGGTGATGTCATCTTCAAATCACCTAGATACAACGAATCATTACAATATTACAGTAAGAGCCAAGGGAAATACGTAAGAAGTACTGTGGGATGACAGAGAAAAGACTGAAATTATTTGAAATAATGTGTGTAGCACAAGGTATGTTTCGCATACATTATCTCAAGTGATTCTCTCATCTGCCTGGGGGAAGCCTGGTATTGTATTACTTCCTTATCCATTTTATAAATGAAGGTCCCAGTAATGAAGTAATAAATTACTCCAATCCCATTTGTGACTTGAACCCAAGTCTTTGGACTTCAGCTCATCTGCTGTTTTATTTGTCCAGTTGCTTAGTTGTGTCCCAATTCTTTGTGACCCCATGAACTACAGCACAGTAGGCCTCCCTGTCCTTCACTGTCTCCCTGAATTTATTCATACTCATGTCCGTTAAGTTGATGATGCAGTCCAACCATCTCATCCTCTGTCACTCCCTTCTCTTGCCCTCCTCTTTCCCAACATCTGGCTCTTTTCCAGTAAGTCAGCTCTTAACATCAGGTGGTCATAATATTGGAGCTCCAGCTTCAGCATCCGTCCTTCCAATGAATATTCAGGGTTGATTTCCTATAGGATTGACTTGTTTTAATCTCCTTGTTGTCCAATGGATTCTCAAGAGTCTTCTCCAGTGCTGCAATTTGAAAGCATCAGTTCTTCAGTGCTCAGCCTTCCTTATGGTCCAATTTTTACACCTGTACACAACTTTTGGAAAAATCATAGCTTTGACTATATGGACCTTTGTTGGCAAATTGATGTCTCTACTTTTCAATACTCTATCTAGGTTATGATAGCTCTCCTTCTATGGAGCAAGCATCTTTTAATTTCATTGCTGCAGTTGCCATTCACAGTGATTCTGGAGCCCTAAGAAGATCTGTCTCTGTTCTACTTTTTCCCCTTCCATTTGCCATAAAGTGATGGGACTGGGTACCAGCATCTTAGTTTTTTGAATGTTGAGTTTTAAGCCAACTTTTTCACTCTCCTCTTTCACTTTCATCAAGAGGCTTTTTAATTTCTCTTCACTTTCTGCCATTAGAGTGGTGTCACCTGGATATCTGAGGTTGTTAATATTTCTCCTGGCAGTCTTGATTCCAGCTTGTGTTTCTTCCAGTCCAGCGTTTCTCATTATGTACTCTGCATAGAAGTTAAGCAGGGTAAAAAAACACAGCCTTGACTTACTCCTTTCCTGGTTTTGAACCAGTCCATTGTTCCATGTGCAGTTCTAATTGTTGCTTCATGATCTGCATGTAGGTTTCTCAGGAAACAGGTAAGGTGGTCTTATATTCCCATTTCTCTAAGAATTTTTCACAGTTTGTTGTGATCCACACAAACAAAGGCTTTAGCATAATCTTTGAAGCAGAAGTATATGTTTTTCTGAAATTCTTCTGCTTTCTCTATGATCCAGCAAATGTTGGCAATTTGATCTCTAATTCTTCTGCCTTTCCTCAACCCAGCTTCTACTTCTGGAAGTTCTCAGTTCATATACTGTTGAAGCCTAGCTTGGACGATTTTGAGCATTATCTTGCTAGCATGTGAAATGAGTACAATTGTGCAGTAGTTTGAACATTCTTTTTCATTGCCCTTCTTTGAGACTGAAATGAAAACTGACCTTTTCCAGTCCTGTGGCCATTGCTGATTTATCTAAATTTGCTGCCATATTGAGTACAGCACTTTCATAGCATCAACTTCTACGATTTGAAATAGCTCAGCTAGAATTCCATCACCTCCACTCATTTTGTTCCTAGCGATGGTTCCTAAGACCCACTTGACTTCACACTCCAGGATGTCTGGCTCTAGGTGAATGACCACACGATAGTGGTTATCCAGGTCATTAGCACCTTTTTTTGTATAATTCTTCTGTGTATTCTTGCCGCCTCTTCCTAATCTCTTCTGCTCCTATAGGGTTTTACTCTACCACAACAATCTCTTCTCTTTGATTTTATTTAAAAAAAAAAAAAAAGGAAGAAGCATTGTATTTGATTTTTAAGGTATACTTTTTTTTTCACTTTGAAGTTTTAAATCTTTTTCTCTGGTATGATTTTCGGTACTAGGATAGGCCCCACCTGCCAATTTGTAGATGGACCTCTTCTGCAAATGAATTCAGTTAAAATTAGAGTAATATATTGAAGAAACTAAACCAAATATATGTTTATATATTTGTGAAATGGAGTGACTATTGTATTCTATAGTTACGAAAGGAAGCCTGCTGATTTGGGCTTAGCTTACTGTCCAGTTCATCTAGTTTTTAGAAATAACAGGAGATGTCATTAGAGAAAGAATGACACTGGGAGCAATTTTTGCGAGCACCAAGCCTCACCCTCAAGCTTTCCTGGCTTTAAGCCACCTCTAGCTCCATTCATTCCATATTTGTATTCCTCAGTTTTATAAGTGAGAGGCAAGAAGGAGAAGACAAGATCAAAAACAAAGTAATGGAGATACAGAAACTGTATATTTGGGGAATTGTTAACCATTCTAAAGAGAGCGATATGTTTTCGTAAGGTGACCCTTTATACACTTGGATAGAAAGAATAATCACAGGTAAAAGGTACCTTTGCATTAGATAGCTGTTCCCTTTTTTGGTGCGTGCTTGCGTGCTCAGTCGCTTCAGCCGTGTCCAACTCTTTGTGACCCTGTGAACCGTAGCCCACCAAGCTCCTCTGTCCATGGGATTCTCCAGGCCAGAATACTGGAGTGGGTTTGCCATATCCTCCTCCAGGGGATCTTCCCAACCCACGGATAGAATGTGCGCCTCCTATGTTTTCTGCATTGCAGGTGGATTCTTTGCCACTGAGCCACTGGGAAGGCCCTTCCCTGGGAACGCCCCTCCCTGGGAATGCCCCTCCCTTTTTTGTTACCTCTTATGAAATACTTCTACCACCCAGGTGACATGTGATGGAGAAAAGACAGGCTGGGATTTACATCAACTCATCTGACCTCAAAGTGGCAATCGATTCCTAGGTTCTCTCTATCCTGTAAAGTGCTGTGACCTACTAAAGGATACAACACATCAGAAAATACTTCTTAGATCTCAAAATAATTCTGAGTTTTAATTTTATACCACTGTTATCTTCTCTGAATGATATTGCACTGTGTCTCTATTTCAGAAATCGTTGATGTTCTTGTTAAGAAACTTGCTGAGCTACCTTTTATTGAGTCACCAAATATTTACTGGGAAAAGGGATCTCTGTTTTGATTACTGATAGATCTGTAGGTGACTAGAGCACCTCCTTCAAACATAGTAGGTACTCAGTAAATGTTGGCAGATTAACAAATTTATTCACTGCCTATAATGGATTAAGCTGTGTAGTGTTCAATATATGGACCAAGTCCCTGCCATTGTATAGTGTTCCAATTGGGCAGTTTTCAAAGCTGTTTTTCTTTATAGTTTGGTGGCAGTAATTAACTTTTAGAGATAGGTAAAATGAAAGATTTAGATAATGGTAAAAAAAATTATTATAATGCAGCATTCCTAAAAATACTTGAAAAATTTAATTTGGATATTTAAGAGAAAATGGGAATCATTATTTAAAATACCTATATGAATTATGTGCCCAGTACCTTTTTTTGTTTGCTCGTTTGTTAATGTTATTTTATTTGCTGAGAATATCCATGTTTTATTCCTGAACTAAAAATATTTAATATTGTCATGTTAAATAATAATAATAATTGAGATATTGCTGACAAAATTTGTTGAGTAGAATTGTTCCTTTTTTCTTCTCTACCCTTGAAGAAATGGAAGTATGTTTGATGTATTGGAGAAATGTAGCAATTATTAAAGAACTTTGAATAAAAACCTCCTAAGACTAGTCATGGTAGAATTCAGAAATTTGGTGAACATTAACTGGTATGACATTTGCTAAGGCAGGTGGTAAATGTCAAAAAAGTATCCACTTGCCTTGTATGGCATATATGCACCAAGCCTGAGATGCATTGTGTCCCTGGGGTAATCATCCGAAATGCCTTTCATCTGTTTCACAGACTCAATCATGTACAGAAACTTTCACTCTAAGACCACACTGAAGACACATCTGTGCTTAAGAATGCAGATTTTAAAAAAAGTATGCATATATATACACATACGTGTGTGTGTGTCCATATTAAGTTCTTACTTAAAATAATCTGTCTTTTATAGGAGACTCTTGATTTTCATCAGGGTATATTCTCAACTCTTCTCTAATAGAGGAGTCACTTACTATGTAATATTGATACTTGAGAGAAAAGACTAAGTCATTTTTGTACATTTCCAGAAGTCACTTACTTATTTCAGAAGAGGTTTGATAACCCAAATCAATCTTTGTTTTAGTTAATTAATTTTTAAAAATGTTTTTTTTGGTTGTACTGCACAGCTTGTTTGGATCTTAGTTCCTCGACCAGTAATTGAGCCCAGGCGCCCAGCAGTGAAAGTGCAGAGTCCTAACTACTGGACCACCAGGGAATTCATTCAAATCAATCTTTTAATGGGGAGAGGATGTGTAGGAAGCGTATTGTACTAGAGACCTTCACACACACACTTTAGGCCTTTGGATCATGAGAATCAGAACATCCCCTACAGTAAATCCTAGCTGCTTATTAGAAAAGATAGCCATCAAATACAGAGTTAAGGGAACAGTTTGGAGTCAACATGTACACACTGCTAAATTTAAAATGGATAACCAAAAAGGATGTACTTGTACTGTATAGTACAGGGAACTTTGCTCAATGTCATGAGGCAGCCTGGAGAATATATACATGTATATGTATGGCTGAGTTGTTTTGTTATGCACCTGGAACGATCACAGCATTGTTAATCAGCTATATTTCTATATAAAATTAAAAGTTTTAAAAAAAATAAGGAGTTGCTGAATGTGTGCCAAAGTGCTGAGAGGGAGAGCCAGGGGGACCCTGCAGCCGTCTCCACTTGGGGCAAATGCTGCCCGAGTATTTTCAGTTCATCTCAGACAAGGTTTGGGGTGCTGGTTTGGTTTTAATCCAAAGAATACTCTGGCCCAGGCATTTGGCTCAATGTCAGAATGTCTTTCATGTTTGAGTTGAGCTATGGAGAATTCACCTTAGAATGGTGCAAATTCCCTAGACCAGACTTCTATGAGCGTTGCACATTCAACAATAGACACTATTCTCAGTGATTACCAAGAATTCAATTACATGTCCTTTTCAGCACTAAAGGGCTGCATCTTTAACATCAAAGCATGGCTTTGTGTTTGTCCATCACTCATCCTTTATGAATACTTTCTTTATATGCCTGTATCATATAAATATGTATGTGTATGGGGTGTGATTATGAAGCAATAAGACCTTCAAAAATATATATACTGCAGTGTGTATGAACACTCTTCCCTTCTAAGTACAGACTTTTAAATTTTATGACGTGTTACAGGAAAAAGTGATAACAGATGAAATTGTATAATTTGGATTTTATTTTCCTATTTAAAATAGATTTCAGTATTCATGTTATTATAAGACTTAACAGAATAAAGATCAACTTAAAGATCGTCTATATTAGTGTTATATCTGAGACCTGGTCAAAGATAGCTCTGGAAGCCAACCTAGTAAGGGAGAGGAAATCCTGCTGAGGCCCGTTGCCTTAACGACCTTCCCTATAAGGAGTAATGCAGAGACAAAGAGATTGATATCCTCTACATCCAGGATTACCATAAGAGGCTCTGTTATTTCAGCAGTGCCAGCTCCGAGGTCTTCTGCCTTCTGGCATATGAGCCATCCAAGAAAACCTTTATATGTGTTTTACTTCTTTTAAAACAATATTTCTTCTTGGTCACCTATGTAACCATGGATTTGTCTAAGTACCATGAATGTGTATTTCATCGACCAATTTGTTCTTTTATTCAGTATGTATGTGTTGAGCACCTGCTCACATAGTCTAGGAAAAATTTACTCTTTAGAACTAAACATCTTCATTGCTGATGGTATTCACAAGAATATGCAAAGACTTCTAAAGATAAATACCAAAAGAATTCCAAATAGGTTTTGGGCATCATTTGGAATATGTATGTCGCATGAAGCTTCACAAGGAGATGACTCTCATATCTATTTTAGCCCTAAAAGTTCTGGGATATACATGCATAGATTCCATATTCTAGTGCCACTTAAAAAAAAAAAAGTTTCCCTACTGTGTCCATTAGCCACATGTAAGTAGCTGGAGGCAGGGGAGGGAGAGGAATGTACGGAAATGTGTCTGACTTGGGATGTCTCGTTTTCCAGTATCCCTGCCAAGGGCTGGCAAGCCCAGAAAGGCAGAGGCTGGCACTGTTCCCTGTGGTGCTCCGCCTTTCATGGCATACCCCATCAGACGCCTGTTCTAGGCGTGACCCAGATTCCCTAGCTGATGCTTGGGTCCAGCAGTGCCCATCACGTATTCTTTTTTCTCTTCCCTCATCTCTTTATCTCAAGTCTAGCTTAGCCATTAAGTTGTAAGAAATGCTCCAGAAGCCTGTGCCAAATTGTGTCTGCCCTTCTCAATGGCACACGCCCAACTGTCAGTTGACAGGTGGACACACCACCTGGGGAACAGTTATCCTTCTGCACCAGATGGAGTTTCACTGGTCCAGGAGAAGGCCCACGACTGGGCTGCTAGAACAGATGCTGTGCAGACAGTCTCTGGATCTCCGCTTTCCTCATCCTCCCATTGTTCCACCTTCTCTCACCGTGGGTGTAGATGTGAGCAGAGTTCTCTAGCATTCTAGGAGATTTCCAAACTTAAAATTTCTCTACTAAACGGATGTTTGAGGAACAATCTTTAGCCCTCTAAAGCTTAAGAAAGAAAATCTCTAAAAGCAGAGATTCCATACTTCTGTATGGAATTTGAATAGTGACCTGAAAAAACATAAGTTATAAAAACATTTATATTAGCCATTGCCAAAAGGCTATTTGGCTGGTGTTGGGAGTGTTGACACTTTAACTGGCTTTTTCACCTCTAAATAGCACAATTTGGATTTAAATCTATTTATGGTAAATGGTCACACAGAGAAAGTAGTATCTTCCAGATTTCCGAAGTGTGGAAGAAAAAATTTTTGTGGTCTGATACATTTCCTTGTTTTATTATAAATAATTGAAAAAATGCGAAAGTGGATTCCTTTGATTTCCAACCTAGTACTTAAAAATTTTAGAGGAAATTTAATTTAGTGAAACTTGTTTTTCAAATAAGAAAAAAACCCAAATGTTTTCAGTTTTGCCTTTCAGCCATAAACCATCTGCATTATGACAAATGACTCATCAATTTTAGTAAAAGGAGTCTAAATGTCCCATCTTGTTATAGCCCCTTGCAGTTGTGTTACAAAGATGTCTTGCAGCCTTCTACCTCATGCAAGGAGGGTACCATGGCACATCATTTTTATCTCATCATTTTAAGGATTTTCTAATTGGCCTCCTGTTTCCTCCTTTTCCCCTCTCTTTATCCTTCCTTCTGTCCTTCCTCCCATTCTTTCTTCTTTTTTCCTTCCTTCACTTATTTGGAAATACTGTATTAAAAATGTGAAAAACATGTAGGACCATGTTTGTGGTTTAAAGAATAGTATAACAAATGCTAGTATCCCTGCATCCACAGTATAGAATAACAGCTTATTCATCTGTGTGCCCTTTATTTGCATGTGTCTCGCTACCTCCCCATCCAGGAGCAATCACTGTCTTGAATTTTGTGTTGCCTGTTACCTTGCTTCTATCACCTCTGTGTTACATAGTGCTGTGCCTATTTTGACCCTTACGTAGGTTAAGAACTCACACTGTGAAACATGTTCTGTGATTCTCTGTTGGTTCATGATTACGTTTTTTGCAATGCATCCGTGTTTATCACTGTGGCTACTATTCATTCCTTTTCATTGCTATATAATATTCTATCATATATTGCTGTTCATCCACTCTACTGTTGATGGATATTTTCCATTGCTGTTAACATTGTTTGGATATTGAAGAAAACTGTTATGAACATTTCTCAGGGTTTCTGATTTATATATACAAACATTTCATAATAGTATTTACCTAAAGAATATAAAGATTTTGAAGTACCTGCATATTCAACCTTATTAGGTACTACCAAGACATTTTCCAGAGTAGATGAAAATACCTTTTGTTCATATCCCTGTCAATATGTGGAATTATCTTGCTTTTTATATTTTGCCAATCTTTGTGCATAATTTGACATTTTATGTTAACATTTTATGTTATATCAGCAACATCTGATTGTTGCTGTTATATATAAGAAATTTACATTTATATATGTTTGTAGCCAGCAAACTTGCTAGACTTTCATCTTTATGATTTATCTGTATATTCTATGATTTTTCTGTGTGCATCAATTTCATCAGTAAATAACAGCTTGTTTCTTCCTATCTCTGTGTTATTTCTATTCTATTTTCTTATCTTCCTGCACTGACTTGGGGCTTCAGGACAATTTTGAATAGAATTGGTGACAGCAAGGGTTCTCCTCTCCTTCTGACTTATAAAGGAGTGGCTTTGAAACATTTCCTCTTTAACGATGATGTTTGCTACAGGCTATTTATTTTATTTATTTATGTATTTATTTAGAAAAATGACTTTAATCCAGTAGAAGATGAAGGACATTCTTGTAAAAGCTGTCCTTTTCTGTTGTGAAATAGATTTTATGATGAATGGATGTGGAAATTTATCAAGTGCTTTTTAAATTATTATTGGGAGAGTTATATGATTTTTCCTTACTAATAGTAACCTATTAATATGGTAAATTACCTAAATTTATTATCTAATATTTAATCACACTTGCATAGTTAGGTGTGATGGCCACAGAAGAAATGTCAGAAGTTCTCTGCTCTTAATTAACTTAAAGTCTAATTGAAGAGACAAAAAACATGATTAAAGAAAAGTTAATAGATGCCAGAAGGGTATGTTGTAATTATTTGCCACATTAATGGGACTTTGAGTTCTTCTGGCAAAAACTACTATGGGCTGTAGTGGACTGAGCCAGCTTCCTGCAGGGATTCTGGGGCTGAAGCTAGAAGAATGGCTATTGATCTTTTATGACCCTGAATAGCATTGCCTTGGTTTACCAAATTACATACCTGCTTTTTGAGATTTGAATACTGGTTTCAAGTCATCATTCTTGTGGAGTCACTGCTGCTTAGTGAGATTGCATTTGTCTGACAAAACCACTCTTAGGATCTCCTCTGTTCCCAGCCAGTATTTTGCTGCTGCTTAGTTTTTATGTCATCAGTCGGACCCTGAATTTGCTGGTGTAAAACAAGCTTTGTAAATATTTGGACTTTCCCCAACCCCCCCTTAGTAAACTATTTGATTTTCAAGGCTGATTGGAAAAGAGGTTAATTAAGAATGATTAACCAAACCATCATAAGGCACCAGTAATATGAATAGGACTCCAATTGGGTCCTGTGTAAATAACTAATCATACTTGCCCTCAGAAAGCTTCGAACGAACTATCTACTGGGAAGTTTAAAATTCAGTGAGATTGGTACACTGCCGTCCTTGAACATCAAGTAATTAAGATTCTCATTTTTATCTCATTGGGGATGATCTTTGCCTCAGTGGTTTCAAGAAAGTTACTGTACCTCTGAACAGGCTGAGAAAATCATTTTACTGGGTAATGGGTCCAAAACAAAGAAACTTAACTTTTCAGTGGCCAAAATAGTTTATTTTTTATGATTTTCTTTCAGAGTTCTACTTGTACACATCTTTGGTTTTTACTTGACACAGTCCTACAGGTTCTTCTTTTCCAGTTCTTTACATTTTCAGGCATTTTCATCACATGTGTACCCACCTCAGCTTTGACAATCCTGTAAGACCTCTGCAGTGAGTGCCGCTGCCTTCCCAGTCTTTTGGCCTTGATTGACTCCTACCCTGCTGATAATTCCTCACTTTTAGAATGAGTTTCTTTTTCTTCCCTTGGTCTTTCTGTGTGTTGCTCTGTTCCCTATTCTAATTCTTTATTGTCTTTACACGTGCTTTTGGAAAGGTCTGTGTGAGTTGGCAACACACCTGCCGCATTAACACGAACATTTTAATTGCTGGTGCCCAGGATGCATCACGTTTCTGTAGCTGTACAGTCAATCAGCTAATACACAAAATACAGTATTATGAGTATACTTATTAACATTTGGAGCCATGTAGTGTTGTTCCTGACAGCTGTAGGTGTGCTAACAGCATTTCTGGCTTCCTCCATTGTTGGCTTTGTAAACATGGTAAGTGCCAACAGAAACGAGTCACATGTTTAAATTTTAGCAGACTGGAATATTTGTGGTAAATGCAGTTGTGCCCTAGTATCTCTGCCATTCCTTATAGCTGTCCAAACCAGAGGTGCTGCTTCCTGAAAGTAGAGAAATCAAGGTCTCCAACCATAACATGGTTTTGGTTTTTGCTCTTAAGGAGATCTACTCCTAAAGTAGCAAAATATCATGGTTTTGTTTGAAAACTATGAGCTATAGCCTCAAGTTGTGAGTAGTACCATCTAGGTTACCCTCAGACAACTTTCTTCTGCCTACTCAATTTTAAAATGAAAATAATATATTCATCCACACTTGAGGAAAATTTGAAAAAGGTCAGTGAAACTATAAAAATTATTTTGGCTCTACAACTGGTTTTAGAGTTTTCATTTGTGAATTTCTTGTCTCTCCTTGATATCTTCATGTTTTGTCCTCTTTTCCAATCATTAAGTCACCTGCCTATACGAACTTGATTCTCATCTTTGTGAGAAGCAAAATCAAAGAAAAGTGAAGGCCCAATTCATAGTACTTATCATTAGGCCTTATTTTTGCTTAATTCATTTGATTTCTTTTTATTTCTGGTTTAATGGGCTAGTGTAAATTTTTATGACCAGTTGACATGCATGGTTCATGAAGTGTTAGGATAGGTGGGGAGCAGTAATATTCATGGATTCCCCATGCTGTCTGGGGAGGTCATAAAATACACTGCAGTCAAGGTGAACAATCATCACTTCAAGAAATCTCTTTACCTGAAAGACTGATAAAATTTATATTTGATGAATACACATTTAAGCCATTGCAAAACACATATGCATGAATTACACTTCTTTACTAACCCCTTCATTTCTTGTATGTCTTGAAGGAAGGCTTGTCTCAGGTTATGAAACATCTCTCTAAAGCCCTTATAAGTAGGGTGAGGCTATTTGCATTTACAGAATTTTAGGACTAAAGAATCATAGAGGAGATTTTGTTTAAAGCCTATAAATTCCAAAGTGATAATACGTCTAAGTATACATCAGACCTGACCTAGATTAGTCTGAAGTGTCCAGATGATAAAGTCTTATGTGTGATACCCAGAGCCCTAGGCTACTCAGAGTTGAGTACTATAAAGGGTGAGTACTCAGGGTGTTAAATTTATAAGCCTGCCTAGTGAAAATCTTTCAGAGAAAATAGCAGTAGAAAATGTTCGAAAGGCCAAAGATGTTTGTATTTAAGAGTGCAACTTAGAAAATGTTGGTCTAATAACTTTTACAGCAATTTACACATGAATAGCTGAAGCAAATTTTAAAATGTTTTATATGAAGATGCCAGATATTTTATACCAATGCTAATCAAATTATTTGTGATAAAGGACTGATTCCTACCACCTCATCCCCAACCCAACACTGACCAATACTCTTTAGCTATGTGGTCTGTGAGATGAGACCACTGATCACATATTTGGAAGTCACAGCCATGTCAAATGCTGTCAAACATCTTCTCAGTTCTTATTCTCTATTTCTGTACTTGTCACATATGTGGCCTGGTCTGATTTCAGATTATACTTTAAATAGCATTGCTCTAAACTATAGCAAAGGAAAAAGAAATGAGATCAGTAAAAGTAAACTAATGTAACAATAAATATGAACTGTGAAATTGAACTGTGAGACTAGTTACATGTTATTAAGTAAAATCAAAGATTATTCTGTGATTTATTTTAATCCCTGATAGTTTACCGAACACTCGGAAGATCGGGGGTTAAGACAGTCCATTATTTTTTGCTGTTTCCATATTCTGTAGTTAGTAGACAAGGTAGAAGTGTAGAATCATATCACCCAAAGTGAATGAATTCAGCCTTTCCCAGAGTGTAGTATCTGAGATGTATTTGTTCTATATTTCAGTGAAATGGTTTCTCAAATTTCATGGTTGTTTTTTATTAAAATCTGTGTATACATACACTCAGACATTAGCCAAAGCAATAATATCTGAACCATAAAACCACGTCACTAAGGATTCATAAATATGACCTCTCCCACCCAATCATTTTCAAATCATGTTTATCCCTTTAGCAGCTTCCAAGATGATGTTTTTCAACTCCCTTTACACCCTAAAAATTTGCTTGGATGAGTGAAATCAGTTGCAGTCCTTTTAGCCAGAACATAGTGCCACACCCTTGGCAGGTAGGCAATGTTGTCTTCATGTGTTTGCAAAATTTCTGAGCATTACCACTTTGTCCTCCAGAGAGCACTCATTCCTCCCCCGTCAGCTTACAGTGCAGGAAGGCCACAGGCACATCTAGCTCTGGAGGGGAAATGACAGTGTCAGGGCTCCCCTCAACTCTGTGCATGCAGAGTTCCTGCAAAAACGGTGGGGGTGTGGGTGGTGGTGAGATGGAAGGGTGGACACAGAGCTTGTTCTTTCTTCTGCACTTCTTCCCTCCAAAAAAGAAAGAAAGAAAGAAAGGTAAATTTAAATAGATCACTTTAAGTCACAGCCTCTGGATCTTTTCCAAAGAAAGTCAACACCACTGCAGTGGCCGCAAAGCTATCCTATGCCTCCACCCCTGTGGGAGTGTCCAGATCTCTAAGATTAGATGAGCCCAAGAATAGTCTTACCCCACCCAGCCACTCTATCAGCAGCCATCTGTGGCTTGAGAATCAGCTCCCATTCTGAGCCTTATGGTGTCCTTAGAAGCCTTGGAGAACACTCGTGGGTTTGGTCACATAAACTGAGAGTGCCAGGCTCACTCACTGAGGTGCAAGAGCATTCCAGAGTTTCCAGGGCCCTTCACTCCTTGGCCTGTCCCATTTCCAGTGGTCCTCTTGAAAGGCTTCCTGATTCCCAGGAGGAGCTGTAACTCCTCCCAAAAACTAGAGGCTCAGCCTCTTGGTTTCCCATAGCACCTTGGTTACAGGATAAACACTAACAGTGTGGGGATTACTACCCCACATTGATCACTCAATCCTCTTGTTGTCTGTATGATTAATTCCCACAACCCCCACCTTATTCCATTAAACACAGCACGTGTTTAATAAATCTGTTGAATAATGAATGACTGATTAGAATGATAAGCCTTGTCTGAAGTATTGTTGCCCTTTAAAACAGAAAAACAAAAAACTCCCCTGTTAAACAGTTCAAATAATTGTTAACGGTTTTAAAGAACTCATAGTTCTATATGATTGTGGTCATTGTTACAATTCTAATCAATGATTTACATCAGGAAGCTTATGAGCTGTAAATTTGGCAACCCGAATATCCAGTGTTTACCATATACCTATTAATACAATGAATGCATTTTCAAAAGCTTCTAAATAAGGAGAAATGATAGTTTCCCAAGATACCTTCTCATGAAAAACTTTTGACCAGAAGTAGCAATATGTGTCACATGTAAATATATCCAAATTCATTTCATTATCAGTATCCATCCAAAGCATATTTAATTCTTGCACAACCACCCCTACTGTAAGTTAGTCGAATGAGCAGAGTACTCAGTCCTCATAGCACGGAATATTTTAGAAAAGCATTTAAAAATTAAAGTGTACCAGTGACTCTATTCCTATTGCTTAGGACTTCTCTCTTGTTCCATGAGTCTCAGTTATTAAAGTGACTACAGTGACTATGGATTTGCTACACAAACACCCAGCAGAACTCGTGAACCTTTCTCTGTCCTTTCTTCCTCTTTTTAAATTGGAAGGCATTGCTCATGTGCTGTAGTACTTTGATTTGTTCCCTTGACAGTAGAAAGACAGCATGGTTATTTCTTCCCTGATAAATCAAGTCCCATTGTCAGATATAACTACTGGGAAAAAGAAATGCACTGTGTGACTTTCTAACTTCTAGACATAGCTCATTTGCTTACATAATCTCCTTTATGTTTCCCTTAGGTATTTTCACCCTCAATATTTTTAAGAAAGGTAGCCACTCATCCAGTCAGAAATAAAATGGCAGAATTCCTTGCAATCTGGATCTTTTAACATGTCCAATTCTTCAGCAACTTCTGTTTCTTTAAGATCCTATTTAATGAAAGGGTTTGATGAGATTTGCACATGATATTTTTTCCCCTCTAAATAATGGGCTTCAGAAGGAAGAACTAGGCAGCAGCTGAAGCCTTGGCTCCCTTCTCTGCACTTCAAACATACAAGAGCCATGTAGTCTCTGAGACCAATAGGAGAAAAACAGCATCTTTGGTATAAGGGTGGGGTGCCTTTTTTCTGTCTCAGCTGAGAGTAGTTGAGTAGATGATGTGTCTTTATTGTATCAAGGGCAGACAGAATATATTCAACTTAGAGCAGCCACTGCAGTGAAAAGAGATGATTTTCTTTTTATAATGATGCAAAAATTTTTCTAAGACTTTTTCCTTTCCAATATGCATGTCTATCATACATACATGTGTATGTATTTGTGAGTTTCAAATAGATACAGCTTAGCATTATTGCTTATCATCTTGTGGTAATTTCTCAAGTCAGCCTATAAGGAAAAATCGTAAAGCCTGAACATTCCCTTTGAAAGTGTTTTAGGATTTTAATGCAACAGTTTTGTATTCAATAGTGGGGCATTTTCTGTTTCTTCCATTATGCAGAAGATGCAGTAGTTGATTGGCATTCAAGAGTCAAGTTGAATAAGAAATGCTCAACTTTAATTAAGATTAGAAGCACACATTGGGTTGGAGATGCTCACACCATGAGAAGCCCTGAAAAGTTAGGACTGGTTGAGGGGGACCCATGTCTTCCTTCTGTAGAACTTAAATGCATCAAGGGAATGGTTGTCAGGGACTGTTTCCGTTCTTTCTTAAGTTGAGTATGTTTGTTATACAATCCCATTCTAACTCATCAGTGGAATACACAAGAAGCAATTCTTTCAAATAGACTAAATACTTTCCATTGCTTTTTAAATTTAGTTTAAAAATTTCAAACTAAGGCTAGGTAGAAATCACAAAAGGACCAATAACTAAACACTCATAAACTTTATATAATAATACACTTTCATGAAGGACATAGGATATGAATCTTCTTTAAGCTATCCACTGAATTATGTCCCCTCAAAACCCATATGCTGAAGCCCTAGCCCATAATGTGACTTTATTTTAGGAGGTAATTAACTTTAAAGGAGGTCATAAGGATGAGGTCTCCTAATCCAGTGGAATAGGGGGCCTTTTAGAAGAGGAAAAGAGACCTCGCCGCTCCCTACACCCCTGCAAGGGTACAGCAAGAAGGTAGCCATTTGGAAGCCAGGAAGCAAGCCTTCACCAGAAACTAACCACGGTGGTACCTTGATTTTGGGACTTTTCTAGCCTCCAGACTGTGAGAAATAAATTTCTGTTGTTTAAGCCACCTAGTCACTGTGGTATTTTGTCATGGCAGTTCAAACAGACTAAGCAACTTACAGTCTTGAAAATGGAAAAACTTTCAGGTCTCCATCCTCTTCCAGTCAGTGATATTTGTTTCATCTGCACTGCTCCTTTGTGACATTTAAAGGCTATGGTGCTTCGATAGCACTGAGCTGGATTTGCTCTAGTGAATAAACTCAGGATTCTTTTTTCATTCCCTCTTTGATATTTATATTTTATGAATTTTGAACATGAATATTTATTTGAAATTAATGTTTAAGTGCTTGGTTTTAACATGTTTCCATGATTATTTCAAGTGATGTTAAGGAGAAAAAGTACAAAACTTCAGGCCTCTTTTTTTAATTGGAGTTGGTAAGGACATGACTCAAGCAAAAATGATTTTATAGTCCTATCTAAATGCCTACTTTAAAAATCACTGAAAGGCTGAAATTGTCCACCTCCTGAGGCAAATTTGAAGAATTGCACATAAAAATGAAAAGCTTGAGTAAGTAACTAAGTCCGGTGCCCTGTGCACCCAGCAGTACCGAGTGAATTCTCTGCTTGGTGACAACGACTTTCACATCTTCCCTCAACTCTTCACCTCGCTTGGGTGAAATATCTAAATACTTTACATCTTCTGGAATATTCTAGTTGTAGAGAGTACCTAAACCTGTCTCAAGTGTAGAATTTCTTGATCTTGTTTTATTGAAAATGATGACACCTTCCTAGAAGTACTTAGTAATTCAAGGAACTAATACAGGACCTTGTTCATAGAAAATGCTCAGAGAAGGCTGTTTCTTAAAAGATTAAATATACAGACATTTAAAAATTCATTTTATTTTGAATTTTTGGTGTTTTAACACATTTCAGATCACTACCCTGTACCCTTTGCCCAGTTTCCTACAGATTATCTATCTGTCTACCTACTTCATTTGGAAAGAACATCTAGAAAGGGGGATTTTTTTTTTACATTTGTTTCTTCCCTCATCAACATTTCTTAATTTTACTACATTTAAAAAGTAAAAGGAGGGGTTTTTCGAAATGAGTTTCAGAAAGTGTTGATGCAAGTTATTTTGTAGTTTTGCCTAAAAAGAATAATTTTTAGGCAGAGGAATTCTTCATTAGCACTTAATGTGGGACCTGTTTGCCTGTTGCTTGGTTCTCTTTTAAGATTCATGGTTATATTCATTTTCTTTCAGTTCTTTATTCTGTGGTTATTGGGTTGGATGGTTTTGGTTCTGTTCAACAATGGATGCTTTGAGTAAAGAACTTCAATGCATAATTATTCAATGAAATCATAGTGAAGTGATGAGATGACAAAAAGCCAACTTATTTTCAGGAACTAAAAGTAATGCTAAAATATAAGCATTAATCCTTACTTGAATATTCCAGCATCTGACTTTTTCCTGACCATTTTACATGTTTATATAAAGTATAATGTAAAATTAAAAATTTTTGAAATATTACTTGCTATTCAACTTTAAATATCATTTCCTGTCTAAGTACTAAATTTGATATTTTAATGAAATCTAAAACTACTGAATTATTTGCATTAAATAAGGGATTGCTAGCAATCCACTTAAAAATAATATCACTCCTTTGTCACTTTAGTTTAGTGATGCTTTACAATAGCACTTAATCATAATAAAAATTTTAAATGGTTACACTGATTTTCGTGCTGTTGGGTTCACTTTGATAGTGAGTTAGCTTATATATAATAATTTTTCTTTATGATATAATATATTCACTAAAGCATTTTTGGCAGTTGGAAATGATGCTCATTCTACTTGTGTGGTTTAGAAAATGTGCATTAGTCTTTCTTTATGAGAATAGTCATGGTAACTTAGTGTTAGGAAAGTCAGTAATTTTGGAGGGAACTTCTATCTTATTTCATCTTTTCAGGAAGTGATAGGAAAAGGGTTGAATATTTGCAGCGGGCCAATGCTGTTAAAAAGCAGAGACATTACTGTGTCAACAAAGGTCCATCTTGCAAGGCTATGGTTTTTCCAGTAGTCATGTATGGATGTGAAAGTTGGACTATAAAGAAAGCTGAGTACCGAAGAATTGATGCTTTTGAACTGTGGTGTTGGNTCTTATTTCATCTTTTCAGGAAGTGATAGGAAAAGGGTTGAATATTTGCAGCGGGCCAATGCTGTTAAAAAGCAGAGACATTACTGTGTCAACAAAGGTCCATCTTGCAAGGCTATGGTTTTTCCAGTAGTCATGTATGGATGTGAAAGTTGGACTATAAAGAAAGCTGAGTACCGAAGAATTGATGCTTTTGAACTGTGGTGTTGGTGAAGACTCTTGAGAGTCCCCTGTACTGCAAGGAGAAACAACCAGTCCATTCTAAAAGAGATCAGTCCTGGGTGTTCATTGGAAGGACTGATGCTGAAGCTGAAACTCCAATACTTTGACCACCTCATGTGAAGAGCTGACTCATTAGAAAAGACCCTAATGCTGGGAAAGATTGAGGGCAGGAGGAGAAGGGGACCACAGAGGATGAGATGGTTAGATGACTCAATGGACATGAGTTTGGGTAGACTCTGGGAGTTGGTGATGGACAGGGAGGCCTGGTGTGCTGTGGTTCATGGGATCACAAAGAGTTGGACATGACTGAGCAACTAAACTGAACTGAGTGCTTTTAAAAGTATGGAGGCCTAGTATACCGTCTTATATACATCTAAATAGAAGTTTAAATAAAACTCATTCAGAAGGAGAGTCACTGAGCTTCAAGTGTATGTCATTTGGTGAGTTAAAGGTTTCCATGTTTATGAGTTCAAGTTGTTTCTTATGGCATTGGACAGTGAATTATTAATACATACAGTGAGTGGAGCCATATTACTGTCTGGCTTCTTAAGTATTTTAATCTTTACTGTTAGTCACATCACACTGTGGAGTAAGCACTATATTATATTCAAAGCAAAAGCTTTTCTGAGTATTTTTCATTAATTGTGATACATCTGATGCTTAGGAGAAAATTGGATTCAGCTTCAAGAGAAAAACTCAACAATTTGGTCATAAAGAATAACTCACTGTGTTTGCCTTTTCTTTTTTTGACATATTATCCTTAAGATGGCATCATACATAATGGACAAATAAAATTAAATTCAAGGGAATCTTATGTGGGCAGTCAGTCCCTTTAAATACTACAAATTCTATTGTTTTCAAGAATTAATTCAGAGCTTATTGAGATTCAGTATAATCAATTAGCATAATTCAAGAAGACACTGTCATTTTGTGTTTTTCTTATAATGCTTTATTAATACATGTTTTGAAAGGGATGATTTCTTAGATTCCAGAATATGCCAAAATGGTCACAAATGTAAAATGTCTTTTGAAATGCAGTTAAAAATATAAGATCAGGATTGACCCCTCTACTCAGCCCTCTCCCGCCTTACTTTGGGGCAAAAACTTCCTATCGTTCCCAAGTAACAAAAGACAGCACACCTGGATTGATGTTTACACTTTAAAACAGATGTTGGAAAAAAGTCTGAAGCCATTTATCCATTATCAGGGCTTACTGTCTTATCATTTGTTTTTTACAGACCCAAGACATTACTGGAACATTTAATGAAAATTAAAATGTTCAGACATTTTTTTCCCTTGAAACAGTGAGTTTTCCCCAGTGATGTCTGATACGGAACACTAAATTCCTTCATACCTTTTAAATATTTTATGCTTTGTTGTTTAGAAGGTAGGTATCTCTGTTTTGAATTCATTACATTTACTCAATTTCTGAGTTCATTTTTCTAAGGAATGCTTCCATGGAGTGGACGGTCACCACTCCAGTCTGCCTTCCAGGACTAACTCTTGAAAAGCTTGATGAACTGTCCAACAGGATGAATTTCTATTTTGGCATTTTGTGTCACTTCTTTGAATCCAAGTTTTCCGTGTTATTTTCAAGATATTCCTACCACGTTTTTTGAGAAACCTATGTGCCTGTCAAGAAGCAACAGTTAGAACTGGACATGGAACTGCAGACTGGTTCCAAATTAGGAAAGGAGTACGTCAAGGCTATGTATTGTCACCCGTCTTATTTAACATATATGCAGAGTACATCATGCAAAATGCTGGGCTGGATGAAGAACAAGCTGGAATCAAGGTTGCTGGGAGAAACATCAATAACCTCAGATACACAGATGACACCACCCTTATGGCAGAAAGTGAAGAGGAACTAAAGAGCCTCTTGATGAAAGTGAAAGAAGAGAGTGAAAAAGTTGGCTCAAAATTCAGTATTCAAAAAACTAAGATCATGGCATCTGGTCCTTCACTTCATGGCAAATAAATGGGGAAACAATGGAAACAGTGAGAGACTTTATTTTCTTAGGCTCCAAAATCACTGCAGATGGTGACTGTAGCGTTGAAATTAAAAGACGCTTGCTCCTTGGAAGAAACACTATGACAACCCTAGACAGCACATTAAAAAGCAGAGACATTACTTTACCAACAAAGGTCCATCTATGACAAAAGTCAAATCTATGGTTGTTCCAATATTCATGTATGGATGTGAAAGTTGGACTATAAAGAAAGCTGAGCGCTGAAGAATTGATGGCTTTTGAACTGGGGAGCTGGAGAAGACTCTTGAGAGTCCTTTGGACTGCAGGAGATCCAACCAGTCCATCCTAAAAGAGATCAGTCCTGAATATTCATTGGAAGGATTGATGTTGAAGCTCTAATAATTTGGCGACTTAATGTGAAGCACTGACTCATTGGAAAACATCCTGATGCTGGGAAAGATTGAAGGCAGGAGGAGAATGATGGCAGAGGATGAGATGGTTGGATGGCATCACCGACGCAATGGACATGAGTTTGAGCAAGCTCCAGGAGTTAGTGATAGACAGGGAAGTCTGGCATGCTGCAGTCCATGGAGTCACAAAGAGTTGGACATGACTAAGTGACTGAACTGACTCAATGGTTGGCTAGTAGTCCTTTGGATGACTTCTTCAAGAGCAAAGGAACCCTTTTAAGGAATAACAGTGATGTCTGCCTCCATGGATATTTTATGCACAGTCTGGAGGATTTACAAAAGATCACTCTTACCCAGTTAACACTATGAATATTATGAGTTCACTCAGTTTCATCTTTTGAGTGTTGCTGCTATGTATCAATATCTCTACGATCCATTAGAACTTAGCACCTTTTAACAAAGATGTCGACCAAAAATGGAATGCATAGACCTTGGGAACATGATTTTTATAAGATTCTTTTTTAAATTGTGGTTTAATTCTATGGTGAGGATCACCTTTACAAAGATAGTTTACATGTGTTCTTTGTCACTGTTTCAGAGTTTTGATATATGTCAATTATATACATTAAAGGAAATATCAACAACTTCAGATATGCAGATGATACCACTCTAATGGCAGAAAGTGAAGAGGAATTTAAAAGCCTCTTGATGAAGGTGAAAGAGGAGAATGAAAAAGCTGACTTAAAACTCAACATTCAAACAACTAAGATCATGGCATCTGACCCTATTACTTCATGGCAAATAGATGGGAAAAAGTGAAAGCAGTGACAGATTTTCTTTTCTTGGGCTCCAAAATTACTGCAAATGGTTACTGCAGCCATGAAATTAAAAGATGCTTGTCCCTTGGATGGAAAGCTATGATAGAACTAGACAGTATATTCCCTGATAACTCAGTTGGTAAAAAATCTGCCTGCAATGCAGGAGATCCCTGTTTCAATTCCTGGGTGAGGAAGATCTGCTGGAGAGGGGATAGGCTGCCCACTCCAGTATTCTTGGGCTTCCCTTGTGGCTCAGGTGGTAAAGAATCTGCCAGACATAGGTTTGATCCTGGGGTTGGAAAGATTCCCTGGAGAGAGGAAAGGCTACCCACTCCAGTATTCTGGCCTAGAGAATTCCATGGACTGTAAAGTCCATAGGGTGGCAAAGAGTTGGACATGACTGAGCAGCCTTCACTTTCAGAAAGCGTATAAAAAGAGAGACATCGCTTTACCAACAGAGATCTAGATAGTTAAAGCTGTGGTTTATCTTGTAGTCATGTATGGATGTGAGTGAGACTTGGACCATAAAGAAGCCTGAGTTTCTTTAGCCTTAGCTTTAGGCTGAGAAGAAGAATTGATGCTTTCAAAATTGTGGTGTTGGAGAAGACTCTTGAGAGTTCCTTGTACAGCAAGGGGATCAAGCCAGTCAATCCTAAAGGATATCAACTCTGAATACTCATTGGAAGGACTGATCCTGAAGCTGAAGCTCCAATACTTTGGCCACCTGATGTGAAAAGCCAACTCATTGGAAAGGACTCTGATGCTGGGAAAGATTGAAGGCCAAAGGAGAAGGGAGTGACTGAGTTTGAGATGGTTGGATGACACCACCGACTCAATGGATGTGAATTTGAGCACTGTCCAAGAAATAGTGCAAGCCTGGAATGCTGCAGTCCATGGGGTCACAAAGAGTCAGACATGACTTAGTGACAGAACAATAACAGCAAATGCATTAGTAACTATTTCATCAGAAATATCACCCTGATTTCTTTATTTCCTTTTGAGTATCATGTATGTATGTGAGAGTTGGACAGTGAAGAAAGCTGAGCACCGAAGAATTGATGCTTTTGAACTGTGGTGTTGGAGAAGACTCTTGAGAGTCCCTTGGACTGCAAGGAGATCCAACCAGTCCATCCTAAAGGAGATCAGTCCTGGATGTTCATTGGAAGGACTGATGCTGAAGCTGAAGCTCCAGTACTTTGGCCACCTCATGTGAAGAGTTGACTCATTGGAAAAGACCCTGATGCTGAAAGGGACTGGGGGTAGGAGGAGAAGGGGACAACAGAGGATGAGATGGTTGGATGGTATCACCAACTCGATGGAAATGGGTTTGGGTAAACTCTGGGAGTTGGTTATGGACAGGGAGGCGTGCTGCGATTCATGGGATTACAGAGTTGGACACAACTGAGTGACTGAACTGAACTGAACTGATTGGTCAGGAACTATGTAAGTTATTTGTTTAATCCTCATACCAACCTGTGGTGTGTATGTGTAAATTATACACAACCCATACATATACCCTTATGTAGATATGTAATTTATTATGGATAGGTATCAGAAAACTAATATATTGAAAGACAAACTACAGAATCAGTGTACAAACCCAGGCTGCTTGATTCCAGATCTTGAGACTATTCTTTCGTAGTCCATAAACTTCATTTGACTACATTTTATAGGGTACTCAAGTTTTTAGCCTGACATTAAGTTTATAATTTAGAAAGTGAAAGTGAAGTCGCCCAGTCGTGTCCAACTCTTTGTGACCCCATGGACTGTAGCCTACCACGTTCCTCCGTCCATGGGATTTTCCAGGCAAGAGTACTGGAGTGGGTTGCCATTTCCTTCTCCAGAGGATCTTCCCAACCAAGGTTAAATATAATTATGGCTTTTAAGTTCCTCATAAATATATTATAGTTTATAAGGAAATATTATTAACTCAAACTGTCTTGCTCTGATTTCTATTTGTTTTCTTGTTTGGGCTATTTTATGACTAAAATCTTAAATGCACAGTATAGAAGAATCAAGAAAAAAATAGTATTAGTTAAAATCTCATGTAATTCCATATGAGAAAGCTTTATATCTACTTGAGGGAGAACGTATCAGTCTCTTCAAATTCCTTGTTTGACAAGGGACACTAGCAGTATCTTAAGGTTGAGAGAAACCCTTGTATTCTCCCTAACTTGGCAGAGATGGTGAATATTGACTTTCACCATCTAAATAATAAATTCTCTTAATCTGGGCTCAGGAGACTTTAACTGATTTAAAAGCAGTATAGTAGGATGGTAACCCATAACTTTTCTTGCTCTTCTGTATTCAGTGCTGAGTTTCATTCTGTCGGGGCTGCTTTTCAGTTTTTCTGAACGTGTTTCTCTTCAATTTACTGGAGCTTAGAGTCTTTTGGTGCTTAGGTTTCCACTTAATTTCTCAGATCCACCTAATAATATGAATATTTAGACCTTTTGTATCCTGCAAAGACATAAAACCCCTGGAGATGTAAAGGACCAAGAGACTAAAAAGACATGCTAACTTTGTGAAGGTTGCTATCATTGAGACATTGGATGGTGAATATGGACTTATTAAAATTCTTTTTGTTGTTGTTGTTCAGTTGCTGAGTCCTGTCCTACTCTTTTTACAACCCCAGGAACTGCAGCATGCCAGCCTCCCCTGTCCTTTACTGTCTCCTGGAGTTTGCTCAAAGTCCTGTCCATTGAGTTGGTGATGCCATTCAACCTTCTCAGCCTCTGTCACCCCCTTCTCCCCCTGCCCTCAGTCTTTCCCACCATCAGGGTCTTTTCTAGCGAGTCGGCTCTTCACATCAGGTGGCCAAAGTATTAGAACTTCAGCGTCAGCATCAGTCCTTCCAGCATTCAGGGTTTTGATTTCCTTTAGGATTGACTGGTTTGATCTCCTTGCAGTCCAAGGGACTCTCCAGAGCCTTCTCCAACACCACAATTTGAAAGCACCAATTGTTCAGTGCTCAGCCTTCTTTACGGTCCAACTGTCACATCTGTACATGACTACTGGAAAAAAATCATAGCTTTGACTATCTAGGTCTCTGTCGGCAAAGTGATGTCTCTGCTTTTTAATATGCTGTCTAAGTTTGTCATAGCTTTCCATCCAAGGAACAAACATCTTTTAATTTCATGGCTGCAGTTACCATCTGCAGTGATTTTGGAGCCCAAGAAAAGAAAATCTGTCACTGTTTCCACTTTAACCCATTCATTTGTCCTGACGTGATGGGACTGGAGGCCATGATCTTAGTCTTCTGAATGTTGAGTTTTAAGCCAGGTGTTTCGCTCTTTTCTTTCACTTTCATCAAGAGGCTCTTTAGTTCCACTTCACTTTCTGCTATTAGAGTGGTATCATCTGCATATCTGAGGTTGTAGATATTTCTCTCGGCAATCTTGATTTCAGCTTGTGATTCATCCATCCCAGCATTTTCATGATGTACTTTGCATAGAAGTTCAGTAAGTGGAGAGGCAGTATAAAATAAAAATTCTTTTTACCTTTTATCTAATTATACATAACTTTTAGTTCAGCATTATCGTACCAGGTACACTTTTAAAATAAAGCTGTGCAGTCAAATAGAGATCAAAATTAAGAAAGCAATGAATTTACTCTGAACCTCTAATATCATTTAATTAAAGTCCCTTTGAACTGGTGAAAACTGACAGCTCTGAAAACTTACTTGTGCTTTTCTTAACAACATAGCAATTTGTCTTTTATCCATCAAGTTGAAGAAAGATACTTGAACTGACTAAATTTTAATACTCTTATGCATCAAACACTACAAAAGCAGAAAAGCAGGTACAAATTTAAAAATTCACAAGATGTCTTTTCTTGTTTGAATCCTTTTTTATTCTCCTCCTCTATTCTCAATTGTTTTTAAGCTTTATCTTGAATTTACAGCATTTTATATTAGCAATTTGTGGTTTATGAGCTGTATTATTCCTAGTCCATCACCTTCAGGAGGAGGAGAAGAATAAAGATCTTAGCTAACATTTTTGAATATTTATTAAGGGTTAGGCGGTGAATCCTCACCACCACACTGTGAGATGCAGGCACCATCCTCCTCATTGCGTTGATCAGGCTCAGGTTGTCAGCAGTGGACCTAGTGTTCACATACCAAGCTATATTATTTAGAGACATAAGATTTTTTCCCCCAAACCATTTAAGAACCTAATGATGCGATCTGGCATACAGTAAAAATGCTAATCAACAGTAAAATTGCCAACCTGGTGAGCTAGAGAAGCGCGGACAATGGTGTGTGAATAGTCCTCCTACCATCCCATGAATAAAATAGTTCCACTCTGGTTTTCCTCTGCTGCCGGCACAACTGAGACTGGAAGGCAACACCTGGGATGATGAGGCCCCACTCAGTCTCCCCGATATGTCTTGGCATTCCTGCTGAAGCTGGTAAGAAGCCTGGAATGCTGAGAGAACTAGCAAGCGGCACAGCAGTGCTGTGCTTACCGGTACTGCTGCATTCCCACCTGCCCGATACACATTTCACTTGTAAAGTTTCTTGTTACTGCTAGTTTGAGCCACCTTCATGTCTCTTGGCTTTTCTTTTAATCAAGGGGACTGAAAGTAGGAAAACATTTCTTTAGGGTTTAAATGATGTCAGTAATTGGCAGTAGGAAAAAGGAAAATTTAATCTGAGATGATCACAGAGTCATTGGTCTTTTCCTTTTTATAAGTAGACGCCATCAGACGTTTTCTATTTGCTTCACCCAGATGGTTACATTGTTTACCACTCCAAGTAGGGGCCAGCCATATTATTATATGAAAGCATTTTTCAACCAGCTTCTAAAGTAAAACATTAACACTCTTACTTGAGCTTTGGAGTTTAGTATATCCCTCAAAACATGAGTTTGCTTCAGCGTTTGAGTCTTCTTGTATATGTGATGAGAAGTTCAAAATTACCCCTTATTTATACAGACTCTGGCAGTTGGGGCAGTGTATTTTGTCACCTGTTTGCTGTCTTATGAAGAGCTGGAAAGTTTATGAAGAAATAGAAAATATGACTTTGAGCTTTTGACATTTTAAAATAAATGTACATATTGTTAGTGACAGATTGCTAAACTTGGCTTTAGACACTTAGCTATGTTTCTTGCCAAAAGTAATCCAGATGTGCATAATTTACCCGGCTGCCATATGTGCACTGACATGTCTTTCTATAATCAACTGTCTGTTCAGTATGGTTACAGTTAAATGTTCTTTTTTATCAACAGTCTTTTGAAATAGCACTGACTTGATAACTTATTTTAAATTTAACCACTTTTCAAAAGTAATGCACACCCAGTTTGGCTTTAAACCTCAGTGACCAGACATGTTGAGTGTCTGGAAAAGAGATTGGGAATCCAAATCTCTGGGGCCTTATGTATTTCAAGAGGAAAATCTAGGATACCAGTTTCAGTGGGTGATTCTGCTTTGCTGAGTTTTCCAGAAGTGTGGCATGGAAGGTACAAGTACCAAATTAAATATTGTCAAAACAACAAATGAGTAACATTTCTAATAAAATGGTTTGTTTTGGAAAGGAAGTGGGAAAAGGAAATTGTGATACAGGCTGAAATAAATGTGCAGAAAGCGTATATTGCATTCCTTTTACTAGCTCATTGTCTTCTGTGTTACGTGGGGGCCAGATCTGAGACTTTCACATGGGTCATGGAGCTGTACTGATTTCAAGCCATATCTTTTTGTTGAAGAAAGGCATTGTTTTCTCAAGAAATTTTAGAAAATATATATATGGTAGGAAATACTACTTTTCCAGTGGCATTTTCAGGTTGATATTTAAATGTCAATGTGGAGAAAACCGCATAACAGTCGCATTCCTTAATTGTACTATTCCTGGGAGAGAGTTACCTTGAAACTATGTCCTTGTTATTTGTATTCTGTAACACTGAGCCACCATTAAGTCTAGACAGGGGTGTTGTCACCCATGTGTGTCCTTGTTTGTGTTTGTCCACAGCTGCAATTAGGTTTTTCACACTGTCCCCATCTGTGGAGGCTGTTTGTGCAGTGACCTTGGCCAGTTCAAAATCTGTTCAACCAAGCCCACGAGTGGAGAGAACTAGGAGGACAGATGGCAGGGCCGATGATGGGGAACTGTTTTGTTAGTGATTGTGACTGATAGTAACCAAACTATCCCATCCACAGTGTGATTTACAAAGGTGTATCCTGAATCCTTTACAGTAAAATAAAAACTGGCTTAGTGTCAGGGCAGATGTTCCAACAAAAATAAGACTGATGAACACTGGCAGTCTGGGAGGGGGAAATCTAGTATTTTTGTTGCCTGTGTGTAGCCCCTATTTTCTTATCAGGTATCAATTTCCCCAGTGGGATCTAGCAAGAAGATTTGAACACTAGGACACCAAAAAAAAAAAAGAGAGAAACCTATAGGAATTTCAGGTTTCCACTTGACTGCTGCAGCTTGTGTCTGGCTTTCTAAACAGAGTTGGCTTTTGGGGAAAAAAGCCAATCTGATTTAGACTATAACTATTGTTTACCCTGCCTGAGCTCATTTGCTAAATTTGCAATCTTTTATGAATGATTTGCAGCTCTTCTTTACAAATGTAAGAGTTTAAGTTACATTGTCTACAAACTGGCAGCCATTTTTTATGATTAAAAAGACTTATTTGTTGGTATATCTAAGGATGTAGCAGACATACCCATATATAAAATCTTACAGTTATAGTTTAGAGGGAAAGCTGTTATTGCTATCATTGTCATTATTAGTCACCACCATCTATATTTGTCTGGCTTTTCCTCATTAATTTTGAGCTAATAAAATTTCCAAAGGTAATAAATTCATCCAAATATAGATAATTTTATTACTTTCAGTAATTTTTAAAATATAATGTTATTCCAAAGAGGCTCATGATTCTTTAAGAAATTATGTTAATATACCATTTTAAAATAACAGTGATGACATCAAGAATAGAATTACAGCAAATACTTATTAAGCAGATATATTGTTCTAGGTACTGTTCTAACCACTTTACATGGATCACATTTAGTCTACTAAAAACTGGAGCACCGTTGCTGAGTTGACTTTATAGATGAGGATACCAAAGTCATACAAGTAGGAAATGGTAGAGCTGAACTAAAAACCTAGAGAGTATGACTCAAGGACCCTTTTTTAAATAACTCTACTGTTGTGTCTCCTAACAATAGCAATATTATCATATCACCCTTACAAAGAGCCTGTCCAAGATGTCGTTACAATGAGATGGCATGATCCTGATAAACATGTCCAGTTTTTTGTGCTTGGGACATCACAATTAGAATAAATACGCCTCAGAATCTCTTGTCCTTTTTGTTTGGATTAATGTTCCAGTCTGACAAATTTGTTGATTATTATAGGCTTCCCTTATGGCTCAGTTGGTAAAGAATCTGCCTGCAATGCGTGAGACTCCAGTTCCATTTCTGGGTCGGAAAGATCCACTGAAGAGGGAATAGGCTACCCATTCCAATATTCTTGGGCTTCCTTTGTGGCTCAGCTGATAAAGAACCTGCCTGCAGTGTGGGAGGATCCCCTGGTGAAAGGAAAGGCTATCCACTCCAGTATTCTGGCCTAGAGAACTCCATGGACTGTATAGTCCATGGGGTCGCAAAGAGTGACACACGACTGAATGACTTTCACCCTAGGTTTGTCACCCTGTAGGATTTATATCACCTGGCTTACCTGTTGAAGTCACAGTATAGAACTGAGACCCTTTCCAGTGAGCCCAGTAATGTACACTCATTCATTCTTCCAACAACTTACAAATTAGAGATGCAGAAACAGACAAAAGATACAGTTCATCTCTGCAAGAAATTCACTTAGAATGGCTGAAATGGTCATCATTGATTTTCCATAAATATTGAATGAATTCACTTTCTAGAAACTATTTCTGAGGCGCCTGTTAATTGTCCTTATCAGTTTCTTCAATTTTATTTTTCTGTTTCTCAGTGTCAGTAGCACGTGCTGATTGCATCTTACCTTGCTTTGCATCTAAAACTTTTTGTTTTGTTTTAATTCATATACTTCTCTTCCCACACTCTACCTCTATTCCCATTTTCTCTGTAGTTTGATAAAACAGAAAGAAAACACTTTGGAGTGAGAAGTCCTCGGTTCAAATCTTAGCTTACCCACTTTTTAACTATGTGACCATAGGCAAGTTTTCTGGCTCATCTTTTCCCTATCCTCCAGGCAAAGTATCAAGACCTGGTTCTTGTCCTTGAAATGCTGACACTTAAGTGGAAGACATAGGTATACGAACAAATATATCGGCAAGTATAAGTATTATGGAAATGGTATGAGCCTCATGTGATAAGAGCTTAGAGGTGGGTAATACGTCTTGATGAGTAAATAAATGTATGAGTTGAAACTTAAGAAAGGGAACTGAAACATATAAGACTTCTTGTCAGGAGATTTGACACAACCCTGGTTAGCACATGGAATGATTTTATAAATGTCCATTCATTCACATATTATCTAATGAGTTCTACAGTATGGCAGACAATATGCAGTTTACAGGAGATTACAAAGACCATGGTTATCAGTGAAGGGAAAAAGACTGAATTATTCGTTACTTTAAATATTAAGTAAGAGTACCTGAGTTTTCTCTTGTCAAATGATATGGTGGAAACATTTGATTGGGATTAGACCTTCCTTATAGCCTCAATAAATCTATTTAAATGGGTACTTTGGATTTTTTATTTTAAAATCTCTCTTTTTTTTTTAACATAAACGAGCCAAGAGAAAGGTGAACGTATATAAACAGCGTGCATCTAGATGCATTCCCTTTCATGCCTACAAACAAGACATATACACCTACTTTTGTGAAACCTTTGCTCAGGTAATGTTAGTACAAGTAGCTTTGTTTACAAAATGAGTAGTCTTTAAAGAGAATTTATACAAGTAGAAGTTCTCTGCTTCCATTTTTTATCATAGTGATGCAGATACTGGAGAAAGTTGTGAAAAATCTTTCTTCCCATCTCGTCCTAAAATGCAGTGTAAATAGCAGCATATATTGTCAATCTCAGTGACAATAACACTCATGAGGCACTACTTGCTCAAAGGAGTGATAAAAATATTTTGATGTTTAGCAAATGCTATCCCAACAGTGCAAAGAATGCCAACTTCCTGTTAGATGTTGAGCCAGTCATTCCAACTGCAAGTAGCGATTGAGCAAACGTGGCCAAATTTTCATCTATAAGTAATTTGTGTGTGTCCTTTGTGGATGTGGCTTGCAGTAAATCTAAGAAATATTTAAAAGGAATTTGTTTAACGGACCCTACGCCAACATCCAGACATATGTCCCCCATATATATACATATAATGTGTTGGTGGTTATGATTTAGTTTCCGTGTTGCTTTCTTGTAGTTATATTTATTTTAAATTTGGAAAAATTTATATTTTGGAACAGTGTAACAAAAATGTGAAAAGTAGAGTAGAATCGAATTTCTAATCCCATTTCCCTAATATAGGGTTTCCCATTCTCTGCACTATTGACATTTGAGGCTGGATAATTTATTGTTTGTGGGCCGTTTGGTATATTTTAGGGTGTTTGGAAGCATCCCTCTTATATTCTCTGAACTTGAGAACTGGAAATATCTCCCAATGTTGCCATGTGACCACTGAAGGGCAAAATTGCCTCTCTTCCTTTTGAGACTTGCCCTACTACAAGACTGTTACCAAAGTGTTCCATGTCAGTCTTCGTACACACACACACACACACACACGCTTTTACAGAACTGTGGTATGTGCATAATGCTGTAGTCTATTTTTTTAATCTTATAACAGCTAAGCATTTTCTGATGTTAACTGGGTATCAAAATGATCACTTTTTAATTAGCCCCCCTATTGAATTTTTTGGTGAATGATGAGACAGGCAATATCTTTGCAGATACACTTTTTCTACTTTAAGTTTTCCTTTTAAAATATGCACTATATTGCCTATTAATTCTGTTCTTTATCTGTTGGCATAGGGATTTAAGATCAGGTAAAATGGCACTAAAATGGCCCTATTACTGGAAAATAATGCATTACGCATATTATCTATAAGTTCTGAGGGAATCTGCGCCCTCATAAGGCAAGAGTGTTCCCTCATGCTGCAAGGTGCCTTCTGGGTCCCCCTTGCGCACGGCAGCCCCTTTCCCTGCTGTGTGCTCCTAGGCCCATGTGTTTGATTTCGTGGTTGTCAGTGGAGGTGTCTTACAGGGGCTGCTGTGCTCAGTGGTGCACCACTCTTTGAGACCCTATGGACTCTAGTCTCCCAGGCTCTTTTGTCCATGGGATTTCTTAGGCAACAATACTAGAGTGAGTTACCATTTCTTCTCCAGGGGATCTTCTCGACCCAGGGATCAAATCCATTTCTTCCCCCTGCCCTCCTCGGTCTGCATTGTAGGTAGATTCTTTACCCCTGAGCCACCAGGGAAACCCATCTTACAGGCCTAGACGTCTCCATTCAGCAAGTATTTATTGAGTACTTAATATGTGCTGGCACTGTGCTAAATACTTTCTTCCTTTAACTTTTTAATACTCATGGAAATTCAGTGAGGGCAATACTAATATTATCCCCACTTTCTATGTGAGAAAATTAAGGCACAGGAGTGGTCAAATCATAGGCCTTAGACCACATCTGGGAAGTGGAAGATTCAGGATAAGAATTCAGGGAAACTGGTGTATAGCTTCATTCTCTCAAAAAATGTATTGTGATGCTGGCTTTTCCTCAGTGCTCATTTTCTCAACACAATCCAGTTATTTTCTCTCGCCCCATTGTACTACTTGGTCAACCTCAGGACTCATTATTCTCGATAGATGATCACACCTTCCACGGGGTTTTCCTTAGTTGCCCTACTATGCTTAAAGCAGTGTATTTGGCAGAGGTGAGGGGTGGGTGGAGGGAGGGAACTGGCAGAAGGATAAGTATGGGGTTGCAGCACCTGTTATTTGGTATAGGTCACGCCCTTTGTATTCTTTTCTCCTTTTAAGGAATAACCCCTGTGTCTGTATGTCAGTATCATGTGGGAGCTTAAGGCACTTCTTTTTGACTTGCCCAGCCCAGGTTCAGGTTGGGGGAGGGGAAGCAGATGGTGAAGAATAGTGCTTGGTTGTTACACAGCACCCATACACTTTTGTGGGAGAAAGTGCAGCCTCTGAATTTCTGAAGAAAGTGAGAGAAAGAAATGTATTATGTGAGTCTGACTCATTGAGTAGAATGGGCAAGATAAATGGTGGGAAAACCAAAACCAACTTTTCTGTGACCTTATGTTAAATTCTGCTTTGTCCCCTAAGAAAAATGTTAAAAATGATGTGGTCAGAGTAGGAGAGCTGCAAGCCAGAGACAGTATTAGAAGCAGAATTTCTAATTTTAAAAAGAAGCTCGCTAACCTCATAGCCACCATTAATGGCCATATAAATATTAATAAAGCTCTAAACACCTCCCAAATTAGCTTTATTTTTAAATCAAAAGTGCAAGACAGGGAAGTGGTAATTTGTGTTAGTCCGGCAGACACAAAATTAATTGAGATAAAAACAAGAAGTAGCAGGCAAACCCTTTGGGTGAAAAAATAATGAGTTATGTTAACTCACTTAAGACAGTTTCGAGGGAAACATGATAACAAGAAATTAATTCCCATTATTGAATCAGGAGCCTGTCATATGTGTTAACATTACCCAACAACAAAGTCTAAGTTGTGAAAGAAAGTAAATTCAGCTTTCGTGGCCTTCCTGCTGACCACCATACTGTGTGAGAAAGCTGTATGCGTGTAAAGCTTTTGTTTTTTCCCTTGGATAACTACCAGGTATATTGCTTTAGGTCAGTCTGCAAGCTGACAGTGAAGCTGGCAGAATGAATTGGGACATGATGAACACAGGGAAGCATAGCGATAAAGAAGTTCATTTGCACCTCCAAGTCTGGTGTGTGTTTCCTGGGTCACTTTGACTGCACAGTGAAAACTGCACTCTCCTGATATTTCCTAGGGTATGTCTCTTTGTTACTCCACAGACCCCCTAACATGTAGCCAGCCCAGGAGTCCTTCAAGGTATAAGTTAGTTGGACATGCAAGACTCATGATGCCCTGCCTTCTGCAGGATATTTATCAGCAGTTATTAGGGGTTTTTTTTTTCCCCCTCTTCCTGCCATTCTCTGCCTCATGTAGGAAGAATTTCTTTTTGAAGTTGTGTAAAATGATTCTGGTATAAAAGGGTTATTGTGAGAGCTGAGGAAATTAGATTGCATGCTGGAAACTTAAACATGAAAGAAAGCAACCTCAGAAGAACTTTCTCTTGGAAACTATGATTGTATGAGTCGTGGATTTCTCTACCTTTAACCGCTACTAAAATGTGCATCCTTCAGTGGCCATTTTACTTTTTTCTTGCAAGTTCTTCTCATGGACTTCCTAGATTGACTGATGTCAAAACCATTTTTTCATTCCTGAGCTCAATTAACTGTTCACTGTTAACTCCTCCTGTTAACTCAGCCTAACTGCCAGATTGTCTTCCATTATAGAGCCTGATAGAGTATCATCTTTTAAGAAAATATATGTTCATCATTGGGCTTCCCAGGTAATGCTAGTGGTAAAGAACCCACCTGCCAGTGCAGGAGATGTAGGTTCGATGCCTGGATTGGGAAGATCCCCTAGAGGAGGGCATGAAAACCCACTCCATTATTCTTGCCTAGAGAATCCCATGGATAGAGGAGTGTGGTGGACTACAGTCCATGGAGTCGCAGAATCAGACACAACTGAAGCAACTTAGCGTGCACACGTGTTCATCGTTACCAAAGGTCCGATATATTATGAGCATAACCAGTGTTCTTTTCATGAATTAAAATACATTTATAAATGTATCTTTGTACAAAGTCGCAGTTTTAAAAGAACTTTGTAACTACTTCAAATATTTGGTTAGAGTCGAATATGAAATCCAAGCTTTAATTCTCCACAAACCCTTTTTATCACACACAAATCGCTATCATCTAAATCAGTTGTGCTGAAACAGCCAGATAACTAACATGAATCCTTTTAAAAATTAACTGTGTAGTGAGACAACGATTTGTTCTCCAAAATAAGTGAACTTACTGCTATAAAGCCCAAGTCTCCCTAGTTTTTTGCTTTCCCACTCTGGTTTGCCACCATCATTCCCTAGAAGCAACTATTATTGAGACTTCAGTATATATGTTTTCAAGTCATTGGTATATTTTCTCACATCTGACATACATCAATGGAAAATGGAATATTGTTTTCTATATCTGTATTTCTGCATAAATGCCAGTATATCATGATCTTCTAACCAAGTGAGAATATGAACCAGTTCATGCCATTTTTAAATACAACTGGTTAAGCTGTCACTTGAAAATTAAAGTCCATGTACTTTGTTGAATGCCAAATCTTAAAAAAAAAAAAAAACACCAAAAGACCCACAAGATCAGTTTTGGCTGATCTCACAGCCTGTTTTAGGATTGTTTTACTTCTTGGTGACGATAGTGTAAGAAAGAGGTACCTGTACAGACAAGAGTCAGTTTCTCTAAGGTTTTAGTTCTTTGAGCTTTTAAACATTTTCCACTGTCATTCCTTAGGAGTGCTTGCATGCCTAGTCATGTCCGACTCTTTGCCACCACTCTTTGCCACCCCATGGACTGTAGCCTGGTAGGCTCCTCTGTCCATGGGATTTTTCCAGGTAAGAGTACTGGAGCGGTTGGTCATTTCCTCCTCCAGGGGGTCTTCCTGACCCAGGGGTCAAACCCAAGTCTCTGGCGTCTCCTGCATTGGCAGGCAGATTCTTTACCACTGAGCCACCTGGAAAGCCTTTCCTTAGGAGTAGCTATATTCCATCACTGGGCCATTTAAATAATTCCTGTGTTTCCATTAGGCTGAGACAACAGTGTCCTTTATTCTATACACGTAAAATTGGCAACTACAAGTATAGCATCAGGAAGAGTAGGAGGGATTATGTCAGTGGCTTGGAGACCACAGTTATATAAACCATTTCTTGAGGAGGTGGGTTTTGGACTGGGTTCAAAGACGGGATATGACCAGCTGCCCTGTCCCCACCAGCATCTCTCACATGCACCTGTAATGGTCTCTGACCTTCTCCCTGATGTCTACCCCCTCATGCTTCTGTGCTGTATTTTCCCTGGGAAGCTTTCGACATTTAAGTCAGATCATAATGTCAAAAGTCTCCTGTGGCTCTCCAAGGTAAGAGCAGAAGCTCTGCGTCATCTGGCTTCTGCCATCTCCCTGGCTTTACCATCTAGCTTTTTACCTTTTGCTCCATCAACTCCAGCCATGCTGTCTTCCATTTTACTTCCTCCTTCCACAGCACTTGAGACCCTCTCGCATATGGCATATCATTTGTTTGTTTATTCATTGTCTCGCCTCCATGAGAACAGTAAACTTCTAAGGACTAGATAGCCCAAGCTGAAATAATAACCAAGTCTAAGGTTCTCCATTTTTCTTTATTTTTTGGTCCCTGTCAGCCAGAACAGTGGCTGGTATATAAAGTAGGAGTCAAGAAATATTCATTTAATTAATAAATAATTCCTGTAAAACAGCCAGGCCAAAAACTCTGAGCAGAAGATGTAAACTTTTAACAGGGAACTTGAAAAAAAAAAAAAAATCAGTCTTCATCTGATTTATTCCTAGGTTTGGGCACCAAAAAAAAAAAAAAAAATCTTGACTAGTCTTGACTAATACTAAGGGAAACAGTAAATAAGAGGAAAGGGAGGAAAATGACATTATTGATTCTTCTCAATTTCCTGATAGCTCTCAGCTTCCTGAGAGGTCTCAACTGTAGGGGAACATACGGCTTCTGTCTGTTGGGTTCATTCCAATTTGAGTATGCCGCTATTTCATTAATAATGGGAGTTGAGCCCCTGTTTAGTAAATAACGGAACACACAGTAAAGAAAAGAGCGTGATGGGAATGGAATATTCTTTTTAAACAGTGGCATAGTTCTGTGTGTTAACACGTGTTTCATCACCTTGAAATTTGTTGCCAATCTTTAGATTTTCGTTTCTGAAGGAAAACAGTGTTGATAATCGTTTAGAGGCTTCAGAGAGAACATTTGTTTCCTTAGGATCTGCTCCAGAAATATCAGAGAGAAAACACTAGAAAGTTTAAAGAGGAGCCAGTTACAAGAGAGGGCAAGATGAACAACAATGTTTAACTTTGTAAACACCTTTTATTTCTAAAGAACCTACAGTATTTTTGCCCACTGATAACTTACAAGGTTATGTTCTTACTTCAGGCTTACTATAAACCACTTTTCCTAAAATTTAATCTCCCTTTTAAAATGATTTGTATCTTCTCTTTTTGGTGAAACTGTACATTTCTTCTTACTAAAGCTGACTTTATGCCAGTTGATTAATTTGCATCATTCCAGGTATGTGTGGACATCACCATTATCATCATCATCAAATGTATACCACGTAAGCACAGCTTCCCATTTAATTCTCAAAACTATTCTGTGAACTAGGTATTTATTTTCCTCTTAATTTCCTCAGAGGAAATTGAGGTTTGGAAATTTTAATAATTTGCCTAAGGACATTTAAGGACTCAAAATCAAGTATGTTGTACTAGAAGGTACATGAACTTTCCGTTACATTACACTCCTTCCTCAAGAGGCCAAGTGGCCCCTAGCTTCTCCCCAAAGTTCTCCAGTTGTCAGTTTCTTCATTTGTAGAATGAAGGGTTTGAGCCAGATGTTCCTTAAGGTCTTTCCCTCTCTCCTAGAGCTGTTTATGGCTTTTATTAATGGTAGCGATAATGGCAACCACTATTGGGGTAAATTCTTTACAAACATAACTTACTAAGACAGTAATTATATCAGTGTGATATTATTATCTCCAGGTTTCAAATGGGATTTGGAATGTCTAAGCCACTTTTTCAAGGCTACCGAGTTTTCAAATGTAGAACTTCTATGTGAACCCAGGTTTGGGATCATAACAACACTGCATTGCTGTATACTGCTTCCACACTATCTCTTACTCCTTTTGGATAAAGCGTGAACTTGACAAATGTAAGAAGAATCTACTCATTTGCTAATTCAACAATTATTTTTGAAGAAGTGAGATTAAATGAGGTTGAGTGGAGCCTTTTGTCAAAGGGCATTCTGCAATAAATTAAATCCTCTACTTTTTTTTCACCCAACATTCAGTCTTAAAGTTCACCCACATTGTTGTATATAGTTCATATTCTCTTTTGTGTAGTATTTCATTGTATAATTGTGTAAGTATACCACAGTTTACTTATTCATGAATCTATTCTGAAACAGTTATTTCTAGATTTTGCTTTTATAAGCAGTACTATAATAAACTTTCTTATAAATTGTCTCCTTCACATCTCAGAAAACAGTATAAAGTACATTGCTATTTTCATAAAGTATACATGAACAAAGCTTTTCATGTATACTATAGACTATAGCAAAGCAAGGGAAGAAACAGTTAACACAAAATTCAGCATAGTGATCTTTGTGAAGTGGAGGGAAAAAAGAAGAGATACAAATGAACTTATTTGCAAAACAGAAAAGGACCTCAGATATAGGAGACAAACGTATGATTTCCAGAGGGGAAAGGGGTGAGGAAGGATAATTGAGGGACTGGGATTAACATAGACACACTACTATATATAAAACAGATAACCAACAAGGAACTACTGTATAGCACAAGGAATATTTTATAATAATAATAACCTGTAAGGGAAGAGATTCTGAAAAAGAACATATATGTATATGTACACTTACATATACAGACACACATATATATACATGCATGTATACACATATATGTATATCTGTGTTTGCTTAGTTGCTCAGTCACGTCTGACTGTGTATGACTCCATAAGCTGTAGCCTGCCAGGCCCCTCTGTCCGTGGGATTTTCCAGAAAAGAATACTAGAGTGGGTTGCCATTTCCTCTTCCAGGGGATCTCCTATGGTTCCTGCACTGCAGGTGGATTCTTTACTCGATGAGCCACCAGGGAAACCTACACATACATATATACACATACATGTATATCTGCATATATCTGAATTACTGTGCTATACACCTGAAGCTAACACAATGTTGTAAATCATCTGTTTTTCAATTCAAAAAAAATGGAGTACCTACATAAATTATTTGGAATCCTGCTGCAGGAGATATTTATCTCTTCTCTCTCATTTTTGTCTCTTCATTTGTATAATAGGGACTCATGGATATTCATTCTTTGGTTAACAGTCCAACACTACTTTATTTTGTTGCTCAAATTGTTCTAGTTTTGGCCTTGGGGAGTTCTTTTAGTTGGCTCTTTTTGTCCCTTCAACATACTGTCGTGATTGTGACGTTTGGGGTTTTTCTTTTCTGGGGTTTTTGGCACTTCGTTATTGCCTGACCCTTCGAGTTGCTTAAGACTCATTTTGTATATTTCCTGCCCCAAATCAGCCCCTGGTCCCTTTCATTGGAAAGCAGATGCCAAGATCTGGACACTCAGTGTGCTCATTGCTACTGGAGTATTGTTGCTTCTAGGCGCTTCCAGTTGACAGAACAAGGAAATATATATGTATGTACCTACCCATGTATATACATATATCTGTAGATATTTTCATATTTAATCTTCTTTATCTGTATTAAACTAAATATGAATTCACACTGATTTACCTCTAATTCATTTCCATGTGAATCATGCTAGCCTTTTACCCTTGCTTTTATGTATCCTCTGTGACCATCAGTGAGAAACTTGTCTCCCGCCATCCATCATCAGTTTACATAATTATTCTATCAGTACCCTGTATCATGATTTTAAATTTGTCCATCTATACTTTTGTTAGAAACAGCTTTATCAACTAAAGAATAATTCTTACGCAGTTTCTTTTGCTTTTAGTCTTACAGACTTCTTATTCCCAAAGTTACTCCATTCAGCATCTTATACATCCACACCCTTTAGTGAGGTTATTTCATATATTTTTAATACACTTAGATTCTTTAGTCACTTACTGCATTCCATCCGGGATCTCTTGACCTTATAGTTGATTTTCTAATTTACATACATTAAATTTTACTTCATGGTATAAAGCTCTGTGGATTTTGATAGATACTTAATATCATATATAGCTTTGCAGTATTACACAAAATAGCCTTACCTTCATTAAAAAAAAAAATCCCTCATGTTTTATTTACTCAGGTCTCTCATTCTTGAAGAGAACCACTGGTTGTTAAATTCTGTTTTTGCATTTTCCAAAATATCACACAGTTGGAATCATACAGTGCATAGCCTGGAGAATCCCAAGGACGGAGGAGCCTGGTAGGCTGCTGTCTACGGGGTCGCACAGACTTGGACATGACTGAAGCGACTTAGCAGCAGCAACAGCAGCAGCGTTTTCAGACTGGCTTCTTTTATTTAGCTATATACATTTAAGATTGACCCGTGTCTTCTGTGCTTTGATAGCTTATTTCTTTTTGTCACTGAAAAATATTCCATTGTATGACTGCACAGCAGTTAATTCAGTTATCAAAGGACATCTTATTTGCCTTCAGTTTTTACAGTTATACCTAAAGTTGCATGCAGTCTTTTGTAGGAACATACATTTTCACATCAGTTGAGTGTGTAGGGTCTGGGTCCTTCCTGTCTTATGTTAAGACCATATTTAATTTTGTAAGAAACTTCCAAACTGCTTTCTAAAATGATGCCATAATTATGCATTCTCACCATCAGTGAATGAGAACTCCTTTTGCTTTGCATCCTCACCAGTAGTTGGTGGTGTTTGTGTTTTGACATTACCCATTTTTAATAAATAATGTAGTGCTATCTCCTATTGTTTTAATTTGCAAGTCCTTAATGTCAAATGATATTGAACATCTTTTTCTATGCTTAGCTTCCTGTTTGGTAAGATACCATTCAGGTCTCTTCTGCCTATTTTTTTTTTTTAATCACATTGCTTATTTTCTTTTTTAAAAGATTGTAATTTATATAGGGCTTCCCTGGTGGTTCAGATGGTAAAGAATCTGCCTACAATGCAGGAGACCTGGGTTCAGTATATATGTTGTGTATGTCAAAAATGTGATAAAATATTAAAACAAGGGAGCATATTGAGCTTCATGCTGTAGGTGCAAGAGCTGATTCAGGGTTAACTTCAGACTCCAGCCTTGCTATTTACTAGTCTTGTGACTTTGGGAGTTATATAATCTCTTGTGGCCTCAAACTCTTCATCCTGAAAATGAAAATGTTACCTGTTTTTTTGTGAGAATGTAATGAAAATGGCATAAGTAGGTGGAGATCAATAAATAGAGACTTTTGTACCACATAGGAGATGCTCAATAAACAGTGGTTTCCATACCCCTAACAATGGAGTGTTCACGCATTCATTAAACAAATTGGTCGAGGCCTGTTTTGTTCCAGGAACTCTTGTGTGTATTTGGGATACATCCTTGAGTCTCTATATGGCGGGATTTACAGAAGCCCTTTAAACTGGATTATGATATTTACTCATAATTTAGAAAATTAATTTGTGGGAAAGAACATGAGAAGAGAATTAAGTTAATAGATTCTTTTCAAAGTTCAGATAAGACATTGTAAGTACCTAAAAGATAGAATTGGAAATGGAGAAGAGAAAACAGCTGATAAAGATGTCTCAGCAGGAGAATCCAGTAGACATGGAGATTACCAGGTAATTGTGTGTGAAACAGAGAGGACTTTAATGATGACTTTTTCTGACTGAGAGATTCTAGAAAACTGGTTTAGAAAGGAGCAAAGTCACTTAGAATGTTTTGATAGTCACCATAGCTTGAAACATAGCACACACGCATTATCCCTCACTGAAATTTCTTTTGTAAAACTCTTTATTGGAGAAGTGCTGAATCCCTAGCAAAAACATCTGAAGAGAAAACTGAAGTCAAGAGGGAAAGCTTCAGTATTAATTTCCTGGACTGATTAGCCACCACAATTTTTCTGCATTGGATCTAATAATTATGCTGGTAAGCATTTTAAGAGACAGCACAGTACTCTTCCTTGTCTAATAAAGTTAGAATGTAAGCTTTTGCTCAGTGGCATGATTGGCTGAGAAGCAAAAAGAACCAGACAGTTTCTTATCTAAGTTAAGCAGAGCTGAGAGATCATTCCCCCATGTATTTATAAGGAAGAGTTAAATCCCTCACACAGTAATGTAGCACCAGATCGAAGTAAACAGACTATGATTTCAGTGCTAGACACAGCCTTAAGGCAGAAGAAATTACACTGTCATACAGAGGATATGTAGCTGCTGCTATTTCGGTGCTTGAGTTCTTTGTTGTCACATAGTTGAAGGCAATCCAGATGAAGAAAAGTGTTAACCAACAAAAGGAGAAAATTTCCTGCTCATGGCTAGAAGGGCATAGGGGCAGAGGAAGGACACGGTACAGTGCCGTGTGAACAGACCAACAAGGAGTCTGTTCCAGTCATTGCTGGCTTCAGCTTGTCGCCTCATTTTTATTGGAAGCAAGTTGTTCATAGGGGCAAAGTGCAAGCTAGAATATAAAAATGATATTTCCTCACTTGGTTTATCTGCCACTGTAGAATCTGAAAATCCTGATTGCTTCCTTAATTGAATTAGCTTCCAAATGCTTATAAGATGGGCTTAGGGAAAAGTGGAACACCCACTTTCTTGATATGTCTAATACCATGAGGGTGTTTGAGATATTTTTCAGGCATTATAATACATGCCTCAAGCTCAACATTCAGAAAACTAAGATCATGACATCTGGTCCTATCACTTCATGGCAAATAGATGGGGAAACAGTGGAAACAGTGTCAGACTTTATTTTTTTAGGCTCCAAAATCACTGCAGATGGTGATTGCAGCCATGAAATTAAAAGACACTTCCTCCTTGGAAGGAAAGTTATGACCAACCTAGATAGCATATGACTGAAAAGCAGAGATACTACTTGGCCAGCAAAGGTCCGTCTAGTCAAGGGTTTGGTTTTTCCAGTGGTCATATATGGATGTGAGAGTTGGACTGCAAAGAAAGCTGAGTGCTGAAGAATTGATGCTTTTGAACTGTCGTGTTAGAGAAGACTCTTGAGAGTCCCTTGGATTACAAGGAGATCCAACCAGTCCATCCTAAAGAGATCAGTCCTGGGTGTTCATTGGAAGGACTGATGCTGAAGCTGAAACTCCAATACTTTGGCCACCTGATGTGAAGAGCTGACTCATTGGAAAAGACCCTGATGCTGGGAAAGATTGAGGGTGGGAGGAAAAGGGGACAACAGAGGATAAGATGGCTGGATGGCATCACTGACTCGATGGACATGAGTTTGAGTAAACTCTGGGAGTTGGTGATGGACAGGGAGGCCTGGTGTGCTGTGATTCATGGGGTCGCAAAGGGTCGGACACGACTGAGCGACTGAACTGAAGTGGACTGAATACATGCCTCTGTATATCTATATCTTTAAAGGTATATATGAGACACTGTATGCAGTTACCTTTAAAATCAAAGGATAATTCTGAACAGATTAGACTAGATATGCAAGTTTTACTACTACAAATGGAAGGTAAGTAAGATTAAAACATAAGATATATTCTGTATTCCCACCAACATGGGAATTTTGCCAGTTTCTGGGAGTTTGTCTGTTCCTGTTATGATTCCAGAAATAGGAAAATAACTTCACATTTAATTTGGAGACCCACTATACCCACTGTGAAATAGTCCTAAGCTAAAATTCCATTGATCACCTGACTTCCATAGTCCCTACCCTGATTGGTGGGCCACAGATTTTGATCTCTTGAAATGTGTTAGTTCAGAGCCACTGTTGAATAATCTCCAAAAAGTCTCATATTTCCTTTTCCCCATTGTACAGTCACCCTAATAAAAGGCCAGTGATCCCTTTGGGGAAGGATAGGGGAAAGAAGAATGTAAATATGATGCAATATAGAATTTTAACTAAAAGATAATTGAATATGAAAGTAGTATACTATAAAAAACATATTGGAGACAAACTTAAACCATCTTTTCCAAAATAATTACTAAAAACAAGACATGGGAGCCAGTAGAGAAAGATGTAGAATAAGTTTTGAAATCATCCTAGAATTAAAATGATGATATAAGTGCTTGTATAGTTTAACATATCTGCAAATAAAAACGAACACTCAATTATAATGAAATAGCTCAGTATAACGTACTAAATGCATGATCCATGGCATTACTGTGGTCTTTTGTATGCATGTCCTTATTCTGTGCTGGGGATCTAGTTTGCCTGCAGTGTTTACTTGTAATATGTTGTCTTTCCAGCAACTTTCTTGAGTATTTTCTGAGAATAGCGTCTTATTCTTTTGAAGTGTGATCACCTCCACAATTTTTAAAAATTCTAGTCCACTATCAGTTTCATTACTCTGGTCACAAAGATGGCCAATCTGAATCCTTTCCTGAAAATTTATTCAGAGATGTTAGATAGGGCCTTTATTTTCTCGGTGGTGGATTAGCTATTTACCCCCTTCTCCCTTCTTCTGCCACTGCCACAATTGAGGGAGATATTCAGCACACAGTAGGAGGAATGGAGACCAGCACATAGAAACTTGGCAGAGATACTGATTTTTTCAGATTTGGCTGTGCCCTACTGACGTCATTCAACAGTTATGCGAACCAGTCAAACTCCTGTATCTTTCAGAGCCTTTTGTGAAATGACTCCTGAACAAATCTAATTCAACCCCTCAACACCATCCAGCTAGACTATATTTTCTAGACTACTAAATTGTTCACATCATTCCTCATTCAAAAACTTCCCATGTCCTCACTGGCAAGCGCATTGACTTTTTGAGTCAGTCTGAATTTTGGCTCCCTGGCTAATAAGCAGGTCTCTTCTCTGGAAGCCTCCTGGTCCAAATACCTAGTTCACTGGATACCCAAGAGATGAAAACATGATCACAGAAATAGAGAACATTTGGTGTAGTCCTGGGCATGAGGAGCACTCCCTGAGAAGGTCTGGACTCCTGAGCATGGCTGAGCAGGGCTCCACAACTGGGCAGCATCCTCCCGTCCCTCTTCGCCTCACTAAACTCATTTGCCTCCAAACAGGCTTAGCAGTCATTCCCCAATAAGCCGTATATTCCCATCTATATGGCTTGCCTCCTGCCCTTTATCTACCTATCTAAATTTAGCCTGTTCTTTAAAAATCAGTGAAATCAGGGACTTCCCTGGTGGTCCAATGACTAAGATTCTGAACTCCCAATGCAGGCGGCCTAGTTTCAATTCCTAGTCAGGGAACTAGGTCCTGCAACTTTGAGTTCTCATGCCACAACTAAAGATGCTGAAGGCCACAACTAAGACCCAGTGCAGACAAATAAATAAATATTTTTTTAAAAATCAGTAAAGTCAATCCCATCTCTCCTATGACATTTTCAACTAACCATTCTAAAGTGATTAATTCCTTCTCCAAGTCCCTGAAACTCTCTCTTGCCTGTGTTTTTAGTCTGGTGATTAATCCTGTAATGCCTGGTTCTTCTGTTTTGCCTTCAACCTGTTACATATTTTGCATTATTTTTTATGATGAAACTCTTTTATTTCTTTATTTCTAACTGGAGGATAATTGCTTCAAAATATTGTGTTGGTTTCTGGCTATACATCAACATGAGTCAGCCATAGGTATACATATGTCTCCTCCCTCTTGAGCCTCCCTCCAACCTCCCACTACATCCTGTCCCTCTAGGTTGTCACAGAGCACATTTGCGCTCCATGCATCATACAGCAAATTCCTATTGGCTATCTTTTTCACATATGGTAATATGTATGTTTCCATTTGACTCCCTCCGTTATCCCACCCTTTTCTTTCCCCACTGTGTTCACAAGTCTATGCTCTGCGTCTCCATCGCTGCCCAACAAATAGGGTCATCAGTACCATTTCTCTAGATTCCATGTGCACGCGTGCCAAGTTGCATCAGTCGTGTGTGACTCTTTGCAACACCGTGGACTGTAGCCCACCAGGCTTCTCTATCCATGGGATTCTCCAGGCAAGAATACTGGAGTGGGGTACCAGGCCCTCCCACGGGATCTTCCTGACCCAGGGATTGAACCTACATCTCCTGCAGTTCCTGCATTGTTAGGCAGATTCTTTACTGCTGAGCCACCAAAGAAGCCTTCTAGATTCCATATATGTGCCTTAATAGACTATTTATTTTTCTTTTCATACTTACTTCACTCTGTTTAATAGGCTCTGGGTTCATCCACCTCAGAACTGACTCAGATGTGTTCCCTTTTATGGGGAAAAGGAGTACGTCAAGGCTGTATATTGTCACCCTGCTTATTTAACTTCTATGCAGAGTACATCATGAGAAATGCTGGGCTGGAGGAAGCACAAGCTGGAATCAAGATTGCTTGGAGAAATATCAATAACCTCAGATATGCAGGTGACACCACCCTTATGGCAGAAAGTGAAGAACTAAAGAGCCTCTTGATGAAAGTGAAAGAAGAGAGTGAAAAAGTTGGCTTAAAGCTCAGCATTCAGAAAACTAAGATCATGGCATCTGGTCCCATCACTTCATGGCAAATAGATGGGGAAGCAGTGGAAACAGTAGCTGACTTTATTTTTCTGGGCTCCAAAATCACTGTAGATGGTGCTTGCAGCCATGAAATTAAAAGACACTTACTCCTTGGAAGGAAAGTTATGACCAACCTAGACAGCATATTAAAAAGCAGAGACATTAGTTTATCCTCAAAGGTCCATCTAGGCAAGGCTATGGTTTTTCCTGTAGTCATGTATAGTTGTCAGAGTTGGACTATAAAGAAAGCTGAGCACCGAGGAATTGATGCTTTTGAACTTTGGTGTTTGAGAAGACTCTTGAGAGTCCCTTGGACTACAAGGAGATCCAACCAGTCCATCCTAAAGCAGATCATTGGAAGGACTGATGTTGAAGCTGAAACTCTAATACTTTGGCCACCTGATGCGAAGAGTTGACTCATATGAAAAGACCCCAATGCTGGGAAAGATTGAGGGCAGGAGAGGAGGGGATGACGGAGGATGAGATGGTTGGATGGCATAACCAACTCAATGGACATGGGTTTGGGTAAACTCCGGGAGTTGGTGATGGACAGGGAGGCCTGGCGTGCTACAATTTATGGGGTTGCAAAGAGTCAGACATAACTGAGCAACTGAACTGAACCAAATATTCCATTGCATATATGTATCACAGCTTCTTTATCCATTCACCTGTCAATGTATATCTAGGTTCCTTCCATGTCCTAGCTATTGTAAATAGTGCTGCAAAGAACATTTGGTACATGTGTCTTCTTCAGTTATGGTTTTCTCAGGGTGTATGCCTAGTGGTGGGATTGTTGGGTCATATGATGGTTTTATTTCTAGTTTTTTAAGGAAGGAATGTCCATACTGTTCTGCATAGTGGCAATATTAGTTTATATTCCCACCAACAGTGCAAGAGGGTTCTCTTTTCTCTGCATCCTCTCCAGCATGTATTGTTTGTAGATTTTTTTGTTGATGGTCATTCTGACCACTGTGGTACCTCATTGTAGTTTTGATTTGCATTTCTCTAATAATGATCAGTGTTGAGCATCTTTTCATGTGTTTACTAGCCATCTGTATGTCTTTAGCATATTGAAAAGCAGAGATATTACTTTGCCAACAAAGGTCCGTCTAGTCAAGGCTATGGTTTTTCCAGTGGTCATGTACGGATGTGAGTTGGACTGTGAAGAAAGCTGAGTGCCAAAGAATTGATGCTTTTGAACTGTGGTGTTGGAGAAGACTCTTGAGAGTCCCTTTGACTGCGAGGAGATCCAACCACTCCATCCTAAAGGAGGTCAGTCCTGAGTGTTCATTGGAAGGACTGATGCTGAAGCTGAAACTCCAATACTTTGGCCACCTTATGTGAAGAGTTGACTCGTTGGAAAAGACCCTGATGCTGGGAGGAATTGGGGGCAGGAGGAGAAGGGGATGACAGAGGTTAAGATGGCTGGATGGCATCACCGACTTGATGGACATGAGTTTGAGTAAACTTCTGGAGTTGGTGATGCACAGGGAGGCCTGGCGTGCTGCGATTCATGGGGTTGCGAAGAGTCGGACACGACTGAGCAACTGAACTGAACTGAACTGATATCCTCTTTGGAGAAATGTCTGTTTAGGTTGTCTGACCACTTTTTGATTGGATTGTTTGTTTTTCTGATACTGAGCTGCATGAGCTGCTTGTATATTTTGGAGATTAACCCTTTGTCCGTTGTTTCACTTGCTATTATTTTCTTCTATTCTGAAGTTTGTTCTTTCACTTTGTTTATGAGTTTGATGAAATTCTTTTCTCTATTCTAATCTAGTCATATGCTCCTTGTAGGCAAGAACTACTACTTTTATTTCCTTTTGTTTCTCAGGGACTTGCTACCTAATAGTATGTGAAAGTTTAGATATTTCATACTGTTCTTTTGATGATAGATGTAATCTTACACTAATATTTATCCTTGTATGAGGAGAGAAGTCATTCATAGGTAATGTAGGAAATACCAGTCAAGTTGGAGAGGAAGAACAATAGAAAATATCTGGGCCTAGAAAGGTAACTGTTCTTCTATTGTGTTTTTAGTGTGTCCTTCAAGTGAATTGGCTCTTTGTATCCCAGTGAGAAATTACCCAGAGAAATAGTGATTAGAATTCATTGCCTATTATTGACTAGAAGGCAGATATATTAGAGTTTCTAAGTGTAAATAGTGCCAGCCTTGGCAAGCTCTACTCAGCTCCCACCCTTCTTATGTGACCTAAAGAGTAAATAGTCGAAACTGAAATAATAACCAATATGGTAGTTTATTTTCCCCTCTTTGATTTTTGACTTATTTAGCCTAAGGTAAATCAGTCCAGGGTATTCATTGGAAGGACTGATGCTAAAGCTGAAACTCCAATACTTTGGCAACTACATGCAATGAGTTGACTCACTGGAAAAGACCCTGATGCTAGGAGGGATTAGGGGCAGAAGGAGAAGGGTATGACAGAGGATGAGATGGCTGGATGGCATCACCGACTCGATGGGCATGAGTTTGAGTAGACTCCGGGAGTTGGTGATGGACAGAGAGGCCTGGCGTGCTGTGATTCATAGGGTTGCAAAGAGTTGGACACGACTGAGCGACTGAACTGAACTGAAATGATCTCTATTTAACAGGTAATAAAAATGCCATTGCATATTGTAATAATACACATTTTAACAATCTGTATCTGATAGGCTGTACCTGACTGTATGCTTTTACAAAATGAATAGAATAGAATGCAAAACTAGATACTTGAGACGAGTTTAGGAGTTTGGTTTACCAAAGTTAAATAGAGGTTATGAAAAGAGTATGGTTCTTGGCCCCAGTAGCTTCTCAGTCTAGATTTTCAAGCAATCTGCTTTGTTATGCAGTTGTACTTAGACTTAAAGGTGTGTCCAGTTATTAAAATCTACCTCATGTTCTATGTCCAGGGAAATTCCTTATAATACTGGTGCTGGGCCATAGGAATGCCATAATCAGTATAGGCAAGCGATGGTGAACCTGGCTTTCACTGGTTCCCAGCAGCTACGTTTCCAGGAACATGATGTAACTTGCGGAATAGCCAAATCCTTGAGCTAACAAGTAGTGATCTAACTGGGTTTACTGCAATCATTCTGAATTATTGAGGAAACTTCTTAGTTTGAAATCTGGCTTACCAAAATCTTGGCGAAAGTGGTGCATTTTAAAACAAACAAAACCAAAAGAACATCTTAAATCCAAAATTGCCTTAAATTTGTTAAAAGTAGTTTAAAATAAAATTATGTGACTTTAAAAAAATTAAAATTATCAAATGTCTTGTTATGTGTGTATGCTAAGTTGCTTCAGTCATGTCAGACTTTTTGCAACCCTGTGGGCTGTAGCCCACCATGCTCCTGTGTCCATGGGATTCTCTAGGCAAGGATACTAGGGTGGATTGCCATACCCTCCTCCAGGGGATCTTCCTGACCCAGGAATCGAACCTGGGTCTCTTGTGTCTCCTGCATTGGCAGGCAGGTTCTTTACCACTCGTGCCTCCTAGGAAGCCCCCTTATTATGTGATATTAACTAATATTTACAGAGATTGAAAAACATATTAAAGATTTTAGTAACAGAGATAGACCTACATTTTAAAATACAGCAATATAATCTATCGATAGGGATAGATTTTTTTTCTTTAAAAATTGCATGTCTTCCTGCTTTTGAATTCATCATGTAAATTGATTTGGGATGACCTGTTTCTAAATTCAAAATCAGAGCAGCTTAGATTATAAATTGCAGATTTTCAGCCTGTCCAAGTCAAGTACTTGCAAGAAACTTTTATATGTCAAAAGCACATGTTACTTGCTTAATACATTTCATGAATAAATCAGTAAATAGAATGAATAATAAATAAATGAGTGAGCCATCTGTCAAGGTGCAATGAGAGTGACAATATAGAATTTACTGTTACTGGGAGACAGAATGATTTTAATGTTTCCAAGTTTCATAGTCACTGTTTATGAAATATTAATAAAAACAATAGGTCAGCCTTATTTGCAGTGCCATATTAAATGCAATAATATATACAGTATGCCCAACAACTCCTAGCCCATGATGGTAAACCCTTCCTCTGTGCTGAAAATGTAGTCTTACTTAAAAAAACCTGAAATCTCCTTGCTGGCACTGAATAAAGACTTTTGGAGAGGCCAGTCTAATTGGTAAGCTCTTATTCCATGATTTCTAGCATCTTATCCATGAGGAAATTTCCATTCTTTACCTCATTTCTTAATCACTAACTCATATTTTTAATTCAGGGTTTATAAAAACTGTTGCTTGAAAATGTAGGGACAATATGATTGTGGTTCCTTTTTACAGACTTGTGTTCAATCTTGAAGAAACTCCTAGAATTTTATATATTACAAGTTGAAAGTCAGTGACTACCATTCTCTCAAACCTTTATTGAGTTTTAACTCTGCTAACTGTAGAAGTTGTAAAGATACACAAAGCATACACTTGGTCCTGGTGAGCTAATTGTATATGAGAAAAGACAAGCTTGACTAATATTTTAGAAAGTGTAAAGTATTAGAAGAGAGACGTGTATAGAATCGGAACAGAGAGACAAATAATATAATCTTGGAAGTTGAAGAAACCTTCATAGAGAATGAATGAGGAAGATGAGGATGAGTGTCTAAATGCAGGAAGGCAAGTACTGAGAACAGCAGCAGTAGACATACCATTATGTTTATGTGTATCTGGAGCAGTTGTTTTCCAATAGAAAATCTTTCTAAAAATGAGACTATATAGAATTACACATGAAAGGGAAGAAAAGCAAAGCTGCCTTTGTGACGTATGGAGGAAGGGTTAGAGTCACAGCTATGTTCTCAGTGGCACACCCACAGTAGCAGTGGGGACTCTCGGAGAGGAGGACAAGCATGGCAGGAAGCCATGTAGACAAGGGCAGGGTCGTTTTAGGCAGATTGGGCCTTGTCCTCTGAGGGTTTAGGAGTCATCAAACATTTTTAAGGAGGCGAATAGCATCAACTCTGTTAGAAAGAGAGTGCTGGGCAATCTGTCAAGTATAGAGATGCAGACTAGAGACCTGTTGATTGGGTATTCCAGGATTCCAGACGTTATCAAAAGGTGAAACTAATCTGTATAGATCTGCTGAACTACATGACCTTTAATCACATTATCTTTGATTTAAAAAGGGACATTTCATGTGTACTAATTCGTCTATCTTCCAATTTAGATGTCCCCTTAACAGTGCAGAGGGTTCCCAGGTGGCTCAGTGGTAAAGAATCCGCCTGGCATTGCAGGAGACTTGGGTTCAATCCCTGGGTCAGGAAGATCCCCTGGAGGAGGAAATGGCAACCCACTCCAATATTCTTGCCTGGAAAAATCCCATGGACAGAGGAGCCTAGTGGGCTACTGTCCATAGAGTCACAAAGAGTCAGATGCAATTGGACACACACACACAAACACACACGAGCAGGGCAACTGACAAACAGTTAGGCCATTGCATGACTTAGAACATTCGCATGACATGAAGTCTACTATATTGGAAAGCATCCCATTCTTTCTTGGTCACCCTAATTGCATTTAAAACCAGAAAAACAAGCAAAATCTTCCTTTATTTTCTGGCTAGACCAAATCTTCTGTTGAGCAATTTTACTAGATAGTCTTCAGCTGTTGATGCATAGCCCTCAAATTCTTACTCACCTTTTCTTCTCCAAGCAAATCTTTCAGAGTTCATGGAACATACATTTCAGACCAGTTGCTATCTTGGTTGCCCTAAGTAGATGCTCTATATTCTCACTGTGAGCTGTTAAAACACGGAATCCAGAACCAACCTCATCAGAGGTGGGTTGAACAGTGTAGCATGCAATGAATGGAGGTTGATATTTCTTGATTTAGAAGTGCTACTTCTTAAAGAAGCATATGACTACAATAATATTTTAAAGCCAAGTCATACTGCAGCTCTTACAAAGCCTGTAGTCAACTCAGATGCTGTATCCTTTAGTTAGTCTATTAACCCATCCTGTCCTCAGGCCCTCTAGCTTGACAATAAAGGTCACACCTGCCTCCTGTTTATGGTTATTATGGGTAATATGATGTTAAATTAAATTTATAGGCCATGTTGTACTTGAAATTCAAGGTGACCTCGTTGTTGTGCAGATGTAGTTTTAAGAAAGACAAAAGAACCATTGACAAGAAAGTAACCTATATCAAAAGTATATTAAATGGCCTCAGGAAAAAAATGTGTTTCCTAGCATTTTGCATTCTGTGACCCTTCCTACTTCTGTTTTAGCAATAAAACATTTAGCCTGACTGCTCTATAAATAGATTTTCAACTTATATTGCCAGATAATACATAATTTGATGAGAGTGAAGATGATTTTCCTGAGAGGCTAAGTTAATTGGTTTATATATTTTTGTCTTGTATGTGTCTCAGTTTTTCCCTTGGCTTCTAAGCCTTTGAGGCGAATGTTACTTTCTCCAACAGAATATTCTCTTGGCTGACTTTAACAAAGGAGTGACCAAGGCTGCTCTATATTTTCTGGCAATGATGTTGCAGTAATCAGAATAAAATAAGGTCTTAAGGAGAATCTGGCTCCAACAGTAGAAGTTACAGAGTGAAAACAAACACATCCTCACTATTAGCTCTCTACATGCTGGGAGTGGAACAGTAGACAACCGTCACATTCCAGTGCATTTTTAAAACTGAGCAATTTCCCTGGATCATTTCGATAAGACCCCTCTCTTTTTATTGTATAAATGGAATCCATAAGCTTTTTGAAGGTGTGTTGTGTTCTTTACAGGTTGCTGAACATCACTATAACACTGAAACTGTTGATTGTGCTGGTGAACTGGCTGCGAGGATTTAAAAAACACTGTATATATAGTCACCACCTCTGCTGCGATCACATCAGTTCAGTTCAGTTCAGTCCAATCGCTCAGTCGTGTCCGACTCTTTGCTCCCCCATGAATCGCAGCACGCCAGGCCTCCNTTTACTAGATAGTCTTCAGCTATTGATGCATAGCCCTCAAATTCTTACTCACCTTTTCTTCTCCAAGCAAATCTTTCAGAGTTCATGGAACATACATTTCAGACCAGTTGCTATCTTGGTTGCCCTAAGTAGATGCTCTATATTCTCACTGTGAGCTGTTAAAACACGGAATCCAGAACCAACCTCATCAGAGGTGGGTTGAACAGTGTAGCATGCAATGAATGGAGGTTGATATTTCTTGATTTAGAAGTGCTACTTCTTAAAGAAGCATATGACTACAATAATATTTTAAAGCCAAGTCATACTGCAGCTCTTACAAAGCCTGTAGTCAACTCAGATGCTGTATCCTTTAGTTAGTCTATTAACCCATCCTGTCCTCAGGCCCTCTAGCTTGACAATAAAGGTCACACCTGCCTCCTGTTTATGGTTATTATGGGTAATATGATGTTAAATTAAATTTATAGGCCATGTTGTACTTGAAATTCAAGGTGACCTCGTTGTTGTGCAGATGTAGTTTTAAGAAAGACAAAAGAACCATTGACAAGAAAGTAACCTATATCAAAAGTATATTAAATGGCCTCAGGAAAAAAATGTGTTTCCTAGCATTTTGCATTCTGTGACCCTTCCTACTTCTGTTTTAGCAATAAAACATTTAGCCTGACTGCTCTATAAATAGATTTTCAACTTATATTGCCAGATAATACATAATTTGATGAGAGTGAAGATGATTTTCCTGAGAGGCTAAGTTAATTGGTTTATATATTTTTGTCTTGTATGTGTCTCAGTTTTTCCCTTGGCTTCTAAGCCTTTGAGGCGAATGTTACTTTCTCCAACAGAATATTCTCTTGGCTGACTTTAACAAAGGAGTGACCAAGGCTGCTCTATATTTTCTGGCAATGATGTTGCAGTAATCAGAATAAAATAAGGTCTTAAGGAGAATCTGGCTCCGACAGTAGAAGTTACAGAGTGAAAACAAACACATCCTCACTATTAGCTCTCTACATGCTGGGAGTGGAACAGTAGACAACCGTCACATTCCAGTGCATTTTTAAAACTGAGCAATTTCCCTGGATCATTTCGATAAGACCCCTCTCTTTTTATTGTATAAATGGAATCCATAAGCTTTTTGAAGGTGTGTTGTGTTCTTTACAGGTTGCTGAACATCACTATAACACTGAAACTGTTGATTGTGCTGGTGAACTGGCTGCGAGGATTTAAAAAACACTGTATATATAGTCACCACCTCTGCTGCGATCACATCAGTTCAGTTCAGTTCAGTCCAATCGCTCAGTCGTGTCCGACTCTTTGCTCCCCCGTGAATCGCAGCACGCCAGGCCTCCCTGTCCATCACCAACTCCCTGAGTTCACTCAAACTCACATCCATTGAGTCGGTGATACCATCCAGCCATCTCATCCTCGGTTGTCCCCTTTTCCTCCTGCCCCCAATCTCTCCCAGCATGAGAGTCTCTTCCAATGAGTCAACTCTTCGCATGAGGTGGCCAGAGTATTGGAGTTTCAGCTTTAGCATCATTCCTTCCAAAGAACACCCAGGGCTGATCTCCTTTAAAATGGATTGGTTGGATCTCCTTGCAGTCCAAGAGACTCTCAGTAGTCTTTTCCAACACCACAGTTCAGAAGCATCCGTTCTTTGGTGCTCAGCTTTCTTCACAGTCCAACTCTCACATCCATACATGACTACTGGAAAAACCATAGCCTTGACTAGACGGACCTTTGTTGGCAAAGTAATGTCTCTGCTTTTGAATATGCTATCTAGGTTGGTCATAACTTTTTCAGTCTTACTCAAATACTTTGTGGGAACAACAGACATAGAATCCAGGTTTTTAGCTTAAACTTTTTTCATTATGAATCTAAGAAAAATATGAATCACTGACAAAAATTATAAGTACTCTTGAGAATTATAGCTATTTTGTGAAGATCCTTTTGTCAGTGTTCTGTTGATAGACCCAGTATTTTATTTCCTCATCTCACTGGAACTTTAGGTGTGTTTCATTTCTTTAAGTATGAACTTTCTTTAAGAGAAGAACTGATATGCTCTTGGCCACTTTTAAAACATTGGTTAGTATCTGCATAATACTATTAGCCAGGAAAAATGTACCTTTGGTGCCAGACAAGTCTAAATAAGATTTTAATGGATGATGAAATTTAAACATAAGAAATACTGAAAAATAAAATTTTAAGTTTTGTCAAAACTCTTCAGTGAATTACAAGAGAATAAATACAAAAAGGACTAAAGCTAATGTTTGGTCAATAAGATGAACATCTACTCTAAATGATCTGTATTTCTTGGTTGAACTTGGAATAAATGGGATACAGTTTCAACCATATAATCCTATAATTTTGCATGCATAGTTTATTATGGTTTCCACCCCAGTGGTAAGTAGTTTTGTGAATATTGAAATGTAATGGACAATGTTTTTAAGTAAATTTCTTACCGTTTCTAACTGTATTTATTTACTTATTTACCTCTGAAAGAATTGAACAATTCTTCTAGAGTGATTCTATCCTTTTTTTTTACATGTCATTTTATATTATGTTCAATATAAATCTCATATGTACAAAAGTTGAGTGAATACTGGAGTTATAGCTGGCATAAGAATGAATGCATTGTCTTTCAGGATGTATATAAGCTCTACTACGCTTTTTGTTTTTAATACTGTGGTTTCAAATTTTTTTCCTCTTCTTAGTCTGATTTTTAATCTACTAATCTTTCTGGTCTTTCTTCCCTGCTCAAAATCTTGAACCCCAGAGACTAGGATTATGTTACTGTCTCCATCACAGGATACAGTAAATATGGGTGTGTTTGGTTAGGGAAGTGGATGCCTGATAGGTGGGTAAAAGAACTGAGGGAATCAGTAGGTGGGTAGTTAGGTATGTGAATGGAAGGGTGCAAAAGTGGCACCTCTTCCCTCCCACCAAATTGCTGAAATCCTGGAGACCTAATAGTTATCTGTAATCTCTGGCGTTCTGAGTTTCAGCTTATTGCATTTTAGAGTATGCTTTAAAACTACATAAAGCATGGGTGTGAATTTGGACTCTCTAATGTCTTAAAAGACATTATAAAAGGCTTAGACTGTTAATTTTATAACAGTGGAACATCTTTGATTTTTCCTGAAATGAATTTGTATTTTATAAATAGGGTGTGACTTTATGGCAAAGATATGACTTCTCCAGAGACAATGAATATCTCAGTATCTTTTTTTTTTTTTTTTAATATCTCAGTATCTGATTGTCCTCATGGAACGTCTATTAATGTGATTTATGATTTTTTAAATAGATAGTGAAAGTGAAAAGTTGCTCAGTCATATCCAACTCTTTGCGACCCCATGGACTATACTGTCCATGGAATTATCCAGGCCAGAATACTGCAGTGGGTAGCCATTCCTTTCTCCAAGGGGTCTTCCCAACCCAGAAATCAAACCAGCGTCTAATGCAGTACAGGCAGATTCTTTACCAACTGAGCTATCAGGGGAGCCCATAAGACCAATCTGTTTTGTTTGATGAAAGTGATAATTATAAATATTGGCTTATCACTAATCTCACATGTAAATTCATAGGGTGAGACAAAAATATGGAGATCTTATTAATTTAATTTCAGTTTTTTTTTTTTTTACTGTTTATTAATTCACTTGCTGGTAAGTATTTTTCTTTGTTTTTCTCCAATGAATTTATACTGCTTTTTACATGAATTTTGATAGACTGTTGATAAACCTGGTAGCACTTCTGTTAGGGATATTATGTATTTTTAACAGTGTGTTATAATCAGGTAAACTTCAGTTCAGCATAGGACATTTGTGTTGTCAATTTGGAAATCTTTTGCCAAGCCCTCACAAGAGTATTGACAAAGAATCACTTTTAAAGTAAATCTCCTTATATTTTGTCTAGACTATTAAATACTAACTACATCTTCTCTGCAGAGAATCAGATTAGGCCAGGAGAGTTTTATGTCTTCATTATGCCATTATTGCAGTGCATGGTGTTTGAATAAAATATAGTTTCCTGGTATCTCTAAGTAGAGTATAAATAAGCAAAAACTTTTTACGAATGATAGCAATTTCATTACATTCACATGAGAACCTCATATATGTGCTTATCAAAATATTTATTGCTATAATAAACCATAAAATTGCTCAATACTAATTAAATAGATGTTACACATTCAGTTGGCTACTAAAGTATTATTGATTTGCATTTCTGGATATTGAGGAAACAAAATAGTTTATTAAATAAAAAATTACTTCTGAGACATGTAACAGTTCAAGGGTTAGTATAGATATTTAATCCCTTGATTAAAGGTCTGTAATATCTGCAATATTTGGAAAGCCTTACATAAAAAATATTTGCATTATTGCCAGAAAGCCATGGGAATAAATGATAGCATTTTGTTTGTTAGCATGCCATGATGTCCCCTTGAGTTACAAGTGTATTTTAGACTATAACAATTCTGATGAAATAAAGTTAAATGCAGATGAAATATTTTAAGTGACTGTCATCCATTTTTGAGTGTACTTCAGCATCTCAGTATTAAATACCACAATTGTCCTGAAGTTCTCAAGGGTTACCAAGATGTGTGGGTCAAGTATGCTAAAATTTTAAAAGTATATTCTAGAATGTGTATTGTTTTTTTTCTTCACAGGTTAAAACCTATGATATTTAGAATGGAAGCATTAAATATCACAAATTATTTCTAGCCTTGTTTTTTTCAGTTCGGTAGTTAGTTTTCATGGAGAGACCAATTTAATCTGTGTGAATTAAAAAAACAGATTATTGGGACTTCCTTGGTGGTCCAATGGCTAGGGCTCCAGGCTCCAAATGTAGGGGGCCCAGGTTTGATCCTTATCTTGGGAACTATATCCTGCATGCTCTAACTAAAGATCCAGAACAGCCAAATAAATAAATAAAACTAATTTTAAATGCTCTCTATTTCTTAAAGAAAAAAGCAAAAAACATTATTAGTCTTTACATTTCATTTGTGTGTTTACTGTCCTTATTGATCATCAATCTGCATAAAAATAATTTTATTAATTTTTAGAAGTGATTGAGAAGTATGCATTTAGTACTTGGAGAGGATACTTTATTTATAGTTGAAGAAGAATGTGTTTTATTTCAAGGATTATTGTTTAGTTTCTCAGTCGTGTCCAACTCTTTGTGATGCTATGGACTATAGCACACCAGGCTTCCCTGTCTTTCACCATCTCCAAGAGCCTGCTCAAACTGTCCATTAAGTCGGTGATGCCATCCAACCATCTCATCTTCGGTTATCCCCTTCTCCTCCTGCCTTCAGTCTTTCCCAGCATCAGGGTCTTTTCTAATGAGTCACCTGTTCGTGTCAGGTGGCCAGACTGTTGGAGCGTCAGCTTCAGCCTCAGTCCTTTCAATGAATATTCAGGATTTATTTCCTTTATGATTTATTTGTTTGATCTTCTTGCAGTCCAAGGGACTCTCAAGAGTCTTCTCCAACACCACAGTTCAAAAGCATCAATTCTTAGGCGGTCAGCCTGTGTTCTGTTCTAGTGCTCAAATCCATACAGGACTACTGGAAAAACCATAGCTTTGAATAGACAGACCTTTGTTGGCCAAGTCATGTCTCTGCTTTTTAATATGCTGTCTAGGTTTGTTATCACGTTTCTTCCAAGAGGCAAGCATCTTTTAATTTCATGGCTGTAGCCACCATCTGAAGTGATTTTGGAGCACAAGAAAATAAAATAAAATTGATAGATTTTTCTTTGTTTCCATTGTTTCCCGATGCATTGTTTCCCCAGCATTGCCATGAAGTGATGGGACGGGATGCCATGATCTTAGTTTTTTGAATGTTGAGTTCTAAGCCAGCTTTTTCCACTCTACTCTTTCATCTTCATCAATAGGCTCTTTAGTTTCTTTTTACTTTCTGCCATATGGGTGGTATCATCTGCATATCTGAGGTTATTGATATTTCTCCTAGCAATCTTGATTCCAACCTGGGCTTCATTCAGCCCAGCATTTCACATGATATACCCTGCATATGTTAAATAAGCAGGGTGACAATATACAGCCTTGACATACACGTTTCCCAATTTTGAACCAGTCCTTTGTTCCATGACCAGTTTTATTTGATGCTTCTTGACCTGCATCCAGATTTCTCAGGAGGCAGGTAAGATGGTCTGGTATTCCCATCTCTTGAAGAATTTTCCAAAGTTTGTTGTGATCCACAGTCAAAGGTTTAGCATAGTCCATGAAGCAGAAGTAGATGTTTTTCTGGGATTCTCTTGCTTTTTCTATGATCCATCAGATGTTGGCAATTTGATCTCTGGTTCCTCTGCCTTTTCTAAATACAGCTTGAATATCTGGAAGTTCTCAGTTCATGTACTATTGAAGCCTCGCTTGAAGAATTTTGAGCATTACTTTGCTAACATGTGACATGAGTGAATTGTGCAGTAGTTTGAGCATTCTTTGACATTGCCTTTCTTCAGGATTGGAATGAAAACTGACCTTTTCCAGTCCTGTGGCCACTGCTGAGTTTTCCAAATTTGCTGGAATATTGAGTACAGAACTTTAACAGCATCATATTTTAGAATTTGAAATAGCTCAACTGGAATTCCATCACCTCCACTAGCTTTGTTTGTAGTGATGCTTCCTAAAGCCACTTGACTTCGCAGTCCAAGATTTTGGCTCTAGGTGAATCATCACGCCATAGTGGTTATCTGGGTTGTGAAGATCTTTTTTGTACAGTTCTTCTGTGTATTCTTGCCACCTCTTCTTAATATCTTCTGCTTCAGTGGCTGCTGCTGCTAAGTCACTTCAGTCGTGCCCGACTCTGTGCGACCCCATAGACAGAAGCCCACCAGACTCCCCCATCCCTGGGATTCTCCAGGCAAGAACACTGAAGTGGGTTGCCATTTCCTTCTCCAATGCGTGAAAGTGAAGTCACTCAGTCGTGTCCGACTCTTAGCGACCCCATGGACTGCAGCCCACCAGGCTCCTGCATCCATGGGATTTTCCAGGCAAGAATACTGGAGTGGGGTGCCATTGCCTTCTCCATTAGGTCCATACCATTTCTGTCCTTTATTGTACCCATGTTTGCATGAAATGTTCCCTTGGTATCTCTAGTTTTCTTGAAGAGATCTCCAAAAGTGAAAGTCACTTTTTGCGACCCCATGGACGATACAGTCCATGGAATTCTCCAGGTCAGAATNAAGAATACTGGAGTGGGGTGCCATTGCCTTCTCCATTAGGTCCATACCATTTCTGTCCTTTATTGTACCCATGTTTGCATGAAATGTTCCCTTGGTATCTCTAGTTTTCTTGAAGAGATCTCCAAAAGTGAAAGTCACTTTTTGCGACCCCATGGACGATACAGTCCATGGAATTCTCCAGGTCAGAATACTGGAGTAGGTAGCCTTTCCCTTCTCCAGGGGATCTTCCCAACCCAGGGATTGAACCCAGGTCTTGTCCCACATTGCAGGTAAATTCTTTACCAGCTGAGCCTCAAGGGAAGCCCTAGGAGATCTCTAGTCTTTCCCATTCTATTATTTTCGTCTATTTCTTTGCGTTACTCACTTAGGAAGGCTTTCTTATCTCCTTGGTGTTTTTTTGAAATCTGCACTCAGATAGATTTATCATTCCTTTTCTCCTTTATTGTGTTCATATTTCTTTTTATATTTAGTAGACACAATGTTTATGTTTAGTAGACACAATGTCATTTAAGATATTGAGAATCTGAGTAACCTAAAAGAGAGTGTTTTCTGGGAAATAAAAAGTTACTTTAAGACATTTATAGTCTCCACAGTTTTACTTCCAATTTTAATTGTAAGAAGCAAACTAAGAAAATATATTCTTTTTTTTTTTTTTGCATTTGAAATCTTTGTTCCTCAACCAGGGATCAAACCCAATCCACCCTGCTGCTGCAGTGGAAGTGCGAGTCTTAACCACCAGACTGCCAGGGAAGTCCCAATATATTCTTGCTTATTGGCACTCCACTCCAGTACTCTTGCCAGGAAAATCCCATGGACAGAGGAGCCTGGAAGACTGCAGTCCATGGCGTCGCTGAGGGTCAGTCATGACTGAGCGACTTCACTTTCCTGCGTTGGAGAAGGAAATGGCAACCCACTCCAGTGTTCTTGCCTGGAGAATCCCAGGGACGGGGGAGCCTGGTAGGCTGCCATCTATGGAGTCGCACAGAGTCAGACACAACTGAAGTCACTTAGCAGTAGCAGTATGGAAGATGAATCCTTTGTGTAAATTTCCATTTGAAAAGAGAATTGTCACTTTGAACATTATGTCTTTGAATTTATTGGGATTATCATTTTTTAAAGTTATTGAGATAATCATTGCTTATCTTTAAAGCTCAACCTAAAGTCATTTTAGATATGTAATCTGCTATATGAAATGAAACACTAAGTGCATTTAATTTTGGAATTCAGCCTTGTCCTGGCAAAATGCCCATTACAGTTTTCAGATCATTTTAAAACCTAGTAATAAATTCTGATTCTGAAATAATTGAGTTTTTATTAACCTGAAAAGAGAACACCTCTCCCAAAACTTACCCATCTGCCACATTAATCATACAGTTTTAACAGGTGCTTCTCACTTAGCTTACACAAAGTATAGATCGGAAGGAAAATAGTCTTACTCTTGCGTGCACCCTTAGACAGTACTGGAATATGTTGAAATATGGCAGTAGAAACTGGACTGTGTCTTCGAAGGTTTTTGTTTTTTTCTTTTAATGAAAAGTATTCTGATACCATTACTAGTGCCATATATAAGACTATAAAGTGATTTATTGACTGAATTTTAATTGATATTTTGAAAATGGTGAAAATAGTGTATAGTCACTTTGAAGCATGAATTCACACAAAACATATTTCATTTTGAATATTGCATGGCTTCCTTTGATTCCCAGACTTTTTCTTATACCTAATCAGTATTGCTTTTATTTTTCCCTCTTTATAGGTAAATGGGGGAAACTTCAGCTAATTTTTTTCAAGTAATTTTTTTTTGAATCAGTGTTTAATAGATTTATGCCTTTTCTTCATTATTCAAATCATATTGACAGAAAAAATATTTATGACTTTGTTGAAATAAAATTTGTTGTAAATTGATATTCATCTCTCAGATATTTAAAAGTGGGCCTTTTCATTCCATTGTCTTTAGATATGTTTTAAAGGTTGTGCATTTACTAATGATGTGCCAGTTTCTGGAGATAATGTGCTAGTTTCTGGATATTTTGTTTAGAAGATGAATGCAGATTTTATTTGACTCATCAAGATTTGGAGAGGTATATACTCTTCAAAACAGTCACGTTTCTCCTTCTGTTATATTTTTGATGACCAAATATATCATAGTTATCTTTAGTTTTATTATGACATAAGGAAACCTACTGTAAGGATATGTAATTCATTCTAAAATAATCAAGGACTTTTGTAATTAATTTTAAAATAAAATGAATCATCTTTTGGCTTACATGTCACCCGTTAATTCTGTATGGGAATTTGATTACTGTGTCTGTATGGTTTTTCCTCCAGACAGTTTCTTTATTTGATATCATAACTACTCATCTGGGATTGAATTCTTAATGTTTTACTCTCGCAAGTTTAATAAAACTGTGAACTGATTCTATAAAGCTATCAAAAGGCTTGCTTATAATTGAGGAGTCTGTGATTCAGTATGTCTCAGAACTTGATTAAAAATAACTTATCTTGTTTCTTTAGATATGCATATCTAACCTATGTTCTCAGGCTTAAAGTTGTTTTCTTTTAAGAAATTCATATGTTTTGACTTGTTAGAATTTCAATATTTAAGCATTGGAAAAGCTGATTTCTTTATCAGTTGATTTTTATAGCATGTCTTTTCAGACACACCAAATTAAGTTTTACTTTAGAAATTTATTATGCCTGCTTACAGCATACGTATTTAGTCACTAAGTTGTATCTGACTTTTGCCACCCCATGGACTGCAGCATGCCAATTTTCCTGTCCTTCACTATCTTCCAGGTGAAAAGAGGAGAGTGAAAAAGCCGTCTTAAAACTCAATATTCAAAATACTAATATCATGAAATCTAGTCCCATCACTTCATGGCAAATAGAAAAAGAAAATTCAGACTCATGTTCATTGAATTGGTGATGCTATCCAACCATCTCATCCTCTATCGCCCCCTTCTCCTCCCATCTTTAATCTTTCCCAGCATCAGTCTTTTCTGATGAGTCAGGTCTTCAAGTTAGGTGGCCAAAGTATTGGAACTTCAGCTTCAATATCAGTTCTTCCAACCCTTCTTCTTCAGGGTTGATTCTCTTTAGGATTGACTGGTTTGATCTCCTTGCTATCCAAGGGACTCTCAAGGATCTTCTCCAGCACCACAATTTGAAAGCATCAATTGTTTGGCACTCAGCCTTCTTTATGATCCAACTCTCACATCTGTACATGACTCCTGGAAAAACCATAGACTTGATTATCTGACTTTGGTTGGCAAAGTGATGTCTCTGCTTTTTAATATGCTGTCTACATTTGTCATGGCTTTCCTTCCAAGGAATAAGTGTCTTAATTTCATGGCTGCAGTCATTCTCTGCAGTGATTTTGGAGCCCCCAAAAAATAAAATCTGTCACTGTTTCCACATTTTCTTCTTGTATTTGCCATGAAGTGATAGGGCCAGATTTCATGATCTTAGTTTTTTGATTGTTGAGTTTTAAGGCAGCTTTTTCACAATCCTCTTTCACCCATATCAAGAGGCTCTTTAGTTCCGCTTTGCTTTGTGCCATTAGACTGATGTCGTCTAAATATCTGAGATTGTTGATATTTCTTCCAGAAATCTTGATTCCAGCTTGTGCTTCATTCAGCCCAGCATTTCGCGTGATGTACTCTGCATTGAAGTTAAATAAGCAGGGTGACAGTGTACATCCTTGATTTACTCCTTTCTCAATTTTCAGCTGGTCTTTTATTTCATGTCTGGTTCTAATTGTTGCTTCTTGTCCTGCATAGGACTTCTCAAGAGACAGGTAAGGTGGTCTGCTATTCCCATCTCTTTGAGAATTTTCCACAGTTTGTTGTGATCGACATAGCCAAAGGCTTTAGCATAGTTAATGAAGCAGAAGTCGATGTTTTTCTAAAATTCCTTTGCTTTTTCTGTGATCCAATCTATGTTGGCAATTTGATCCTTGGTTCCTCTGCCTTTTTTAAAACAGTGTGTACATCTAGAAGTTCTTGATTCACATATTGTTGAAGCCTAGCTTGAAGAATTTTGAGCATTACCTTGCTAAGCATGTGAAATGAGTGCGATTGTACAGTAGTTTGAATATTTCTTTGGTATTGCCCTTCTTTGAGATTGGAATGAAAGCTTACCTTTTCCAGTCCTATGGCCACTGTTGAGTTTTCCAAGATTGCTGTCATAATGAGTATAGTGCTTTAACAGCGTCATCTTTTAGAATTTGAAATAGCTCAGCTAGAATTCCATCACCTCCACTAGCTTTGTTCATAGTAATGCTTCCTATATGACTTCACACTCCAGGATGTCTGGCTCCAGGGGAGTGACCACACCATCGTGATTATCCAGGTCATTAAGACCTTTTTTTGTACAGTTTTTCTGTATGTTTTTGCCACCTCTTTGTAATATCTTTTGCTTCTGTTAGGTCCTTACAGTTTCTGTCCTTTATCATGCCCATCCTTGCATAAAATGTTCCCTTGGTATCTCCAGTTTTCTTGAAGAAATCTCTAGTCTTTCACATTGTTATTTTCCTCTGTTTTTTGCATTGTTCATTTCAGAAGGCTTTCTTATATCTCCTTGCTCTGTATTCAGGCGCCTGTATCTTTCCCTTTCTCCATTACCTTTCGCTTCTCTTCTTTTCTCAGCTGTTTGTAAAGACCACTTATTTGTAAAACCACTTTGCCTTTTTCTTTCCTTTTCCTTTGAGATGGTTTTGGTCACCACTTCTTGTACAATGTTACCTCTGTCCACAGTTCTTCAGGCACTCTGTCTACCAGATCTAATCCCTTGAAATCCGTTCTTCAAATTCCAGTTTAATTATAAGGGATTTGATTTAGGCCATATCTGAATGGCCTAGTGGTTTTCCCTACTTTCTTTAATTTAGTCTGAATTTTTCAATAAGGAGTTGATGATCTGAGCCACAGTCAGCTCCAGGTATTGTTTTTTCTGACTGTGTAGCACTTCTACATCTTCAGCTGCAAAGAATATAATAGATCTGAATTCAGTATTGACCGTCTGATGATGTCCATATGTAATGTTGTCTCTTGTGTCATTGGAAGAGGATGTTTGCTGTGACCTATGTGTTCTCTTGGCAAAAGTCCATTAGCCTTTGCAGTGCTCCAATGGAAAACTTGTCTGTTACTCCAGGTATCTCTTGACTTCTTACTTTTGCATTCGAAGCCCCTCTGATGAAAAGGACATCTTTTTCTTTTGGTATTAGTTTTAGAAGGTCTTGGAGGTCTTCATAGAAACAGTCAACTTCAGCCTCTTCAGCATCAGTGATTAGGGCATAGACTTGGATTATGATGAATGCTGTATGGTTTGCCTTGGAAATGAACCAAGATCATTCTGTCATTTTTGAGTCTGTCATTCTGTCAGACTCTTTTGTTGACTCTGAGGGCTACTCCATTTGTTCTGTGGGATTCTTATCCACAGTAGTAGATATAATGGTCATCTCAATTGTTTGCCTATTTCCATCCATTTTATTTCATTGATTCCTAAGATGTCTATTCTCCTGCTTGCCCACATCCAATTTACCTTCATGGACCTAGGCTTCACTGATAGCTCAGTTGATAAAGAATCTGCCTGCAATGCTGCTGAAGACCCCAGTTCAGTTCCTGGGTTGGGAAGATCCCCTGGAGAAGGGATAGGCTACCCACTTCAGTATTCTTGGGCTTCCCTTGTGGCTCAGCTGGTAAACAATCTGCCTGCAAACCAGGAGACCTGGGTTCAATACCTGGATTGGGAAGATCCTGGAGAAGGGAAAGGCTACCCACTCTAGTATTCTGGCCTGGAGATTTCCAGGGACGGTATAGTCCATGGGGTTGCAAAGAATCGTACACGACTGAGCAACTTTCGCTTTCATGGATCTAATGGTCCAAATTCCTTTGCAGTACTGTTTTTTATAGCATCGGACTTCACTTTAATCACCAGACACACATGTGACCGAACATGGTTTCTGTTTTGGCCCAGACTCTTCAGTCTGTCTGGAGCTACTTCTCGTCTCTCTCCCAGTAGCAAGCTGGAGCCCTTCCGACTTGAGGGGCTCAACTTCCACTGTCATATCTTTTTGCAAAAAAACGTTCAGCACGTTCTTGGGACAACAATACTAGAGTGGTTTTCCATTCCTTCCTCAAGTGGACCACATTTTGTCAGAACACTCCACTATGATCCATCCTTCTTGGGTGATCCTGCACACCCTGGCTCATAGTTTCATTACAACAAGGCTGTTATCCATAAAGGGATTCAGCATACTGTTATCCTTTTATTTTAACAAGTAGCTTGGTTTGAATGTACTTTATTCATGGTGGTAGAAGAGATTGATGCTAAATAATTTGATATTTGTTCTCTCCTCATATGTTGTCAACCTGAAAGCTCGTGAAGTCAAGGTAGATAGCTTAAGAGCATTAAGGTCCTGAGGTTGGGTATTATTTTTGTAGCTTATTATTTATTTTAGCAAGAGCTATACAGGCAGTTCTGATAGCATTGACTTATCTTCAGTGCACTTATCCTAGAAGTCAAACTAATCCATTATGAAATGGGTTACTGCTACTACTAAGTCGCTTTAGTCGTGTCCGACTCTGTGCGGCCCCATAGATGGCAGCCACCAGGCTCCCCCATCCCTGGGATCCTCCAGGCAAGAATTCTGAAGTGGGTTGGGTTAACCCTCCAATTTTAGTGAAAACAAGTGAGGTACGTTTATAATGAGTAAGCACTGATTCCACCTTCCCTCCCTTTTCCTTTTTTGGAAATGCTCTGGAATAGTAATGGCAAGACAACCTGAGACAGACTACAAAGCTGCTATTTCTCAAGTAAAACTAGAATAGTGCCTTAATTAAGATACTGTTCTAAACTTTTTCTGAAGTATTTGAATGAAATATCCAACAACTCATAACAATTTCAAAGCAGTTATGTTCAATTGTTAAGCATATACTTCTGAGCACTGTTGGTATATTCTTGTACCTGACAGAGCTGTAGACTTCAGCTTCCATGTGCATAAAAAACACGTGCATGTGTGCACGAGTACAGACACCTCTACCTGAATTCAAATCAGGTTATCAAATAAAACATTAACCAGAGTTTCAGTTCAGTCTGGCTACTCAACCCAATAAGTAGAATACAGTTTTAAAAAAAAAAAATTGATAATGTTGACCATCTAGAAAATGTCAGGAACCACAACTTCCAGTTTAATTCTGGTTTCCTTTATAAGTCAGGAATCTGAATAGCTTGTTATATATGATGAAAGTAATGATAAAAAGTATCCATATCCCTTAAGTTTAATTTTTGTGAATCATTAATTTTTCCCAAATTTAAGCAGTTTCCTCTCTCATCTTATTCTTTTACTTGCATTGCTAGGAAATTTTTTGTTGTATATCAGGTTTTTTTTTTTGGTCCCTGTTCCAGGCACTTAATATGCCTCAGTATAGATGTACTAAAAGAAATAAAGAATAAACAAATGTTTCATAAGACCTAAAAAAAAACCCTAAAAACCAGAAAAAGCATCTTTTAAATCTCTTACATTTGAGGATAAAGCCTTCATGTCTTTAGTCCCCAGACTTGAGAGAGAGGAGTAGTAGATTTTAGAGTTCATCTGTTCATATAGCCAGTATGATGTGGAAAATGTCTTTCTTGTTAACAAGTAGAGATACTTCTCTAGTTCAGTAATGCCAATCATGTATTATATACTATACATGATAAATTATTGGAACTTTGATGCATATATAGTTTCCATAGAAGTTGAATGTTTCACAGACCTTTCCAAGGTGACTCACTTAAGCTTGTCATTGGTATTACCAATCTAGTTGTGTGTGTGTGTGCGTGTGTGTGTACACACACATGCATGTACACACACACACATGCCTGTGTGCTGTGGGTAAGGGTCAGGGAGATATCTAAATAATGGTGAAAATACATTTAGTTTTTGCAAATATGAAGGAAAAGACTTTGGTCTTCTTAGCTATGAAAACATGAGCATATCAGTCACTGTTTTCGTGAATGAGGGTATATTTTGGAATTTTTCTGAAAGGATGAAGCATTTGGATAGGCTTTTAAATGATGCAGCTCTGAATAAATTTTCTGTAAAATAATTTTCTTACTTGAATAATTTCACCAAGGCAATAAGTCACATAATATGTTTCCCTAGAACATTGCCTCTAGAGCTTGGCAAATGTTATCTAGTATAGAAGGACAATCCTCTTTCTCATAAATGCTATGTGTTCTATCTATAATGTTTCTCCCTAAGATAAAACTTAAATGTTTTCTCTAACTCCTCTTCCCATCATCAAATAGAATGTCGTCTATTCATCTACTATGAATGAGTGACCGAGATGACATTTGAGCTGGCAGTCCCAGGAACTTGATGGCATTACTTTAATGGTGTGAGCGTGGGGTTATCTTTCCCAAGTGGTTCATAAGAGTCGCTCACAGACTTAAGTTTAGTCTAGATAGTCTTCACTGTCTGTTTTGGTAAGTGGCTCAAGATTATTGGAAAATTCTTTGTGTGTCACAAAATCTTTTTCTCATTATGAGTATCTCAAGAATAAACTTTTAACCTTTGTTAGCATGAAATTGACCATGTCTCCCTGTCACAGTCCCGAGCTCTGGGGACTGATTCCACACCCTTGTTTCAGGGAATTCGTCTCATCACACACCATGTGTGTTGTGGTAGCTTCCACAGCTGTAGATTTAAGCTGCCACTCTGTTTCCACCATTTGCATCCAGCTTAGGTTCCAAGTGGCTCCTCTTCTGTGTCACACTATTCTTAAATTTAGCATGTCCCAAATCATGCTAATCATTTAAACTTATCATTACTTCCCAGTTTTCCCACTTTCTTGAATGACACTTTGAACCACTTAATGTGGTTCAAATGTTAGAGATGATTTTACCTCCATTTTAGTGTTCTTTACCTTTCACCCAGGTAGGAAATTATCTTTCTGCTTACAATTCTTGTCTTGCAAGCATGACACATCCCTGCCTAAGTCTGTCTCAAGCCTTACTGCTGTCCTGAGAGTCAAATCCAAACTCTTTACCATGTTCTCTTAAGATTTTATATAATCTTAACAACTGCTGCCTATCTGCCTTTTTTCCTATCACCCTGGCTCCCTGTCTGTTCTTCACAGAAGTCAAGTTCATTGCCATTCAGGACCTTTGGACTTGCTGACGGTTCCTGGAATTGTCTTGTCTCATATGAGTGTGTGTCTGGCTTCAGCTCTTAAGTAGCTTTCTCACATGTACCAGTCCATCCCTATCACATCATTCTGTTTTAATGATTTCAAGATTAAAAAGACTATTCTTTATTACAAACTTGCCTTTCCCCAAATTTTTGGTTAATGTCCTTTCTCTTAAGAAATGATAGTATGTGATAATATGATATGTCTTTGGGCCAGTCCACAACCTTTTACATTACTTTCAAAAACGTTACTCCTATCACTAAAAACATTGTGTTGAAGTCCTTATGTGTCTAATATATCCCTGCTTTGACTTTCTTGCTGTATAGAAGTTCTTTTCCTGTTATGTCCTTCATTTTCCAAAACCTATTTAATTGAATTACCAGTAATCCATTACTGGTATCATTTCAGTGAATGGGGTTATAAAAACTCTGTGTATATGGTTTGTTTATTATGTAGATTTTATGTGCGTAGTATGGTAACTTGTGTTTCTGGATGATGGGGGCTCTTGGTACTTCCAAACTGAGATGGTTAGCTCTTTGAGAGCTGAATTGTCGTTTCTCTTTAGCGTGCTTCTCACTAAGAATAGTGGTGGTGGTAGTACCCATTTTTATAAATTAACTATTTTCCAGGCCTTGTGCCAGGCTGTTAACAAACATGATCTCATTTAATCCTGACAACTCAGTGAACTGGTTACTATTGTAACCCCCACTTTATATCTTGAGGAAATTGCCCAAGGTTATACAGCAAACAAGAGACAAAGGCAAGATGTGAACCCTGTCTGTCTCGGGAACTGCCATCCTGAAACAACTATTCAATGCAGCCTACTCCATGCCCTTTAAGTTCTTAGTAATTCTCACTGACTATACTCAGTGTATCCAGAGAGAGACATCCAGACTGCTCTTTGCTTTCAGTAGATTGGCAGTTAAGTGTGTGGGAGATAGAATATTGACAGTTTGCTGTGTTGGTGAAAATGTAAAGAAACAAACTATTAATAACAGTTTATTAGTAACTTGGGCTTTCCAGGTGGCTCTAGTGGTAAAGAACCGTCTATCAATGTAGGAGACATAAGAGATGCGAATTTGATCCGATCCCTTCCCCTGTGTTGGGAGGATCCCCTGGAGGAGGGCATAGCAACTCACTCCAGTATTCTAGCCTGGAGAATCCCATGGGCAGAGGAACTTAGTCGGCTACAGTCCACAGGATCGCAAAGAGTCAGACATGACTGAAGTGACTTAGCATGCAGCACAGCACATGAGAAGCTTGGAAAATATTGACAGATTTAATTTTTATTTAATTCACTAAAAGCAGAAGTCCCTCAACCCAGATCTACTTTCATGCTGCTGCTGCTAAGTCGCTTCAGTCGTGTCCAACTCTGTGCGACCCCAGAGACGGCAGCCCACCAGGCTCCCTCGTCCCTGAGATTCTCCAGGCAAGAACACTGGAGTGGGTTGCCATTTCCTTTTCCAATGCATGAAAGTGAAAAGTGAAAGTGAAGTCACTCAGTCGTGTCTGACTCTTCGTGATCCCATGGACTGCAGCCTACCAGGCTCCTCTGTCCCTGGGATTTTCCAGGCAAGAATACTGGAGTGGGTAGCTGTTCCCTTCTCCAGAGTATCTTCCCAACCCAGGGATTGAACCCAGGTCTCCTGCATTGCAGGCGGATTCTTTACCAGCTGAGCCAACAGGGAAGCCCAAGAATACTGGAGTGGGTAGCCTGTCCCTTCTCCAGTGGATCTTCCTGACCCAGGAATCGAACCAGGGTCTCCTGCATTGTAAGTCAAAGAGGTAAATTCTGAATAGAAAAGAGACACACCCAAAACGGAAAGAGAAACACACCCAAATTAGTGAAAGAGCTTTTAGGACTCTTGGGTATTATGGGACTGAGTACAAGGAAAGGACTATACAGTCATAATACATATGTCTATAAGGTAGATTGCAAATAATTTAATTTTTGACTAAGGGCAGTCATTTATATACATTAATACTGCACAGTAGATACACTGGTTTTTAATAATACTAAGTGATTGATACTGGAATAAGTGTACTTTAAGACACTTATTAATGATGACTACTACTACTCTTAAAATGTTCAGTATGCAGGGGATGGTTTTTTCTTATTTGATCTAAGGAGCTTGTACTTGGTGCTGTGAAGTAGGTCATATAGAATATTAAGGAGGGAAGGGCAAAAGAAAACTTCCCCCTTTTGCTGTGGATGGCCAGGTTATATGTGGCAGCTAGACAAGCATAGCTCAAAATGGGTGAAAATAAAAATAAAGTAAATGTCACCCAACCCAGTGATGGGGCCATGCTTTTGTAATTGACAGTATTCTGCAGTTTTATAGTTTAAAATTCTAGTCAAGCATTTAACTTTTCTACTGTTCAATAAATAGTGAATTTAGACTTCTTGGTGTTCATGTAGACCTCTCTTAATTTATTCCCCTCTGGCAAATACCATATTCTGTAGTTTAGTTAACTGAGCTAGCCTCAGAGCCTCAGGGATCACACCTGAATTTCATTAGGGGAGTTTTAGTAATTAACATATGCAGGAATCTCACCACTCACAGTTTCCTTCAACTGGTTAAGACAAGATGAGATGGAGCTTTTTCAAAAAACTTTCTAGAACCACAACTTTATTATTTTTTTGTGGCAAAATACTTGATTTTACAGACTTTCAACACAGTCATGTCCCTGAATACTGGGTGACTCATTTTCTTTTTCCATTCTCTCCTATTCACGGTTTAGAGCGCTAAAAGCCAGGGACACTCAAGTCACATTTTTTTTTAAAGATTTATTTATTTATTTTATTATTTACTTATTTTTTCTTATTTCATTGCTGTACACGAACTTTCTCTAGTTATGGCAAGCGAGGGCTACTCTCTAGTTGCAGTGCATGAGCTTCTCATTTCGGTGGCTTCTCTTTTTGCAGAGCATGGGCTTCAGGTTCTCAGGCTTCAGTAGTTGAGCGCATGAGCTCAGTAGTTGCGACCCGTAGGCTTAGTTGCTCCATGGCATATGGACTCTTCCCAGACCAGGCATTGAACCAGTGTCCCTTGCATTGCAAGGTGGATTCTTAACCACTGGACAACCAAGGAAGCCCCAAGGAACGTTTTTTAAACACCCTCAAACCTACTCATTTGAAATGAATTGTAAGAGAGGAATAATAAAAAATTCACTTTAGATAGTCACAAATGAGGTCATCCTCTGTTTCCAGAAAGAAAATCTTAAGCTTAGTGTCGTTTCTGTGCCTTCCAAATCTGTGGTTCATATCATTTATTGTCTTAAGAAGAGAACTTTGCATCCAGTGGTAAGAGAAATCTGTCAGTAGGAAATATAGAAGATTCCTACGGTAGCTTTCTGGTAACTAAGTTTATGTGTTTTTCACAACCCTCAAAAGCCTCATCCTTTTTCCTAAGATGGCTTATTCATTGGTGTCTGTCTTACTGTTCTTTAGGAATAGGTGTTATTCCAAAAAAGAATGATGTCATGACTGAGGCATCAGTTATGGTCATGGCAGATCTCAGCTGTACTCCTGTGTCTTGCAGTCCCACTTAGCCTCTGTAAGGAAACCAGGAGGCTTACCCATAGATCCTCAAGAAAACTTCCTTTTGCCTTCTTGAATGTCAGGCTCAAAATTATAAAATTTTACTGTTGTGATGGGACATCATTTATGAGGTACACTTTGATTTTTAGTATCTGCTGAATATGACCTTTTTTCATTTATGTACTCTAAAATTACTTACTGAACACATATTGTTTGCCAACAGTTTAGAACAAGGTTGTGAAATCTAAAAATTCAACATAATCCAGAGACTTAATAAATATTATGCAAAACTTATTTAACACAGGAAATTATGATAAATGACTGTAACCCTGGTACTGAAAATTTGCTTATTTGGGTTTTCCTTATTAGTTTTTGAAAATTATCCCATCAAGCCCTCTGCTTTTTAGTACATGTTGAGATATCATAGAAAGATGGTATTTCTAATGTTCCTACCATGGAGGGATGTTACAAAATAATAAAACCTGTAGTTTGAGAAACTTTATAAATGTTCTAAAAAAAAAATGCCAAGATTTACACTATCCTGGTTTTTATGGCAAGTAAAATATTTCCAGAAATTAATTACTCTTATAAGATGACACCAGTTAGCTTAAAATATTCAAAATTTCACACACATCAGTTTATCCTTGGTAAATGGCTTTCTCACTGATGTGGTCAGATATCATAATTATCAAAACAAACAAAAACCCTGCCTGTAATGTAGGATCTTCCCCACAAAAACGAGGAAAGAAAAGAGGTGATTATCACTTCACATTGCTTTTATTCAGGAAGTACCACATGTGTTATGGTGCGTGGCGTTTTACAGTTTTGAAATCCTTGTTCATGAAAATGTGATCATGATATATTAGAAATTTGCCTCGGGTTCTATATCAGTTTAACATCTTCTGTTCAAGGTTCCAATTAATTTTAAGAAATTGAATTAAATTCTGTTTCCTCACAGAGTCTCCTTCATAAGCCATGGTATAAGGTTTGCTGTACTTGGCATCTGTAATGCTTTCAGTACATGACCGCTGTTGCTTTTTTACCCCCCTTTGTCTCTCTATAATCATATCACATGTGTGTGTTCAGTTAGCAGATATAAGAAAACTCAGGTGAAGGTGAACTTGAGTTTTCAGTTGCTGCTCTCATGTTCCACTCGCTTGACAAAGAAAGGATTGTTCCATCCAAAGACCACATCCATTTAGTGGCAGGAAAGTACTATTATGTTGTTCTTTAGATAACACATCAGCCTGGGATTTAGCTCTTCTTTCCCTTTATCTTTATTGGTTTTGGTTAAAACAAAATGGAGCAGAATATTTGAGAAAAATATGTATATGTAACACAGCACACATACACCACAAATAAACTACCTTTTTCATTTTTTATTTTTTGTTGATCCTTTTATGAAAAAAGTTCACTTATCAACTTCTTTGGCAAATATATGTAAAAACAGATTTTTTTCTTCTCGAGTCGACTTTTTAAAAGGCTCTGGGTTTAATGTGTTATGCTTTCCTTTCCAAGTATTTATGTTAACCATAGATATACATACATATGTTTTGGGGTATATATTTTTTCTTGATACCACAAATTCTTTATCTATATTATTGAGTAATGGAATGCTATTATTAACTGTTCTAGTTAAATATGAGTAAATATGACTAAGGAGTACCCTGATGGTCTAGGACTCTGGACCTTCACTGCTGTGGTCCAATTTCAGTCCCTGACTGGGGAACNGACTTTTTAAAAGGCTCTGGGTTTAATGTGTTATGCTTTCCTTTCCAAGTATTTATGTTAACCATAGATACACATACATATGTTTTGGGGTATATATTTTTTCTTGATACCACAAATTCTTTATCTAGATTATTGAGTAATGGAATGCTATTATTAACTGTTCTAGTTAAATATGAGTAAATATGACTAAGGAGTTCCCTGGTGGTCTAGGACTCTGGACCTTCACTGCTGTGGTCCAGTTTCAGTCCCTGACTGGGGAGCTGAGATCCTGCAAGATGCACTGCATGGCCAAATTAATAATAAATAAGTAAATGTGAGTAACTATATGTTGTTGGTTATCATTTAGCCACTAAGTCATATCCCACCTTTTTACAACCCATGGACTGTAGCCTACCAGGCTCCTCTGTCCATGGGATTTCCTAGGCAAGAATATCGGAGTGGGTTGCCATTTCCTTCTCAGGGGGATCTTCCCGATCCAGGAATCAAACCTGAGTCACCCGCATTGGCAGGTGGATTTTTTACCACTGAGCTACTTGGGAAGCCCTGTGAATATATTGTTTAGATATAGGGAAATATGGTTTACATGTTTCAATGAGCATAAATATGTCCTTCTTGAATATTTGCAAAGTAACTTGTGGATTTGCTTAGGAGTCCCCATTATACATGTTATTTTATTCTTGGAAATAATACTAATGTGATTTGATACCATACTCATCATAAAATGACATGTAACATTATGACAGCTTTTTAAAAAATTGTCATTTTAATATGTCTTACAGTAATCACAGTGTTGAGGGTAATTCCAACTTTCCAGTACACGTTAGTCATGCATTAGTTTCTTTTTGTATATCTGCAAAGGTACCATGACCTTCTTCTATCTTGACAGTACATATTTTCCACTGGTGGCTCAGAAGGTAAAGCTTCTGATGTGGGAAACCTGGGTTCAATCCCTGGATCGGAAAGGTCTCCTGGAGAAGGAAATGGCAACCCACTCCAGTATTCTTGCCTGGAAAATCCCATGGAGAGAAGAACCTGGTAGGCTACAGTCCATGGGGTCGCAAAGAGTCAGACACGACTGAGCCGGACACGACTGAGCGACTTCACTTTCTTTCTCTCTATTATACATTCGTCCTTGATTTTTATTGCAAAATAATTCTAAATGAACAGGAAGTTACAAAAATAAGTCCTGTGTACCCTTTACTTAGTTTCCCCAGTTGGTTATGTTTTATAAAATTAATAATACAGTATCAAAACCAGGAAATTAACATTGGTATTCTATGTGTATGTGTTTCTGTGTCATTTTTTGAACTGTTGCAGACTTTTATTGTTGTTAAGTCCCTCAATCGTGTCTGACTCTTTGCAATCCCATGGACATGCCAGGCTTCCCTGCCCTTCACTGTCTTCCAGAGTCTGCTCAAACTCATGTCCATTCAGGTCATGATCCCATTCAACTATCTCATCCCCGGTCACCCCCTTCTCCTCTTGCTGTCAATCTTTCCCAAGCGTCAGGGTCTTTTCCATTGAGTCAGCTCTTCACATCAGGTGGCCAAAATATTGGAGCTTCAGCTTCAGTATCAGTCCTTCCAGTGAATATTCAGGGTTGATTTCCTTTACGATTGACTAATTTGAGCCACCTCAGTTTGATAGCATCAGTTCTTCAGGGCTCAGCCTTCATTGTGGTCCAACTCTCACATCTGTACTTGACTACTGGAAAAACCATAGCTTTGACTATACTGACCTTTGTCAGTAAAGTGGTGTCTCTGCTTTTTAATACACTGTCTAGGTTTGTCATAGCTTTTCTCCCAAGGAGCAAGCGTCTTTTAATTTCTTGGCCGCAGTCACCATCTGCAGTGATTTTGGAGCCCAAGAAAATAAAATCTGTAACTGTTTCCATTTTTCCCCCATCTATTTGCCATGAAGTGATGGGACCAGATGCCATGATCTTATTTTATGAATGTTGAGTTTTAAGCCAACTTTTTCACTCTCCTCTTTCACTTTCATCAAGAGTCTCTTTAGTTCCTCTTCACTTTCTGCCATGAGGGTAGTGTCATCTGCATATCCGAGTATAACTCCCACTAAAGTCAAGATGTAGGATGTCCTTCATCACAAAGATCTCACTTGTTTTGCCTCTGAAAATGAAAATCTCTCAGTCGTGTCCAGCTCTTTGTGACCCCATGAACTATACAGTCCATGGAATTCTCTGGTCCAGAATACTGGAATGGGTAGCCTTTCCCTTCACCAGGGGATCTTCCCAACCCAGAGATCAAATACAGGTCTCCCACATTACAGGGGGATTCTTTATGAGCCTAGCCACCAGGGAAGCCCAAGAATACTGGAAAGGATAGGCTGTCCCTTTTCTACAGGATCTATCTTCCCGACTCAGGAATCAAACCAGGGTCTCCTGCATTGCAGGCAGATTCTTTACCACCTGAGCCACCAGGGAAACCTAAGAATCCTGGAGTGGGTAGCCCTTCCCTTCTCCAGCAGATCTTCCTGACCCAGGAATCGAACTGGGGGTCTCCTGCATTGCAGATGGAGTCTTTACCAACTGAGCTGCCAGGGAAACCCATTTTGCCTCTACTAAGGGCATAGATCACCTTCTTTATTTCCCACTACTGATGTGTTAATACTTTGGTCTGCCATTTTATATTTTGTTTTCTACTTTATCCCTCTGCTCATGTTTCACTGTTTCATTTATACCACCTTCCTGTGGGTTACTTGAACATTGCTTACAGTTTCATTTTTATTTACTGTTTATTTTAGTGTTTTTGGGTGTATCTATTTGTATAGCTTTTTTAGTGGTTCACAGTCTACTGGTGTCAACATTTTACAGATTTAAATGTAGAAACTATCTCCCTTTATATCCCTTTACCTTCCTCATTTGTAATAGAATTGTCTTAAATATTTCTTCTAATTTTTTTAGGCTTATTTCTTTCTGTTGTTCATAATGGCTAATTCCTTTTGTTCAGACTTTGTTTTCCTTCATCTGAGAATGTCTTGACTTCCCCTCCACTTTTGAAGGATATTTTTGCTAGATTACAGGACTCTAGCTTAGTAGATCTTTTCTTTCAACACTTGAAAATGTTATGCCACTTGCTTCTAGCCTTCAAGGTTTTCAACGAGGAATCTGCTGCCATTTAATTTCTCTCCTTTAGGTAAAGTCTCATTTCTCTCGCTGCTTGCAAGGTTTTGCTTTGTCTTTATTTTTCTGAAGTTTAATTATGTTATGTCTTGGCATGGATTTCTTTGAGTCTATCAACTTGTTAGACCTTACAGTCTTTTCCTAGGGCCCGTCGCTCCGAGGATCACCGAGACTTGGATTCAATGCAAACAGCAAGAGGATTTATTGGGCCGGGGCGCGAGGGTTCAGTCACCTCCAGGGAGGGATGAGCCCCGAACAGTCGTTACAGAGCATTTTTAAGCACAAAAACCACAAACGGGTGCAGCTGGGGGGGAACAGTCTGATTGGTGCGCAGGTCCTGACCTTTACAGGGATAGGCTCATTTGCTACCAGGTTTAAACGGCTGGTCGGGGCCACATTCCGAAGGCCTGGAAAAACCACTTCTTGGAAAGTCCCCGAAGGGAAAACAACCCCTGAGAGAGCCTAAAGGCCATATTGCATGAGATAAGAACCTGCCGTATTGCATGAGATAAGAACCTGCTCTCAAGGGTTTAGCAAAAATTTTAACTTTTCCTCTCAAACTGTTTGAGGGCTTCCCTGTAGCTCAGATGGTGTAGAATCTGCCTTCAGTGCAGGAGACCCAGGTTCAGTCTCTGGGTCGGGAAGATCCCCTGGAGGTGAATATGGTAACCCACTCCAGTATTCTTGCCTTGAGAATCCCATGGACAGAGGAGCCTGGCAGGCTACAGTCCCTGGGGTTTCAAGAGTCAGACACAACTGAGGGAATAACAGAGAAATATTTTTAGTGCCCTCTGCTTGCTTTCTTTCTTTTTTTTTTCCTTGGAAATACCAGTGACAGTAACACCAGTTACTGTCCCACAGATTCCTGAGGCTTTGTTCATTATTTTCAGCCTATGTTCACTTCACTTTTCAGATTGGGAAATTTCTGTTTTTCTGTCTTTGAGTATACACTGATTCTTTTGTCTGTTCTCCCCATCCAGCTATTGAGTCTACTTGCTGCATTTTGTTGTTGTTGTTGTTATTACAATTTTTACTTCTGAAATTCATGTTTGGTTCTATCTTCTATTTGCTAATATTTTTCTATTCTTTCATTAGTTTCAAATATCTTTATATTGTTCATTAATTCATTTTTCTAGTGGCTGATTAAAATCCTTGTCAGACAATTCTAACATCTGTGCCCTCTTGGTCTTAGTGACTCTTGGTTGTCTTTTCTTATTCAAGAAACAAGATTAAGATTTTCCTAGTTCTTGGTAAGGTGAGTGGTTTTCTTTGAATCTTTGCTTTTTAGCCATTATGTTATGAGACCCTGGATCTTCTGTTTTGAACTTCTGTTTTGAACTTCTGTTTTGATCTCCTCTTATACTCCTTACCTCTTTATTGATCGATGAGATTGAAAATCCAGATTCCCTTCGAGGTCTTTGTTAATACCTATGGGGTAGGTGTGGTTCTCATTGTTTGCGGGGGCCGTGGTTTAGGCTTCCCGGGAGACCTTTGCTGATGCCCCCTTGCTGGGAACGATACCACCCTCACTCTCCTTACTGTTCTGCGTGTGGTCTCTATTGACTCTTCAGGAGGTTAGCCTGGTTACTGTTAAGTATTGGGTGAAAGTCCTGACTCCACCAGTCCTGATACTGCCCCTAAAGAGTGGGGAATGGTTCCTCAGGTAGAAGTCCAGGTTCCCCACGCAGTCGCCACTAATTTGGGGGAAGAGGGAAGCACCAATGATTTTTAAAGATTAATTTTTAGTATTTCAGATGGATGATTCCAAATAATTTGATGACTTTTTATTTTTGATTTATTTTCAGTTGTATTTTGTTTAGATCTAAAAGACCAGTATATATTTAATTTTTGTCAGACTAGTTTTAACAAAGCTCAAAGCTTACATTTTTGACTGGTGTTGTAGCATCACATTTGAGAACTGCTAATTTGCTTTTCAGATGTGAGAAGGGAGAATAATTGCAAAGTGTGCTGTGGATAAGCTTTAATGCTTTTCTAAGTATTTTGTGAAGAACAGTGAAATTATAAGGCTGTGTTTTTTTTAAGGAGGTAGACAGTGCTTAAACTATTACTTGATTCTTCAATTTATAAAAACCCAACTAGAAACATGAGTTTTTGTTCTAGATTTATGACAGAACTAATTGTATACGTTTATGTAGGACCATGTCAGCATAAGCAGTAGAATGTCATAATAGTTATGTCTCTTTGATGTTTTTAGATACAGCTTTTACATTTCTAGAAGTGTGTGTACATGAATGATCTAAATTTAAGAATTTGTGAATACACTCAGATTTAGGGAATTTAATGTTTTAATGGCTCCAATATACTCAACAGTTTTCAACATGATACTAATTGAGGGCCTATTAAGAAATCTTTCCCGAAGAATTCCCTGACTTTTCAGTGGCCCAGTCTCCTGAGTTTTCGCTCCTGTAGCTTGGGTTCAATCCCTGGTCAGGGAATTAAGATCCTGCAAGCTGTGCAGCGCTGCCAAAGCAGAAAAAGAAATACTTCCCCAAAATAGTAGATTTATAGGTACAGCACTCTTCAGCGTTAGTCAAGAATACTTGTAGTTGCCATGAAGATTTTCAGGTCATTTACTAAGTTAATATTCCAAAAATAATAATGCACAGCTTCTTAAAAATAAGGAATACTGAGGAATTACTTTAGCCTTATCTCTAAGCAAATGTAAACCTATTGAAACAATCCTTGGTTTACTTACTGTTAACATATATGGATGATGTTATAAATAAAATAGTTAAATATAAAACATTACTGTTAGATGACAAATTCGTGTATTTCTTAATTGAATTACAGACATTGCAGCTTAAAAAATTGAATGTTTATCCTGTTAGGGTGTTTCAGAAAGTGTTTGTTTTATATTGTAGAGTCATAAATGCATCGATATCATAAATTAAATTGATATCCGTATTTTCCATTACATTTGGTAGTGAGGATGATGGGAGCATTTCATTGACCAAAAATTGTGACGAAATAAAAAATGCAATAGTACCAAATTAGTAAAGAATCTGATTTTGTTCCTTACTTTAGCCTACATACATTATCTTAGTGTGCAAATCATGGAGAAAAATAATTTGGGGAATGAGAATAGATTGATCACTCTGGGTGTTTAGTTTTGTTTTGTGAGAGAAAAGAGGGAAACTTCTTACCATGTTTGTTGCTTCTCTTCACCAACTTAGGGCTAGACTTTACGGTTTGTTTAGCTGTGAAGGGATGACAGACTTGGGGGATGGTGAAGGGAGCTTAGTTTTGGAATGTAAATACATGTAGAGCTCGCCTCCTTTTGTTTAGCATCTCTTTAAACTAAGACAAAAAAAATCAGTGAATGAATGAATAGCAGCATGGTGAAATACCTAAATGTTTGAGTTAAAATTTTTGGATGTTTGAAATCCTATTTGGATCCCTTTCCCAGATCACGGTGCATTCATATGCACTCAGCGGGAAACTTCATGGAGATGCACGTTTGGCCAGAAGGTCTTTGACGGTGCCTTTTTCTTAACTTGTGCCTTTTCTTCTTTAGAAAAAAGTAATGGCTTAAGTCTGACTGAAGAACAATCTTTTTTGTATGTTCCTTATACGAATTTACTTATGGTTCACAGATTTTTACCCACCATCTATGTCTGCAATTCCTGGATTTAAAATAGCATATATCCTACTGCAGACTACAGGAAACGCCAAATTAAAGACTTAATGACATACTGCTGAAAAAGACAAAAAGGTGACAAATTATAAATCAGTTCACTAAGCTTCTAAAAAGTGAAACTCACAGGGGGAAAAATGTGCATTTGAGCTGTGCGTATGTATTTTAAAACCTTTCGCATTTTCACACTCATGTGACAGATAAACAGAATGGTACAGTTGAGTTTGAATCCAGATATTAAAAAACAATGATGGACAGGAGAAATGTGCTTCTTCATTAGACAACAAGCCTAGTGATTATGTGAACATTTCAGTACTTACACATCCTGTTCATTTAAACAATATTTGCCTGTTTTTCTCATTTTAGAATTACTCTAAAGATCATGGCTGATTATGGTGTTAGTCTGTCTAGGTGATGCAGCAGTCTATTAATTTTCCTCCTCAGGGTTGTCTTCGCCAACCTCAAGTCCATACCAATTTTCTTGACTTACGAAGAAGAAAGTAAGAGTGTCTTTTTCTCTTGCTGAAATTCTGGGGAAGGGAGCAAGAACAAGAGACTCCGGGGGTTAATGGATGGGTTAGAGAACAGATGGAATGGGAAGGAAAAGGAGGCCTTTTAAAAACTAGTTTTCAAAAGACCCCAGTTAACTGCTTGTGGCTCATTTTTCCAGCCTTCCCTTTGGGAGGGTTTCTTTCACAAAGGCACAGATTCCCCCTTAAACTCTGGGACAGCGTCCCCCTTCTGGGTGGTGGTGTGGGAATGTCGATGTCGGCTGGTGACAATGCAGCTGGTAATGAAGTCACAATAATAGCAGAGAGAGTCCCGGTGCCAATGCCCCAGAAAATTCTGAGGAGAGCTGCTTAGGTCCTGGAGGTGAGAGCTCTGTGCCAGGGCCTCTCGCTTAGGAGGAGAACCTCACAGCCGCATAACACACTGAAACACTGGAGCACACTGAGACCTCTCTCCACTTCCCCGCAGTTCATTTGAAGTTAAGTCTAAAAAACATAACCTGATCAGGGCACACAAGCTTGCATGTGAGTGAACACACACACATAGCATTTTGGGAAACTTTGTCAAACCTGAGCTCTCCCTTGTGCCTCAAGGATGCGCTTCTGAGGTCAAATGCATTGATGAAAATTCCATACTCATTACTTTCCTTGTTATGTTGTTTCCATTCTAACAAAGAGCTATTTGCAACACAGGGCAGAGGAGGCGAACAGCAAATCACAGGCCAGCATTTCAGGCAGAAGTAGAAGGATGCACTTGGATTGAAGTGCTAGCCAGTTCACTTTCTGGGCTGTTATCTCTGCTTTTCCTTGACCTGTAGTCCTTTAAGGGATTGGTTCTTCAACCATAAAGTTAAACTCTTCATTCTGAGGTGTTTGTTTTAAGCAATGGAGGGAGAGATAGGTGGCTGCTGCTGCTGCTTAGTTGCTTCAGTTGTGTTCGACTCTGCAACCCAGACTCCTCTATCCTTGGTATTCTCTAGGCAAGAGGACCAGAGTGGGTTGCCATGCCCTCTTCCATGGGAACTTCCCGACCCAGGGATCCCAACCAGGAGTCCAACTCGGGTCTCCTGCATTGCAGGCCAGAGTCTTTGCTGCTGAGCCACCAGGGAAGCCCGAGATAGGTAGCAGTAAACGCAAAGCATCATGGAATATATTTCTAGAAGATAGTTTAAAAAGATGTTACAAGATTGGGAATTTCCTGGTGGTCCAACGGTTAGGGCTCGGCACTTTCACTGCTGGGGCATAGATTCTATCCCTAGTTGGGGAACTGCATGGCATAGCAAAAAAAAAGATGTTAAAAGACCTGTGACTCCTCAGAAAAGTAGGGAAAATATTGCATAGGTAAGGCATAGCATAAAGAGGTTAACATAAAAATAATGACCTGAGAAAATGAGATGGCAGTTGAGTGAGGTCTCTGGTGCGCTGTGGTCAGCTGCAGTCAGTGAAAGAAGCCAGAGGGAGGACAGGATAGAGGATCCTGATTTTATTGTGTTTGCAGCCCTCCTAGAGCTGAATTATTTTATGCAGAGAGAGGAGCTGTTATTAAAGGTTAGATGGCAAAACAGCTACATAATTTGTGGCCTAGGACAACATGAACACGTCAGACCTTTTGTTTAAATATTAAGAATTTCAAAACGGCAAGAACAGCTCATTAAGCCAAGCACAGGACCCTTCTGAGTGCAGGGCTTTCTGCAAAGCGCAGGTGGCGCCCCTGCCAAGCCGACCCTGCGAGAAAAATGGTCAGTCATTTTCAGGGCCCTGCACTTGTCCTGTGATCTTAGGTATCACTTGCCCTCATCTACTCACTGCTTATTATATACTTGGAAAAAGCTCAAAGAAAGCAAGATATGTATGTTATATGCACACACATCAAGCTTTTTTCTTTTCCTCTAGATTAGTGAAACCAAGGTTTTGGTCAGAGTTGAAGGAAAACTAAATGTTTTGTGATTGCCTGAATTTTTTATTATGTCAGTTGTAAAATGATTAAAGCAACATTGTTAAAATATCTCCCAACTAAAATTCTATGATGATTCTGATACCCATAATCATTTATGTGACTATAAAAAATCTAAACTCCCTTTCTAATGTTTCGCTTAAAGAGTAACTCATATGTGAGTGTTATAGGGATACTTTAAAAATATTTACTGTTGAATATAACTTTTCAGCTTAAATTAGTGGCTTACATATTTGTAACTTGGAAAATGATGGTAAATATCTTTCTATAATCAATTTTCTATACTTTCTATAATCAGTTTTCAAACTAATGAAAAGTGAAAGTCGCTCAGTGTGTTCAACTCTTTGCAACCCCATGGACTATACATACAGTCCATGGAATTCTCCAGTCCAGAATACTGGAGTGGATAGCCTTTCCCTTCTCCAGAGGATCATCCCAACCCAGGGATTGAACCCAGGTCTCCTGCGTTGCAGGTGGATTCTTTACCACCTGAACCACCAGGGAAGAAATACTACTTAAAGTGACAATATTTGGTATAGTGTACAGTTGCTCCTTTAAGACCACAGCAAAAGTAAATGGTTTACCACTGTTATCCCCACTGCCTGTGGTCAAAGTGACTGCATTCAAGCTTCCCTTCCCAAATCCTCTAACTCAGCAAGTCTTTTAACTTCTGTNCTTTTCTTCTTTAGAAAAAAGTAATGGCTTAAGTCTGACTGAAGAACAATCTTTTTTGTATGTTCCTTATACGAATTTACTTATGGTTCACAGATTTTTACCCACCATCTATGTCCTGTCTCTTATACACATCTGAGAATAATTGCAAAGTGTGCTGTGGATAAGCTTTAATGCTTTTCTAAGTATTTTGTGAAGAACAGTGAAATTATAAGGCTGTGTTTTTTTTTAAGGAGGTAGACGGTGCTTAAACTATTACTTGATTCTTCAGTTTATAAAAACCCAACTAGAAATATGAGTTTTTGTTCTAGATTTATGACAGAACTGATTGTATACATTTATGTAGGACTATGTCAGCATAAGCAGTAGAATGTCATAATAGTTATGTCTCTTTGATGTTTTTGGATACAGCTTTTATATTTCTAGAAGTGTGTGTACATGAATGATCTAAATTTGAGAATTGGTGAATACACTCAGATTTAGGGAATTTAGTGTTTTAATGGCTCCAATATACTCAACAGTTGTTCAACATGATACTAATTGAGGGCCTATTAAGAAATCTTTCCCGAAGAATTCCCTGACTTTTCAGTGGCCNTGGATAAGCTTTAATGCTTTTCTAAGTATTTTGTGAAGAACAGTGAAATTATAAGGCTGTGTTTTTTTTAAGGAGGTAGACAGTGCTTAAACTATTACTTGATTCTTCAATTTATAAAAACCCAACTAGAAACATGAGTTTTTGTTCTAGATTTATGACAGAACTAATTGTATACGTTTATGTAGGACCATGTCAGCATAAGCAGTAGAATGTCATAATAGTTATGTCTCTTTGATGTTTTTAGATACAGCTTTTACATTTCTAGAAGTGTGTGTACATGAATGATCTAAATTTAAGAATTTGTGAATACACTCAGATTTAGGGAATTTAATGTTTTAATGGCTCCAATATACTCAACAGTTTTCAACATGATACTAATTGAGGGCCTATTNCATAAGCAGTAGAATGTCATAATAGTTATGTCTCTTTGATGTTTTTAGATACAGCTTTTACATTTCTAGAAGTGTGTGTACATGAATGATCTAAATTTAAGAATTTGTGAATACACTCAGATTTAGGGAATTTAATGTTTTAATGGCTCCAATATACTCAACAGTTTTCAACATGATACTAATTGAGGGCCTATTAAGAAATCTTTCCCGAAGAATTCCCTGACTTTTCAGTGGCCCAGTCTCCTGAGTTTTCGCTCCTGTAGCTTGGGTTCAATCCCTGGTCAGGGAATTAAGATCCTGCAAGCTGTGCAGCGCTGCCAAAGCAGAAAAAGAAATACTTCCCCAAAATAGTAGATTTATAGGTACAGCACTCTTCAGCGTTAGTCAAGAATACTTGTAGTTGCCATGAAGATTTTCAGGTCATTTACTAAGTTAATATTCCAAAAATAATAATGCACAGCTTCTTAAAAATAAGGAATACTGAGGAATTACTTTAGCCTTATCTCTAAGCAAATGTAAACCTATTGAAACAATCCTTGGTTTACTTACTGTTAACATATATGGATGATGTTATAAATAAAATAGTTAAATATAAAACATTACTGTTAGATGACAAATTCGTGTATTTCTTAATTGAATTACAGACATTGCAGCTTAAAAAATTGAATGTTTATCCTGTTAGGGTGTTTCAGAAAGTGTTTGTTTTATATTGTAGAGTCATAAATGCATCGATATCATAAATTAAATTGATATCCATATTTTCCATTACATTTGGTAGTGAAGATGATGGGAGCATTTCATTGACCAAAAATTGTGACGAAATAAAAAATGCAATAGTACCAAATTAGTAAAGAATCTGATTTTGTTCCTTACTTTAGCCTACATACATTATCTTAGTGTGCAAATCATGGAGAAAAATAATTTGGGGAATGAGAATAGATTGATCACTCTGGGTGTTTAGTTTTGTTTTGTGAGAGAAAAGAGGGAAACTTCTTACCATGTTTGTTGCTTCTCTTCACCAACTTAGGGCTAGACTTTACGGTTTGTTTAGCTGTGAAGGGATGACAGACTTGGGGGATGGTGAAGGGAGCTTAGTTTTGGAATGTAAATACATGTAGAGCTCGCCTCCTTTTGTTTAGCATCTCTTTAAACTAAGACAAAAAAAATCAGTGAATGAATGAATAGCAGCATGGTGAAATACCTAAATGTTTGAGTTAAAATTTTTGGATGTTTGAAATCCTATTTGGATCCCTTTCCCAGATCACGGTGCATTCATATGCACTCAGCGGGAAACTTCATGGAGATGCACGTTTGGCCAGAAGGTCTTTGACGGTGCCTTTTTCTTAACTTGTGCCTTTTCTTCTTTAGAAAAAAGTAATGGCTTAAGTCTGACTGAAGAACAATCTTTTTTGTATGTTCCTTATACGAATTTACTTATGGTTCACAGATTTTTACCCACCATCTATGTCTGCAATTCCTGGATTTAAAATAGCATATATCCTACTGCAGACTACAGGAAACGCCAAATTAAAGACTTAATGACATACTGCTGAAAAAGACAAAAAGGTGACAAATTATAAATCAGTTCACTAAGCTTCTAAAAAGTGAAACTCACAGGGGGAAAAATGTGCATTTGAGCTGTGCGTATGTATTTTAAAACCTTTCGCATTTTCACACTCATGTGACAGATAAACAGAATGGTACAGTTGAGTTTGAATCCAGATATTAAAAAACAATGATGGACAGGAGAAATGTGCTTCTTCATTAGACAACAAGCCTAGTGATTATGTGAACATTTCAGTACTTACACATCCTGTTCATTTAAACAATATTTGCCTGTTTTTCTCATTTTAGAATTACTCTAAAGATCATGGCTGATTATGGTGTTAGTCTGTCTAGGTGATGCAGCAGTCTATTAATTTTCCTCCTCAGGGTTGTCTTCGCCAACCTCAAGTCCATACCAATTTTCTTGACTTACGAAGAAGAAAGTAAGAGTGTCTTTTTCTCTTGCTGAAATTCTGGGGAAGGGAGCAAGAACAAGAGACTCCGGGGGTTAATGGATGGGTTAGAGAACAGATGGAATGGGAAGGAAAAGGAGGCCTTTTAAAAACTAGTTTTCAAAAGACCCCAGTTAACTGCTTGTGGCTCATTTTTCCAGCCTTCCCTTTGGGAGGGTTTCTTTCACAAAGGCACAGATTCCCCCTTAAACTCTGGGACAGCGTCCCCCTTCTGGGTGGTGGTGTGGGAATGTCGATGTCGGCTGGTGACAATGCAGCTGGTAATGAAGTCACAATAATAGCAGAGAGAGTCCCGGTGCCAATGCCCCAGAAAATTCTGAGGAGAGCTGCTTAGGTCCTGGAGGTGAGAGCTCTGTGCCAGGGCCTCTCGCTTAGGAGGAGAACCTCACAGCCGCATAACACACTGAAACACTGGAGCACACTGAGACCTCTCTCCACTTCCCCGCAGTTCATTTGAAGTTAAGTCTAAAAAACATAACCTGATCAGGGCACACAAGCTTGCATGTGAGTGAACACACACACATAGCATTTTGGGAAACTTTGTCAAACCTGAGCTCTCCCTTGTGCCTCAAGGATGCGCTTCTGAGGTCAAATGCATTGATGAAAATTCCATACTCATTACTTTCCTTGTTATGTTGTTTCCATTCTAACAAAGAGCTATTTGCAACACAGGGCAGAGGAGGCGAACAGCAAATCACAGGCCAGCATTTCAGGCAGAAGTAGAAGGATGCACTTGGATTGAAGTGCTAGCCAGTTCACTTTCTGGGCTGTTATCTCTGCTTTTCCTTGACCTGTAGTCCTTTAAGGGATTGGTTCTTCAACCATAAAGTTAAACTCTTCATTCTGAGGTGTTTGTTTTAAGCAATGGAGGGAGAGATAGGTGGCTGCTGCTGCTGCTTAGTTGCTTCAGTTGTGTTCGACTCTGCAACCCAGACTCCTCTATCCTTGGTATTCTCTAGGCAAGAGGACCAGAGTGGGTTGCCATGCCCTCTTCCATGGGAACTTCCCGACCCAGGGATCCCAACCAGGAGTCCAACTCGGGTCTCCTGCATTGCAGGCCAGAGTCTTTGCTGCTGAGCCACCAGGGAAGCCCGAGATAGGTAGCAGTAAACGCAAAGCATCATGGAATATATTTCTAGAAGATAGTTTAAAAAGATGTTACAAGATTGGGAATTTCCTGGTGGTCCAACGGTTAGGGCTCGGCACTTTCACTGCTGGGGCATAGATTCTATCCCTAGTTGGGGAACTGCATGGCATAGCAAAAAAAAAGATGTTAAAAGACCTGTGACTCCTCAGAAAAGTAGGGAAAATATTGCATAGGTAAGGCATAGCATAAAGAGGTTAACATAAAAATAATGACCTGAGAAAATGAGATGGCAGTTGAGTGAGGTCTCTGGTGCGCTGTGGTCAGCTGCAGTCAGTGAAAGAAGCCAGAGGGAGGACAGGATAGAGGATCCTGATTTTATTGTGTTTGCAGCCCTCCTAGAGCTGAATTATTTTATGCAGAGAGAGGAGCTGTTATTAAAGGTTAGATGGCAAAACAGCTACATAATTTGTGGCCTAGGACAACATGAACACGTCAGACCTTTTGTTTAAATATTAAGAATTTCAAAACGGCAAGAACAGCTCATTAAGCCAAGCACAGGACCCTTCTGAGTGCAGGGCTTTCTGCAAAGCGCAGGTGGCGCCCCTGCCAAGCCGACCCTGCGAGAAAAATGGTCAGTCATTTTCAGGGCCCTGCACTTGTCCTGTGATCTTAGGTATCACTTGCCCTCATCTACTCACTGCTTATTATATACTTGGAAAAAGCTCAAAGAAAGCAAGATATGTATGTTATATGCACACACATCAAGCTTTTTTCTTTTCCTCTAGATTAGTGAAACCAAGGTTTTGGTCAGAGTTGAAGGAAAACTAAATGTTTTGTGATTGCCTGAATTTTTTATTATGTCAGTTGTAAAATGATTAAAGCAACATTGTTAAAATATCTCCCAACTAAAATTCTATGATGATTCTGATACCCATAATCATTTATGTGACTATAAAAAATCTAAACTCCCTTTCTAATGTTTCGCTTAAAGAGTAACTCATATGTGAGTGTTATAGGGATACTTTAAAAATATTTACTGTTGAATATAACTTTTCAGCTTAAATTAGTGGCTTACATATTTGTAACTTGGAAAATGATGGTAAATATCTTTCTATAATCAATTTTCTATACTTTCTATAATCAGTTTTCAAACTAATGAAAAGTGAAAGTCGCTCAGTGTGTTCAACTCTTTGCAACCCCATGGACTATACATACAGTCCATGGAATTCTCCAGTCCAGAATACTGGAGTGGATAGCCTTTCCCTTCTCCAGAGGATCATCCCAACCCAGGGATTGAACCCAGGTCTCCTGCGTTGCAGGTGGATTCTTTACCACCTGAACCACCAGGGAAGAAATACTACTTAAAGTGACAATATTTGGTATAGTGTACAGTTGCTCCTTTAAGACCACAGCAAAAGTAAATGGTTTACCACTGTTATCCCCACTGCCTGTGGTCAAAGTGACTGCATTCAAGCTTCCCTTCCCAAATCCTCTAACTCAGCAAGTCTTTTAACTTCTGTGTCTTGGGTTGTCTTAGGTTAAGTTAATTCTTAGAAATGAAGTTGAAATTGGGGCTCATGAGATTTCTCCCTATTACTACCATTCTAAATACCAGATTAAGTTTCTTCTGCTCATGAAGAATATTATTTCCAGTGCTTACATCTTTGGGAGGGGGGGTGATTATTTTTTTAAAAAATCCCTTTTCTGACAAGAAAAGAAATGTGCTCATCTTTTAAAGTGTACTCATTTCAGAAATAGGTCATATGGAAAATAGAAGTTTCCTATTATCCAATTTCCTTAAGGTAATCAAAATGAAGTTTGGTGAAACATTTAAAATCTATATTTCTTCAGATTGAATATCAGATGACACCTTTTGTCAAGACAACACTTCTTTTCAAGCTGGAGCCCTGATCTTGTGTGGTTCACTGCAAGGTTTTTCAGCCTTCTGCATAGGCATTTGTCTTATGATTTGGCCATTTATCACATCTCTAGGACTCTTTAATATTAACCAAAGACTTTTTTAGAGCTAAAAAACGTTTTGTTTTTTTTTTTATAAATTTACTGACCCTTTGGAGTTGTTTGGGAAATCAGTGAAATAATATTTGAGATAATTCCTTCAGAGGCCAATGCCTTTCTTTGATGTCCTGAGTGTTGGACAGTTTGGGTCTAACATAGGAGCTTACTGTTTTTTTTTTTTAGCCTGTGGTTATTCAGAGCCAAGTCTGGTGAATATATTTAATTATGTTGAATCTCTTCCAAACTGAGTCCAAAGACGAGGCAGAGTCTATCAGCTATTCAGATTGGTTTCCTTGTATGTCTTACCCACTGACCCTATAGATAATTCCAATAAGACATTTTTTTAATGGGAAATAAAAATGTTTAACTGTGACAGTATCAATTGAAATACTGCCTACCTTGAGAACTTCTTAATGCAGTGTTTTTGAAGTCCTGAATTTGTAGCTCTTGTGTTGATAAATCAGTCTTGTTACACTTTAGAACTTCTTGTTGCTTTCCCACTCATAAAACTGTATTACAATATTATGTATTTTAAATAATATACATAAAATATATGTATTAAAATAATAATAATTATTATTATTCTGCCTGGATTATTTATCCACAAGGCTACTCTTCAGGCTGATTTTTTAGTAATAGTCATAGTCTCTCCTTCAGTGTCTCGTGCTTTCCTGGAAGACTTTCCTTTGACTCCAGGTCTCGTAAAAGGATGCAAATCACTTCGAAACAGTCATCAGTCTCCCTCCCTTTGTGGCCTCCTGTGTTTGTTCTAATCTCCCCATCTCGTCTTTTTGGTTTTGTTTTTTATTCTGTAAAGGGAGAGTAAAGAAAATCTGCAGTCAGCCCTCCTATCCCCTGCCCTCCCTTTTCTCACTGACCCTGGAGGGTGGGCTGAGAAATAAGGAAGAGCCTTCAATCCTGCCCTTTGTTAGGAACTCTGATGACTAGAACTGTTGGAACACGGCTAAAATGAGTCTTGGAGGCTCTCCCTACTTCCCCTGCCTGCCATTTCCACGGATTACTGCGGATTGGCTCTGTTGCCAAACAAGGCTGATACTGAGCCTCAAATTTTGATCCGTTTTTCATCAAGTTTGATTTAATATAGAAGTCTCAAGATTTAGTAGTAAAGCAATTACCATTCTTATAGCAAACGTCAGTCTCATGCATGCCGAATTCCATCTCTTGGGCTGAAGGCAAAGCCGTTTGTGCAGAAGGTCCACAGCCTGTTGGGTTGTAAGCAGTAATGCCAGCAGCACCAAGAGAGCTATCTTTTTTGACCTGAAACAGTTATCCAGCAAATATAATCCAAAGCCATAAATTTTGCTTCCCTTAGAATGGGGGACATTGCATAACTAAATAAATTAGTAATGGAATAATATGCTTTAAAAAAAAAAAAACCCTGCAGATCTATGTCTGAAATGAATAAAGTGAATGTTAAAAAATTTATAGCGTTTATGGAGAGGTGATGACTGGTAATTTTAGGTTGATTGGTGGAAGAAAATGAGGGCAGCAGACTTTTATAAGTCACTTGATCTGAAGCTCATGCTGGTATTGCTGGATTCTCCCAAGTGTTTATGTTGAAAGCAACTTTGTAATCAGACAATTTCACAGCACTGGTGAACAGAAAAGTTCAAAGAGAACTTTCATTTAGACTGTCAAAGATTTGTAGGAATCACATATGTGTGCAAGTGTGTGTGTGTGTGTGTGTGTAAATATTCATCACCATTTATATTTCACAAATTCTGATGCAAGTTTTATTTATAACAAAACATGAATTCTGTTGCCAGGGTAGACTGCTGAAAATGATCAGATCATTTTTAGAACCTTAAAATAACTTCTATAGAAGTAATTTCTAATGTTTTATTCTCTTACATTGAAATAAATTGTTTCTCAAATCCCTAATCAGCCACAGTACAGAAATGACAATATCAAAATACACAGTGGTGATGCTAGATTGCTTCTAATTGATGACGGCATTTTCTTTTATTAATATAAGCTTGAGCATTTTAATCTAGGAGAGGAAAGAAGCCTAAAATGTTGAAAGAAGAATTCTCTGGAGCAGTTTATAAACATTTGGGGGAAATGGAAAACAAAGATGAAGCAGAGGGACTGGTAAAAGGTTTCAGGGTTACTCTTGTTCACATGACAGAGCAGCAGTCAGAATACACCCCTGTGATTTGTCGCATCTGGTAGAAATGCTGCAGTAGCTGAAGGGACGTTCTCTGGCTTTGGTAAAGAAATGAGTAAACAAGACAGTGTGAAGAGAAAACCCTGGTTAGTAATCACAGGCCACATCCCCCAACTCCTGAAACAAGTTTTAGCTTTGTACGAGGCCAGAAAGAGAGAGGTCAAAAATCTCAGAGAACTTTTGTTACGAATGGTGTTTGTTTTGTATTTTTAAAAATTTAGATGACGTAGCCAAGCACTCTGGGTAAAAGGTTACAGCCATCAGCAGAGTTTTAATAATCCAGTTTCTAGCAACAGTATGTTAGCACCTAATTGGATAGATTTAAAAATGTAATCCACATACACATTTCTACTGCCCAGTCCTTCTTTTCCTCAGATACCTTCTCATCTTCCCTGTGTTAGAGGCTCATCTTCTCTCTCTTATATGAAGTTTTGAAACTTCGCATATGTACCCAGAGGTTTTTGGCATTTAAACTAGTATCTCAACATTAAAAAAAAAAAAAAAACCTGTTTCTGAGTTATAGAAGTAATTGAGCTCCTCTGATACATATATCTGCATCAGCTGCAGGACTCTCAAATATAGCTGCTTTTGGAGACAGTGGCCCTGAAGCTGGAGGTCAGTCTCAACCCTTTTCTGCGACTCTGGGTCTCCTGCAGAACTTAACCTTCTCTCTCCTGAGTGTGACTGTGTTTCCACGTAATCTACACATCCTCTTTCAAATAGTAAAGACAGGCAAGACCCCCAACATTGTGAACTGCTTTTGACTGGAAAGAATCTGAAGTAATAGAAGATTCTGGCTTATGGATCTTCTTTTGGCTCATAGGATCTTTCTCATTAAGGAATGTTCTTAAGAAAAGTGGCAGCGTTTCGCTTCAATGCAAAATAAAATTTCTGATTTCCTTTTGCATAGTTCTGAAGATTAAGCATATATTTTTTTAAAATAGTAACTTCAGTGTAATACATGTACAATTAAAAATTACTACATTATCTCTATTTTATAAAAAGTAAAAAGAACTGATACTAACATACCAGAAAGTTAACGTTACCTTTTTTTTTTTTTTAAAACTCCAAAGTAAAAATATTTTATCTTTGCCTAAGATCAGACTTTACTTTAAAGGCTATCAAAAGCTCAGATGGACAAAATCTGTTGAAAGATGATTTGGATAAGATGAATACATTCAAATCTAGGTGGTCTGTTACTTATATTCTAGGATAGTAAAGAAATTGGCCAAGTGTACTGAAAGACCATTGGTTATCTCTTTTGAAAAATGCAAAAGGGTTGCAAAAGTACATCAGATTGGAAAAGAACCCAAAATGGACCAGTATTTTAACAAGGCGAATTGTGATCTGTAAACCACAGACCTGAATAGAGCTGCTTTTTCTGAAAAACCAATTTTTAAGAAATCAACCTTAAAACACTCAGAATAGATGAAATCAAGCAATGCAAGAACAGCCCTAATTAGCCATCTGATTTTCAGAAGGTAAAATTTTATCTCATTTAACTTTTGAATGGGCAGTACACTCACCTGACACAAAATTCGAAAGGCACAAAAGGGCACATGTGGTGAAAAGGGAACTATTCTACTTCCCACTTCACAGGCAATGGCAGTCTCATTTCAAGTAAATTAGGTGAGATAGATGATCATATTTTATGAAATCAATAAATGTTATTCATTTTGCCTGAACAAGCCTTTTTTTGATACAGTTCTGCACAAAATATTAGCTAAAATAGGAACGGTGTGTTCTCGATCTGTTTTTCAAGCTGTTGGTTGAAGTATGATTAGGGAGTCCTGTAAAGACTTTTGTGATCTGTGTGTTCAAAAAAAGAAAAGTTGAATTGAATAGAAAATATCAAAATGTGTTATGGTAAGAGAACATTCTTTTATAAAATTCTTTTCTTGTTTTATGCATGTGTGTTCACACATATGTACGTGTGTACTGGGTCTCAGTATCAAAAGGACTTCGTATGGTGAATCTTTGGAGAAGGCACTGGCAACCCACTCCAGTACTCTTGCATGGAAACTCCCATGGACGGAAGAGCCTGGTGGGCTGCAGTCTGTGGGGTCGCACAGAGTCGGACATGACTGAGCGACTTCCTTTTCACTTTTCACTTTCATGCATTGGAGAAGGAAGTGGCAACCCGCTCCAGTGTTCTTGCCTGGAGAATCCCAGGGACGGAGGAGCTTGATGGGCTGCCGTCTATGGGGTCGCACAGAGTTGGACACGACTGAAGCGACTTAGCAGCAGTAGCAGCAGCATGGTGAATCTTGGTGAAGAACTTTGAAATCCTTGGTTTTGTTTTTATTTCAGTTTTTTGAAATGGCTCTTCAAGTACTCTTGAGTGCAAAACTGTTTAAAGATTCATATCCATAGGTACACCTGTGAAACGGCACCTCAGTTATAGCCCAGAAACAGTTGTGGCCACAACTGTGAAAGATAACATGGACACTAGACCTCTGATAACATCAGGCTTCTAAATTCCTTGGCCTCTAAATGTAGGGCTGTATGTGCTTAGGAGACGTTTTCTAAAACAATTAGTGAATTATTCTTAAAATGTTAAGACAAAATATGAGGAAGGTCCCCTAAGTGCTCCACCATGAGATATATTAGACAATATGAGTTCAGATTGGATCCTCTGCGCAGTTTAGCTCTTTGGAAACTAAAGAAGATGACACAAGGTCAAATAGTGTTGGATGTCAGAGTGCTTGATGAGACAAGCCATCTTTCTTTTGCCACTCTCTGCCTGTGTAACATCTAATGGTTTGCTTAGCTTCATAGAGCCTTCGTTCCTATGTTTTAAACAAACCATTCTGTTCAGTTCAGTCGCTCAGTCATCTTCAACTCTCTGCGACCCCATGAACCGCAGCACGCCAGGCGTCCCTGTCCATCACCAACTCCTGGAGTTTACCCAAACTCATGTCCATTGAGTTGGTGATGCCATCCAACCATTCTGTCATCCCCCTCTCCTCCTGCGCTCAATCTTTCCCAGCATCAGGTTCTTTTCAAATGAGTCAGCTCTTCGCAACAGGTGGCCAAAGTATTGGAGTTTCAGCTTCAACATCAGTCCTTCCAATGAACACCCAGGGCTGATCTCTTTTAGAATGGACTGGTTGGATCTCCTTGCAGTCTAAGGGACTCTCAAGAGTCTTCTCCAACACCACAGTTCAAAAGCATCAATTCTTCAGTGCTTAGCTTTCTTTGTAGTCTAACTCTCACATCCAGATATGACTACTGGAAAAACCATATCTTAACTAGATGGACCTTTGTTGACAAAGTAATATCTCTGCTTTTTAATATGTTGAGAACCCATGTTTCTCAAGGTTGTTATGAAGATTAATTTAGCAAAAGACATCACACTCTAACCAGCACAATACAAGTGCTCAATGAAATGTGAATTTCTTTTCTCTGCATGGACTCACTGAAAAAACTTCAAGTATGACCCATTCTACACACACAGATAGAAATGCACACCCACATGTGTATATACAGAATTTTAACTGCCTTACAGCATTTATTAAATGTTCTCTAAATAAAGTACTACTAAGCTCTTATAAATAATTTATCAATATGTGCAGATGACTGTAGCAGAGAGGCAGTGATACATGAGTGAGTGGTTAAGAGCATGGGCCCTGGACCTTTGCCTCCCAGGCCACTGGGCCAGTTCATTCAACCTCACTGGTCCTCAGTTTCTTCATCCATAACGTGGTGATAGTAGTAGAACTACTTTATAGGTTTTTCCGAGTATGAGGTTGAACTGCATGTAAAGTGCTGAGAATGTCGCCAACACCAGGCAAAGTTAGTTTTCTGCATTACCTGCTGCTGCTGCTTCTGCTGCTAAGTCACTTCAGTCATGTCCAACTCTGTGCGACCCCATAGTGGGCAGCCCACCAGACTCTCCCATCCCTGGGATTCTCCAGGCAAGAACACTAGACTGGGTTGCCATTTCCTTCTCCAATGCATGAAAGTGAAAAGTGAAAGTGAAGTCGCTCAGTCGTGTCCGACTCTTAGCGACCCCATGGACTGCAGCCCACCAGGCTCCTCTGCCCATGGGGTTTTCCAGGCAAGAGTACTGGAGGGGTGCCATTGCTTTCTGCACTGAATCACCTAAGAATACCTAAAAAATGACAAGGAAGAGTGGCCAGTGGGTTGCTAAAGGAAGGTTATCTATGAAAGGACAAAAGGGAGGCTTTAGTAAGATTCTGAGACGAAAGAAAGACCAGTAGAAAATATGAGATTTTTATTCACACTTGTTTATATTGTTTATAGATTGAGCTAGATATTCCCCTTTTCTTTTTTGGATATAGAAGTCTGTCTGAGTGTTTCTTGCATTTAAGTTTATTTGTTGACACAGTTTAGTTTCTCAAAGTTTTTTTGTATTTGTTTTTGTTTTCAGTTCTTTTAATGAAATACTTTTATTAACCGCTTTTTTGTTGTTCTTGTTTTTTAGGGGAAAGGGGCACAATAAAGATATTTCAAATTTTTGAAAGTTTAGTTCCAGGCCAATGGCAGTGTATGTCTTCTGACTGACATCCCAGTCTCTTTCGGATAGAATATAAACATTGCAGGTGAATTCTTTGGCAGCTTAAACCTGTTTCCATAGCTCAGGCATTGTTTGGGAGAAAACAGTTTGATTTTGAAGGGACTTTTCAAAATTCTCAGACAAGACCTTCAGCACAGTCATGGATCTTCTGGTGCATATGTTGTGTACATAAAACTCCACACTATTGAGAAATATTTGACTCATAAATATCACCAGTTTATAAGGATATGAGGGGTTGTGGCATGGAGGTAGCTATGGTATTTTTGTCTCCTGGGTGGTTCTTGCTGGAATTTGAAGCAGAGAGATACTGCTTCGTTCAGCTGTATGTGGGTATTCCATGATTCCATCCTCACTGGCATCTTTACATAAGGCTTCAGCTGTCACTTCACTGGGGCTTTCCTGGTGGCTCAGACGGTAGAGAGTCTGCCTGCAGTGCGGGAGACCTGGGTTCAATCCCTGGGTAGGGAAGATCCCCTGGAGAGGGAAATGGCAGCCTAGTCTAGTATTCTTGCCTGGATAATTCTCTGGACAGAAGAGCCCGGCAGGATACAGTCCATGGGGTCGCAAAGAGTCCGACATGACTGAGTGACTTCACTTTCTTTGTCAGTTGTGACAGCCATGTATGTCCCCTTCTCCAGCCACCGTGGTGCTTTGCACTTGTGACTGCCAGAATGGACTGCCAGAATGGACGCGTTCAAGAATTGCATCGTGAGTTACCTGGAGTTCATTTGCCCTTTCGGAATATGTTTTAAAATCCATGTCTCTGTCAGAGTGCTTCAGGTGCAAACCCAGAGGTTTTACAGATTAAGTCCATTCCAAAAGCAGGGCATTTTCCATAGACTACTTAGTGCCAATCCGCTTTATTCACTTTATTGAATACACTGAATCTAGAGAACTACTATCAGAGGCCTGGTTTAAGACCTGTCTTTGGTCTTCCTTACAAAGCAGTATCTGACTGCTTAGTAGAAGCTAACAAAGATCTCCAGAATCACTTAGTAATGAGCATAGTTAGATTTTCAGGAACATATATTCCCGAGCAGCAAGAAGAGACCTGTGAGGCAGAGCTTGTCAACTTTGTTGGAGAAATTTGCAAATATATGCATCTGTTAGTGATCAGTGTCCTGACTTAATAGGCAAGTTTAAAATTACTGATTATGCTGATGTGCTTCTGATTTCTTTTTGCAAAACAGATGAGTAGTTTTTATTCCAAAATTTGTTCCAAATCCTATTTTTTGGCAGTGTGCTAGGTTTAGTCACAGTGTGAATAAAGTATGCTCCCTGTGTCTTGATTACTCTGCCTAAAATATCTCAACACAGTGTACATTTAGTCCTTCTTAGATTATTATAACTAATATTAAACATCAACAACTTCTTACTTTAAGCTAACGAAAATATTGTAATGGAGACTCTTATTACCCTTATGACACCTCTCCAAATTCAGATTCATCTTGTCAACTCTCCAGTGTTTTGAATACCAAATGCCCATGCTGTTATTCTTCCCAGTTCACTTCCTTTGCCCCTCCATCACTGAATTTTGGTTGTATGTCCTTCCATTAATATTTAGAGGACAACTGATGTCTCCTCTTCATCTGTGGATAAAAGACATCATTATTAAATTGGCTTTTGCTTTATTCCATGTGTGTCCTGGATCTCCCTCCCCTCTTAGTAGCCAAGGACACATTTCTGAGTTCTTTATCTCTGTGCTTGCCAAAATGGGAAAAAGAAAATTGTTAAACCTGGAGTCTTATGAGATACTTAAGCAGTTTAATTCATATTTTTCATATAAGGGACTTTTTATCATCCAGTGACTCCAACCATGGAAACTATAAAGAGTTTTTTGCTCCTTGTGGCATCTATCTTGGGTATAGTTATGTGTAATGAACTTGAATCATAGGATATAAATCATATCCTTATAAAGAGCCTTAAATGAGCCAGCATGAGAATCCAGCAATAGTACAAGGTGTAACAGTGCTAGGAATCTGAGATGGAAATTTGACCTCAGTTATTTGCCTCTGGACCTCCAGAGGTTGGTAGTTACATTTGCTCCCCCTGAGAGATAAGTATTTGGGGATGTTCTCTCAGCCATTTGTTGACTCAAATTAAGCATTGCATGAAGCAGCGTTCAACCCTTAGGAAAAGTCAGTTGCCATGTTTTGGAATCTTAGATGCTGGAACAGTAAACTTCTAAAAAAAATGCTTTGAGGCTCAGATTTAACAAAAAGTTAAAAGGAAATAAAAGCCCTTAGAAACAAACCTAATACCCTGCCACTTATTGTTTTACTAATACAAAGTGTTTTGTCTTATAAGCAAATAGGGAAGGAGTCATTATTTTTGTAGCCTTTCATGGAAAGAGAAGGTACTTTATAGTGTTCTGGGAACCACATAGATTTTATAATTTAGAAAAGATGCAGTTGTGGCCATCGTGGAAGAGTTAATAATTCTATAATTGAGGTGGTACATTAACTTTACAAACAAGTATGAAGTACCTTCAGTGTTCTTAGCACTGTTAGGCAGTTGGATGTGGGAGCTTGTGACGCAGGGATGAAAATGATACATGATTTGTTAAGGTCCACAGTGCAAGAAAATGAAAAACTGGGGTGGTGGAGAGGTAAACGGAGGACCCAAAGACACAAAATCCATTCGGGCGTGAAAGGTGATAGACAGGGCTGGCTGCATAGTGTGCAGGGCCCAGTGAAAAGGCAGATCCCTTTGTTCAAAAAACAAGCTGAGAGTGCCATTAAAAGCACTAAAATGTAAAGATTTTTCTTTCTTCTGTGTATCTCCCCTGCTCATGTGCCTGCTCCATTGTTCCATCAAGTGCAAGGATAAAATTAAGAATTGCAGGATAGCAACAACAGAACACTAAGTGCAGAGTGCTTCTGAGCCTGGCTGCTTTTGACAGCAGGGCCATGGCCAACTGCTCAGGTCACACACCCACAAAGCCCACCCTGGATGTAAGTGTGATGATTACGAAATCTACCGTGCCAGCACTAAATTCGTATTTGAGGAAGGGTTTCTAGAGAGAAATGTGAATACGTTTATACAAATCAAGACGGATATGTTTGGGTGAGACTGTGTTTTATGTTTTCTTGTTTAGGAGTTGGGTAGGGAGTTTCTGTTTTCTATGTGGGAGGAGAGAGAATTAGGGTATGAACAATTTAGAGGAAGTAACCGACTTGAAGAAATAGGATGATTTTTGTCTGTACCTAGGGAATGGCTACGTCATTTGTTAAACTTGAGCTGCACAACTTGTCATCCAGAACCTTGGTATATGGAAATAGGGGGAGCATTTGAAACCCATCTGCTTACTTTTTTACAAGATGTGTTAAAGTTTATCACGCATACGTCTACATCAGTTGTCACATCAGCCTCTCCCTTTTTCTCAGTTTCAACTCTTCTGGAGGGGAGCTGTTTAACACCCTCATGGGCTGCCCCAAATGTGCCTGCCTCAGTTGCAGTGAGAATCCATCCAAGCACTGTAGCAGGCAGACTCAGTGTCCATTTCATTTTTCTAGACCCTCGTCACCACATGTAGCTAGATTCTCAGAAGGAAGTGTTTCAGAAGATTGAAAACCCCTACCTTAGGTTTTGTCCTCCCTGATGGCTCAATGGTAAAGAATATGCCTACCAATGCAAGAGACGCAGGTTTGATCCCTGATCCGAGAAGATCCCCAGAGAAGGAGATGGCAACTCACTCCAGTATTCTTGCCTGGTAAATCACATGGACAGAAACGATCCTGATAAGTTACAGTCCATGGGTTCACAAAGAGTTGAACATGACTTAGCACCTGAACAACAACCTTATATTTGGCATTTTCATTTTGGGTGGGTGGGGAGGATGGACAGTAATGAGAATGTAGGAGGCTCATTTCTTTTGTTTGGCCTGGGAGCCTGCATAAGCCTTCTCCAAACTTGAAAAGAAAAAAAACAGAAAGACTGAGTGTTTCTTGAGTCTCTCAGACTTCGATCTACTGTGTAGCTCCTTATTCTCTTTCTTGTGAGTTTTCTTTTTTCTTTTTTTTTTTTTAAGTTTAAATTTTTATTTTTTAGTTTGTTTTGCTTTACAATACTGTATTCATTTTGCCATATATTGACATGATTCAGCCACAAGGGTACCTGAGTTCCCAATCCCGATCCCCCCCTTCCCCCTCCCTCCCCATACCATCCCTCCAGATCATCCCCGTGCATCAGTCCCAAGCCTTCTGTATGGAACCTAGACCGACGATTCGTTTCACTTATGAGATCATACATGTTACAATGCCACGCTCCCAAATCCTCCCACCCTCTCCCTCTCCCACAGAGTCCAAAAGGCTGTTCTACACATCTGTGTCTCTCTTGCTGTCTCGCGTACAGGTTTAACACTACCATCTTTCTAAATTCCATATATATGCGTTAGT